>JASPKZ010004936.1:0-575699 GCA_030220185.1 Diploptera punctata | reverse complement strand
TTATGTACAGTAGTTTACTGCCACTACTATTTATGTGAAATTATTTTCCTTTGCACAACAAAATAGAATGGATTTTAGTTTCTCAAATAGTTGTGCACATGTGAACCAAGTAGCTGACCTCTGATCATGAACAGTGGCTTCATTCTTGGACTAAAAAATTATCTGTACTCCATCAATTATTTCAAAGGCTGTACAACTGCTTATGTGGGCATCTCTAATTGCCTTATTGCTTATAATTATAGTAACAAGTTAAGCTCCTTTACCCCTTGTAGGTGATTGCCTATGAAGTTGTAAATAATATTTTTTTAAAAGAATTAGATGTAGAGGAATGAAAGTAAGAGAAGATCTAGGCCTCAAATGCTCTAATATAATAGGAGTCGGAAAAATAAAAGTTATCAAGGAGAGGTTAAATAGGGGAGACTAAAATAAATTGTCATGCAAGAACTATGTAAACTAAGCAAATTCCTCAGCAATTTGAAGCCGATTGTTCTAGTTTACAGAATATATCTTTCTTTTCTTAAATTGGAGAACCTCAGTTTCTTATGCTAACTAATTATAACATGTCAAACTGCAAAGAAAACAAACCTCTCACAAGTTTTTTTTTAATATTGTTATATAATTTGATACAAATTTAAATAATTTACACTGATTAATTTTTCTATTATCACGTTAAGAATATTAAATAAATTAAACTAATGTATCTTATAGGATATATTGCCAATTTAAGGATTAATTAAATTGTTTTATGTACTGATACATTTGGACGAAGCAAAGATGGAGCTGCTAGAACATTTTTTTTTTAATATTGGGTTTCAGGTAAACCTCCACTTCTAATAGTCAGATTTTGCTCAATTTGGAGAATATCTTCCTAGTTCAATTTTAATGGCATATAATGAGTTTTGTTGCAAAACACTGAAAATTGCGACAGCGAGAGCAATTTTTAAATTTTTATTTCAGGTGAACTCCTGCTGGTTAACAAACTGTGTTATATTGTAGATTTTCGCAAAATCAAGTATGAATATGAAACGTTTCTTGGGTTCTTATTTATATATATATATATATATATATATATATATATAACGGGCTTCCAATATAAAATCGGACCGGCCTCACGGAGCTTCACCCGGCACGCAGTGTCTCTTCCTCCCGCAATTCACCTTGCCTGCCACCCGTCCTTGAACTGTTTCTTGCCTTATAGAAAATGCTGGAAATGTTGTCCTCCCGCACACGTGCTATGGGATCGCCTTGGTTTAGACAATGAACACGTGTACACTTGTAAGGCTTGAGTTTTAACAATTTTGTTGCTGTATGTGCAGAAGATACTGAAATCCCAACTTGTTGTGCTAATTTCGGTAATTATCTTTGTGGTGAACGTTCCAAATTTTCGCCAATTTCGTCTAATTTTTCTTCAGTGAGAACCGTATGCCTTCGCGTGTGTTTCTTATTTTGTACTGAAGCAGTGGTCTCAAATTTAGTCACAAGATCGTGGATTGTCGATCTGGAAGGAGGTAATTGTCCAGGGAAGTTCCGAATAAATTCCTCGCGAACGCGACGAGCTGATTCGTATTTATAATAACATTTACACACATAAATGCGCTGCTCTAATGTCAGCTGACGTCTCATCTTGTTGAACGATAGTAAACTGACTAGTTCAAGGACGAGCGGCTGGCAGAGTGAAATGTGGACGAGGAGAGAGCGCTGCCTGATGGGTGAAACCCCATGAGGCCGGTCTGGGTTTATATTGGAAGCCCGGGTATGTATATATATATAATATATATATATATATATATATGAATAGTCAATTTAATAATACTTTTACTTTATGCCATAGCGTAGTGGTTAAGGCACTGCGCTACAAGCCAGAAGGTCGAGGGTTTGAGTCCTGGTGGCGTCAGAATTTTTAAACTGACCCAAACCTTCTGGCGGCACTATGGCCATGGGGTCGACTCAGCCTCTAACGGAAATGAGTACCAGACGCTTGTTCTGGGGGTAAAAGCTACCGTCATTCAGGGCTGACATCAAGTGACGATTGTCCAGAAAAGGTGGGAGCCTTAACCTCCTACTACCCCAAAGGCCTCCTGAGGCCTGTTGTGAGATCACTTCACTTTATATAACATAGGTTGGCATTTGTCCCATCTGTTCACCGAGACCTTAATAAAAACAGGCCACCAACTACATCGGAGAGTAGTTAGTTCAGAACACAGAAATGTAAATAACAATGTTTCCAACGTATAAATCGCAATGTTCTGTTTATATCCTCAATAAGTTTTAATGTTTCTCAATGTAGTTATGGCCTCTTGCCCTGAACATATCTACTGTGACATCTAGATGTAAACAAAGTTGACAGTCACTACTTAGGTTGAGATAGTACGGAATGGGGTTAATCTCCATCATCTGTCTACACATTAAGGTAGTAGATTTCCTATTACGTTACTCTGCCCATATGACGTCAAGACCAAGGTTTTTCGATATAATCTTCTTGGGCAAGCTGATGATTATATCGAAACATGTTTGAGAATTGCTATATGCCAAGTTGGTCATGTTGGCCAAGTTCTCATGTGTTGATATTTATGTTATACTAATTTATATATTTTTTTCTTTTGAGTTTTTTTTTTTTCTTTTCAGTGGAACGGCTTTTAAAAATAGGAAAGAAAGTGCTTCTTGAAAGGGGTGGTGATCTATCTGATTCAAGGTAATAATGATTGCTTATAGTAACTTATTATTTACATTATATTGATTGGAAATGGGATTTTACATATGAGTCGAGAAGTTTACAGCTAAAGCATAGCTGTAGTTAGTATTTCGTAATATTTGTAAAACTTATTAAGTCTCTGCAACATAGCTAACTTACAGATGCTATCAAACCCGTAGATCCATGGTCTCCTTACATCTCTATTCTGAGCTAAAGTTTTCCCAACATCCTTTGTATAATCTACTTTCCTCAAATCTTGGATAATATTATTCTCCCATCTTATTCTTGGCCTGCCTATTTATGGACGATTTCCCTCTAGTTTTTCTACAAGGAGTTTCCATGCCTCTTTCATTCCCCATTCTTGCCACATGTCCTAAAATAATTATTTCATGTTATGTCAGATATTATTATTTTTAATAAACACCTTATTTTTCTTTTTTACCTTATTCCTTCTCTATTGTCAAGTATTGTTATGCCAACACTAGGGCCTAACTGCCATAATAATAACATAATATAAAAAAGCGATAAAGGATAGACACATATACATGTGTAGTATATCAGAAAATAAGGAAAAATGATCCACACTGAAAAACATATTAATTCATACGCATATAATATAAAAAACGCTAGTAAAAAGGCATATCTCTATATCCTGGATCAAAACCATGTCAAAAGATTCCAGAATTATTTGGTCAAGAAAGATGACCACATTAGATAAAGATAAAGTAAGTTGCGCGAAGTGAAAGTAGAACAAGCTTTCCATTTTGACATAGATGAAGGTCTCAACTAGTTCATGAACTTTCCACACCCAAATTTCCCCAATTAGGAACTTAAAATTTATCATATAAATATTTGCGATTTTTTTACCGAAGGCAGAAGGGCGGCGGACCGAACGCGGCCCCCCGGCTGGGGGACGGTGGCAGCTACATTGGTAATATGTGTCATCTATCATTCTTTGGTCATTTTCAGACTTAGAATTAAATAAGGGATCAAATGGTCCAAGGAACTTAGAATAACGAACAAAGTTTGAATATTTTAAAATGATTGTTTTCTCTCTCTCTCTGAATTTTAGCACTTTAATATATTGAATATTTTGACGTTTGACAATGTGGCGATTTCAGCTGACTTTAATAAATTGTGTTATATGTTGTTGATCTATTATTTCTTTATGTTTGGTTTTATTTTAATAAATAATGTTATTTTTCGTTTACTGTGTTTTTAACATGTTTAAATATGGAACTCATCCTCCAAAACCAAGGCCAACCGCTCGGGCCAAAGACCACCTAAACAATAATGGTCTTCACGCTATCAATACGCTGGGGCTTAACTGACCGCCCCGCGTAATAAGTGGTGAGCAGACGATGGTATATTTCGTGAAAATAATGTTTTATTATATTCACGGATAAAGAAACGAACCTTAGACCACAAAATTAACCTTCAATTCGTATACAGTAAAAATCTATGTTTTTTTCAATCGGGAAGAGGAGTCACATTGGTACTAATGAATAAACTATGTCTTTTAAAACAGAGAGAAACCAGAAAATCTTCAACTTTGGGACATTATTATTAACTGGCTTTAGGTTATTTTATTTTTTATTTTTTTGGATCTAATTTTTGGGTTTTTATGGACAATGGGTAAATTTTGGATATATCGCTGTTTTAGGTTATATTTTTGGTATTGATGTTTTTCAACAGATGTTTTATCTTTAGGGGCATAATTATTGGTTTTTTTTTCCTCAATGGGTAAACTTTTGGATATATACGGCAAAATTTGGTGTTGTTGATGTTTTTTCACAGAGATGTTGTTTTCTTTATAGTCAGACATCTATATATATATTTTTTTTTTCTAGGTTATGTTGTATGTATTATTTTCAGAACTTGATTTTTTTTATATTTAGGATACGCATAGAGTTTTGGGTATAAATGAATTTGATGATTTTGACAAAGTTTTTTTTTCAGTCAGATGATATTTTTTTTTGTTTGTTTGTTAACCTATGTTATGATATTTTTTTTTCAGAATATTTGTAGAGTGTAGTAATGAAATTGATTTAGTATTTTTTGTGTTAATTAAGGCAATATCTCATCCAATGTTAATAATTGTACGTTAATAATGACATAATTTATTATTTCGTCTATCGGGAAAGCGTGGCACGATCACATGTACACATAAATCATTTCTGAAAGCATCACCACGGGAGATAAGCCCAAGGGATCAGAGGTTGCTTTTACACGCCACTAGATTGAATTTTTTTACATATTGGAATTTTGTTTTCGTAAGGGGTAATGAATTTGATGAAACAAGATGGTGGACGCATCTTACACTTATGCCACTAATGCACTAAACACTCGTACCACGTTTGCACTATGTAAACATTCATTTTTTTTTATTCACGTAAAACACGATCTTAGATCTTATTGAATCATGGATAGAGATAGGATACGAAAAAATTAATTTATGGTTTATTAACTAGGTAATTTGTTTTGTTAGAAAAAAAATGGAAGTGGCCGACGTATAGTATTTTTTTTTTTTCAAAATAGAGCCATCTATGGCTATGTTAGCCATTACAACACTCCGTATGAAACTAACCCTAAACCATCTCAACCAATTAAAATTCTAATTATATTCGGGATAATAATCAAAATAACAAATAAAAAGGCAAGGAAAATAAATCGATTAATATTTAAGTCTCCATGCAGCAACTCGTGCATCCACACTGGGACCTTTGCACTAATGCTAGTTAGGTAATTAATATTGGCCCACGTAAGGCTCAAGGAACCACATTATAACTTGCAAAGAAATGAATGATTTATATTGGGAGAATAAATAAATAAAAATTATTCTAATGATAGGACTATAAAAAATTTAATTACAAAAAATAATAGCCGAAAACTAGCAGAAAAATAGTTAGGGAGTTGGAAAACATAAAAAATCAGAGGATTGGGAAATAGAGTAATAACAGTGAAAAAATAAAGTAACATTTAAAGTAACATATTCCCCCTACCGGAGATCATGAGGTAACGGAAACATTAGGGCTCCCAATATTTCTAGACAATCAGCACTTAATGTCAGCCGGGTTATCAGCCCTGCGTGACGGCCGCCCTTTCCCCAGAACAAGTCTGGTACTCATTCCAGTTAGAGGCTGAATCGACCCCAGGGCCATAGTACCGCCAGAAGGTTTAGATCAGGTTAAAAATCCTAAACCCACCGGGACTTGAACCCCCGACTTTTTGGCTTTAACCACTATGCTAGTAGAAATAAATAATCATACTAAGTATATAAAGTAATTTTAAACACGATTAAAGTTAAAACCGCCTACCGTGCGACATTGACAAGGCAGGGCATGAGGCAAATAATTCCGATTTGTCGCTGGAAATGTTATTCTAGGATATTTTATGGTACAGGCAAGCACCTTATAATATGTAGGAACGTTTTTCAGTTAAAAATCGGGAGTTAGACATAAAACAGAGAGAACTACTAACTGAGTGATTTAAAATTAATAATAATAATAATAATAATAATAATAATAATAATAATAATAAACACAATGAAATAATAATCAACACACGAGGTTCGGGTACAAATCATACGTTCATAATAAAAGATAATGGAAGAGATTGGATGACAAATAATAATAATAATATTAAGGACCGTTCAAGAATATAGAAGTTTTCTGAATAATAAATATGGACTCACCATCGTGGAGGAATGGAAAAAACCGCCATCTTGAGAACTATTTTTTTTTTTTTGGGAACTTGCACTTTTCAGGAAATCACTCTTTCCCCTACGTGCAAGAAGACTGAGTGTCTATGGAAAAGCACTGAATTTAGAAGGTCAGATAACAGTAAAATTCAGCCATGGCTCTGGAATGTGTTTATTTTGGGAAGTGAAAGTTAGATTACTCCACATACTTATGAACTCCAAGCAACTGATTATAAACAAAATTTATACTAACTTACATTTACAAGGAAATAAATATTATATTTTTCTTGACATCAGAAAGCGTACTTTAAATAAAAACGAGTAACCACTTAAAGACCCATAACATTTACAGGAAATAAAAGTGGCTTATATTAGCAAATCAGAGGGATTCTAGATTTAAATACCGAGAGAATGGAAAAGGGGCATGGAGACTTGGCACAATGGTAGATTTTAGTTTCGAAACCAAATGGTAAGGAAAAGGGGCATTGGAAAATTTAGGATGAAATAAACGAGAACTCGATCAAAGAGGGGAATGGAGATTTGTCACAATCGTAGAACTCCGCTAGTGAGAAGTACGGAGTGGAGGCGGAAACAAGATGCTTACAGAAGTGATGAAAAAAGAGTAGACTTATTCCCATAAATATTTTCTTTTTTTTTTAGGCTTTATCATGATTTTTTTGGGGGTGAAAATTAGGATACTTGACAAACAGTGAGATGTTTTATCCGATCTAGTAGAAAAGTGAAAGTTCAAATGGGAACCCAGGGGTTACACAAATACTATTACTGAGTATGACACAACAGATAATACACTCTACAGGAAATGGTTCCTGCTGAGATGGACTGGCTTGAAAAAGTTTGGAGGGCCTAAAGGCGCCTAGACTCTCTTATACTGCAAGCCTTGTCCCATGTCAGTTAGGACTAATGACCAGTCGAGCAGTAGACACACACACATATGGGATATGACATATTACGAAAATAGATGAAAACTAGATCGCTTAAGACTCTTCATATTTAGGCCTACGAGGGATGATAAGAGGATAGGCTACAACTTAGGTCAATCTAGGCTAGGTAACGTTAGAAATACACACACAGAGATGAAACATTTACATAATCGCACACAGAGATACAAGTTGGGAAGGACTAAGGACCCTTTTGGAGAGGCTTTTGCCCTCGACATTTTGGCGAGTTGCCTGAACACTTCACCAACGTGCTAGGAAGAAAGCTAAGGGACGTTAGGGACCATGCGGAACAAACATCGTTAAAGAGATACGAGTTGGGAAGGACTAAGGACCCTTTTGGAGAGGGTTTCTGCCCTCGACAATTTGGCGAGTTGCCTGAACACTTCGCCAACGTGCTGAGAGATAGGCATCCGAGGAACTAGAGACAAACGAAATCACAATGCAATTACGGGCAGAGAGACCCACGGTAACAGTAATGATACCCGGGTTTAGGGAGTGATGAGGGCAATAGTAGGATCACCATCAGAAGAGAATCGGATCAAATCCACTCCGATGATGAGGCCGTCGTCCAATGAGCTCAAGAAGGCTCTCCCTAAGATTAACGTCGAAATCGAGAATTCTGAGACAGCAGAATTAGAGAATCAGGATGGAAGCGGTACAGGGGAATAAGGACCCTGTTGATAAGATTGGGATTTCTCCTGCTCTCATCTTAGGGCAGATGCTCGTCTAAAGGCGGGACCCGGGGATGAGATTGGGAATCCAATCTCTGTCAATTTTGGCAGATGCCTGCCCCTCCCGCTTGCCAACGAGGATTAACGAAGTCTGAGGTAGACGGAACTAGGGACCCTGTTGATAAGGTTTAGATTTCTCCTACCTTCGTCTTAAGGCAGATGCCCCTCGAAAGTCGGGACCCGAAGACGAGGATAGGGACCGAACACTATCAATTTTGGCGAATGCCCGAACGCCGGTCTAAAAGGTCAGAAATACAAGGATCGATGGTCAGGGACCATCCGGAGTCAATAATGATGCCAAGAAAACCGCGAAGAAAAGTCGTACGCACACATAGAATATGGTCATAACAAAGGGACAACGAAAACTAGTCAGGGACATCAGAAACGTTGAGACACTAGATGAAGAATACTATGGGAGACACATATACATGCGATTGTGCGATCAACGAGTAGAGCAAGAGAGACAGATTGACCTAAGTAGGGATATTACATATCAAGAGAGGTTAAACACATTAGGTAGTACATACAAAGAGAGGTTAAACACATAAGGTACTACATGAAATTAGAGATTAAACACATTGGGTAGTACATGGAATTAGAGGTTAAACACATAAGGAATACATGGAATTAGAGGTTAAACTCATAAGGAGTACACGAAATTAGAGGTTAAACACACAGGGAAATACAAGAAATTAGAAATTAAAACACATAAGGATAGTACAGGAAATTAGAGGTTAAACTCATAAGGAGTACACGAAATTAGAGGTTAAACACATAAGGATAGTACAATAAATTAGAGGTTAAACACTTAGGGAAGTACACGAAATTAGAGGTCAAACACATAGGGTAATACAAGAAAGTAGAAGTTAAACACAGTGGGTAGTACATGGAAATAGAAGATAAACACATAAGGATAATACACGGAATTAGAAGTTAAACACATAGGGTTGTACATGAACTTAGAGGTTAAACCCATAGGTAAGATAGGGAATAAGTCTACACGTATGAGACCAGGAACTAACTCAAAAACATATAAGGAAATTAAGAGGAAACAAAAAGGGTAAGAGATTACCAAAAAGGAGAGATTAAACCCATAGATAAGATGGGACCCAAGACACGGAATAAAGTCCACGCATAATCAGGAGTAACGTAAAAAGTTAAATAAAGAAATTCAAGAGAACAGATGAGATATTGCCGAACGAATTAGGAAGGACTTAAGGAAACAACACCATTTAGATTATTTTTATTAAGTTAACTCTTTAGGCTGTAGCACGGGAAATCGACAGATAGGTTAGAAACGAGAGAATTTAAGATGCAAAGACGCATCCCGGATATAAGAAAGGAAATGCTCTCACAATCAGGACCTCACGAGGGAATGATATACGGAATTCAGGTTATATAATCGTACTAAGTAGTATTTATATCTTAAAGCCCTAGCGATTTATGTGTAGGCGAGCACACTCGATCGAACCCAGGACTCTAGAGAAGGAAAAGCAAAATTGAAATTTTATCCAAGCAATGGAAAGTTTTGAAAACAAGCGGTAAAATACGGTGAGATACTGACAATTTTTGAACCCAGTAAAACCTGAATTGCAATAAGGGCGTAAATGATTCGTGAGAAATCATAAGACCAGAAACATAAGAGCATTTCTTTTTGCAACTTGAGGCTAGCTATAAGGGACAAATAGGAACATGGGTGCACAAACCTAAACGATGCAATCTAAAGCCAGGACGTCTAATATGCAATGAAGTTAAATTAAACTGATGACTAGGAGTGATAAAGACGATGCGGACCCATGTAGTACGGGATAGCACCAAACCCATAATCGATGTTGAAGTTATCCTCCCAAGTTTTAACAAATGCCATAAGATTGCAGCTTCACGCCTGGACCTGCGGCCACCACCACGACACTTCATGATGGGAGCAAGATTAAGAGGACCAGACGCACGGCGCACCCTGTACATCTGAGGACGAGAACCGCAGCATAACACTGCCAGGACCAACAGCACCCGGTACATCTGAGGACGAGAGCGCAGCTGCCCGGATCAACTACACATCTCGTGACGGAGCATAAGATGGGTGAATGTCCAGACTCGCCACCAGCTAAGGCGAACACCTCACTAGCAGTAAAGAACAAACCCAGGCAATTATAAAAAAAAAATTAATAATAACTATCTCCAACGTCAACCTTGGCCTAACCTCCTTCGTCCCAAATTTTTTCCTATAGATGAGTCAAGAAAACAAACTCCACGTCAAGATTAATTCCTATCAAACCCTTCACAAGTTCTTTTTGGACCTAACTGGGTTTTGTTTAAAAAAATTAGGCATAACCAAACCAAAGGCCTACCTGGACCAACGGCAGCTGAAAATGAACCACGAACTCGAGGGTTAGAACATCGCATCCTCCATCGAGACAAGCAGACACGAACCCTGACCTCCAAGCTAGCCACAGCAGACACCACAGTTCTGATAATTTTTTAACAGTGATCCGGTTCACGAAATAGAACCGTCGAAGTGAATAACAAAAAAGAAACGAAATGTTAAGTGCGTCGGATATGAATAACAGTGAAAGTGCATCGTTTCAAAAGAAACCACAAGAAGGTTTAAACAAGGAAGAAGAACGAAGACGAGAAGAATTTTTAGTGAAAATATTTTATAGTCGATATTTTTTTTTGTTTCCAGCAATAAAATTTTTTTTGTGGAACCATGCACAGACATATTGTGTTAGAGCCGCGAAGGCATGCTATATTGTGATTTTTGTTTTTTTTAGTATAGTGTTCTCACTAAGTAAACAGATCTTACCGATATTTCGACGCAATTAAAGGTATCCAGGGCAATTTACAAGTAAAAGACGGTCTAACCTCTTAGGATGAGAACAAAATACTTGCAGGACAGATGGAATCGCCAATTGACGACGTCAGTTCCACTCCCACTTAAAGTTAAGTTAATAAGATATATGTCAGGACCAACCCCCGAGAGGTGAGAGATATCCTGTAAGAAAAAAAAAAGACTTTCGGTTTTTCAACCCTACAGTCTTATTTAGGGGGGGGAATTGTTATGCCAACACTAGGGCCTAACTGCCATAATAATAACATAATATAAAAAAGCGATAAAGGATAGACACATATACATGTGTAGTATATCAGAAAATAAGGAAAAATGATCCACACTGAAAAACATATTAATTCATACGCATATGATATAAAAAACGCTAGTAAAAAGGCATATCTCTATATCCTGGATCAAAACCATGTCAAAAGATTCCAGAATTATTTGGTCAAGAAAGATGACCACATTAGATAAAGATAAAGTAAGTTGCGCGAAGTGAAAGTAGAACAAGCTTTCCATTTTGACATAGATGAAGGTCTCAACTAGTTCATGAACTTTCCACACCCAAATTTCCCCAATTAGGAACTTAAAATTTATCATATAAATATTTGCGATTTTTTTACCGAAGGCAGAAGGGCGGCGGACCGAATGCGGCCCCCGGCTGGGGGACGGTGGCAGCTACATTGGTAATATGTATCATCTATCATTCTTTGGTCATTTTCAGACTTAGAATTAAATAAGGGACCAAATGGTCCAAGGAACTTAGAATAACGAACAAAGTTTGAATATTTTAAAATGATTGTTTTCTCTCTCTCTGAATTTTAGCACTTTAATATATTGAATATTTTGACGTTTGACAATGTGACGATTTCAGCTGACTTTAATAAATTGTGTTATATGTTGTTGATCTATTATTTCTTTATGTTTGGTTTTATTTTAATAAATAATGTCATTTTTCGTTTACTGTGTTTTCAACATGTTTAAATATGGAACTCATCCTCCAAAACCAAGGCCAACCGCTCGGGCCAAAGACCACCTAAACAATAATGGTCTTCACGCTATCAATACGCTGGGGCTTAACTGACCGCCCCGCGTAATAAGTATGCTTTGTCACTTTTGGCAGACCCTATTTGGTTGAGTTGTTAAACAAATAATAAATTATCATATATGCAGGCCTTATCAATAACTAATATAAAGATTTATTTAATATTTGTAGGAAATAACACTATGATAATTGATATAAAGATACTCCTTTAATATGCTTCCAAAGGCACTACCTGTAAGTAATGTTGACTATTTCTATATATTCTATAAAATGGGGTTTTGAGCTATATGTAATAAACACTATGACATTTTATAATATAGGCATCTCATGGTGACTTCTTTAAACTTAACTAATGCTCATTGCATTGTTTTAGAATTTAATATAATTTAATAATTAAAACATTTTGTCTGTTCATTCTTACCTCTTATAGTTGTTTTTGTTTAACATATCTTTCAAGACTCTATCACAGACTGTGTAATATAAAACAACTATAAGAGGTAAGAATGAACAGACAAAATGTTTTAATTATTAAACAAACCTCTTCCTATTGTATTTTAAAAAAATAATATTATTTGTTTTCCTATTACTTTCTGTGTTTTGGTTATATGATTCATATACATCTTACATATACATATGTACATCTATTCATTTATATAATATTTATTATTAACAGGATTGGTTTTCACTGGCCACCATTCATTTCTGTACACCACATCCACTTACATGTGATTTCTCCTGCCAGCCACATGGGTTTCCTCGACCATCTACGTTTCTATCCCAATTCATGGTGGTTTGTTAGTGTGAGTATTATTATTATTATCATCATCATCATCATCTCCAACACCATCACTGCCAATACAAATGCCACCATTGCTATCACAACTGTCATAGCATCACCAATGCTACCACCAAAAACACTGGCACCACTGCCATGTAACGATGATGGTCATCACCACTATCATGACAACCCCATCACCGCAATCATGGTGAACACCACCACATCCACAATGATTACCAACTTGACCACGATGACCATCACCATGCATCTGATGACCATCAACAACATGATTTCGTTCAATCGAACATATACAATTCTGTATTTTTTTTTTCTTTTTTACCTCTCCAGTAAAATTTGTGGAAATTGATTCAAGAGGTTTCAATTGCTCAATAATAATATAGATTTTATCTGATTTGTAGATTTTTTGTACATTATTATATTTATGAAAAGAAAAGGGAAAAAATCAAAAGAATAGTGTATATGCATGTTACAGTGAAATTTGAAAGTCCAGTGATGATTACCTTTTCTAGAGGTTGTCAACATGAACTGCTCCTTTCAGTATAATTTGAATAATATGCCAACATCAAATACAGTAAACATCCACTAGTGAAGGAAATATATCCAGAGAATGCTAAGCTTTCTTACTATGATTTAGGGAATAATAAAGACAATTAAAATTATATTTAGGGGGGAAATAGGACTAATCTTTATTTTAGGATTTTTTATGCGCTATAAAATTCTTTTAATTACCTTATTTTTTCATTACTTTTACTCATCTGTGCTTATTTTCTATATTTTCTTATCTGACTAAGTAGGCATTTGACTTCAAATTCAAGATTTAGTTATAAAAGAGAAAATGAAAGTGCAAGGATCCCTAGTAGAAACTATCAAAATAACACAATTAAACTTAATAATGAGTGGAGAACATATTTTTAACAACTCACCTCATATAATTTCAAATTTATTTGAAACCAATGGTTAATAATTTGAAATTATATGAGGTGAGTTGTTAAAAATGTTCTTCACTCACTATTAATGATATAACCTCATAATGTTTACTTCCCAACATTAATTTAAATACAATTACATTTTTATTTAATTTTAGGAAGTGATATTTTGATATTATTTTAATTATATTATTTTCAGTTTGATCATCTTACCTCAATATTAATGTTGATTTGTTCTTGGACATGTTTCAAAACAATTCTGTTTTATCGTTAGCTTGTCTAGACTGGTTTGATTTATGTTGCATTATGTTGCATGCCCTGGATGTCGATGTCAGCTCCATCCTGTGGTTGGCCAAAGAACCTCCAAACAAGGTCACGCTTCGTTAGTATTTCAAAATTCATAACTCTGTTTTTGTTCTTCTGAATGTAGATTTTTTCCCAAATAGTCAGCTCTTTTGTATTTTCTAACTGTTTTAATAATTTAGTGTCCGAATTTATATTATGTTTTTCAGACCAAACATGAGCAGCAACTGCAGATTTTTCTATTTCCCCATTTTTAATCTTTCTTATGTGTTCTTTGGTTCTAACTTTTAGGTTTCTTTTTGTTTTCCTATATATATATTTTCGCAACCCATACATTCAATTTTGTATATTCCTAATTTTTTATTTTTATCAGTTTTTTTCATTTTTGTTGTTTTTTATTAGTTTATTTAAACTGTAGTTATTTTTCGGTGCTAATTTAATATTAAACTTCTCAAATATCTTTTGGAATTTATTGTGTATCCAAGGGTGATATGTGAATTTCCTATATTTTTTCATAGGTGGTTCTCCTTCTTCACTCTTTTTTTTTAATTTTGGAGCAGATATGTAGATGATAATTTGCATTGTAAAAGAAAAACATGTAGAAGATTCCCTAAAACTGTTAAATTTACAGAGTACAAATATCAAATTTATCAAATAAATAGAAGAAAATAAACAAATACCTTTTTTGAATCTTAAATTGGTCAGAAACGAAGAAAAAAAGATGACAGAAATCAGATTACCGTGGATTTATAAGTGGATTCCAACAGGAAGAAAGGAAAACGAAAACTAACATGTACATAAGAAATAGACCAATGGAAGAGCATGGAGGAAGGGCTTAGAAAAATAGAGAGGAATGGAGAACGGCTATAGAATCTTGAAATAAACATAGGAAGATGTCAAAGATATTGTAAAATATTATTATTATTTATTTAATTTATTTAGCAGGTTTCACAATATCTTCCTGTATTCAATAAATCTACTGTCATTCTCCTCCACATCTTTCTGTCATTCCAGTCTCCATCGTCCAATCCTTTTTCCCTCATGCTGCTCAAAACACCATAATCCACATTATATTTGGTTGTCCTCTTCTTCTTCTTCCTCTTCTACCAAGTGACACCCATTTTAGTATTCTTCTCGAGAATCTGTCTTCTGCCATTCTATTTTTATGACCATACAATTTTAATTGTTTGTTTCACAACTGAAGTTTGAACATTCGTCTTTTGTTTAATTACATTGTTTCTTATTTTATCTCTTCTAGAAATTCCAGCTGAATGCCTCCAAAAATTGATTTCTGCAGAATTTAATTTACTTGCTGTTCTACATTTGAATTCCCATATTTCTGCATTATATGTCATTGTACTCCTTATTATTGTATGAAAAATGATTGTTTTTGTTGTAGAACTTATATTCTTATCCCATAAAACACCATTTAATTTTGATAATGAAGATTTGCCTTTATTTATTCTCTCATTAATTTCAGCATCAGATGATCTAATTTTTCCATGTCTGTCTTCTAAAATCACATCCTTTGATTGATCTCCTACTACCATATACTTTGTTTTGTCCAAATTTATCTTTAATCCCATTTTTCATATTCCTTCTTCAGTTTTCTTATCATGTACTCTAAGTTCTTAGTAATCTTCTGCCACCAGTAACTGATCATCAGCAAATAGCAACAAATAAATAGTATCTTCTTCTACCTATATTCCCATTGGTGAACATTAGTTTTTTCCATTGTGTTAAAGTGTTTTGTAGATATATTTTGAATAAGATCAGAGATGAACAATATCCTTGTCTTAAAACCTTTAATAACTCCAAAACCTGATGCTAAGAGTCAAGTTGTGGGACCATTTGGTGAAGAACGTATAGCAGATTATTATTATTATTATTATTATCATCATCATCATCATTATCAATATCTTTATTATTATATATAGAAATAATTTTCTTATGAAATAACAAATTAGGATGAATTTATTAGAATTTAGTATAAATTGATTGGTATTTATTTTGTAATTTTTCCTTATTGAAATTATACATGCTGAGTTTTATGCATTACATTTCATATTAATACAGTAAAACTTGCTCAAAGCAGAATCACATGGGACCAAGTTTTTTTTCCACATTAGACAAAATTCCGCATTATAAAAAAACTAAAATTTATTAATAATCTTAGATTATAGGGAACCGTATATGTCTTTTACATACCTTGGATTAACCTTTACACTACTATGAACGGGTATATGCATTGGCAAAGAAAATGCTTGCCGTGCTATGGGTGTGTATATCCATTCTCAACTTCAAACGCCTGCTAGTTATATAATACGGTATTGCATTGCTTTCAAACTAAGCAGGCATATACTGCCATATCTTAGGAACCTAAATAAACTTTTTCCATATTTCTCCCTGCATTGAGCAAGGAGGGTTTTAAAGGCTAGAAATATCTCAGCAGTGAAAAGGTTAATTGTAGTTCCGCTGCCGTTGAAAAGTGGAGTATAGTATGTATGAGCGACTTCTACAGTAACGCATGAAAAACAGTATCGTTTTGTCAACTTTAAAAATGTCTTTTAGGCACGTATCCTGAAATTAAAGTATGCAGTTTCGGTTTCCACTCACTAACTACACTTTTGGCCACATCCTTTGATTCCCCTCAAATTTCATTCCACACTACATTGTATGTCTTTTAAAACTGTCCAGCCAACCTGAAGATGCCTTGAAATTGTTATTCCCTAGGGATTTAGCAACAGCTAGAGCTTGACTTTGGAACATCGATCTGGAAATTAGGAGATTTACCTTCAATCACTTTCACTCTTTCGTTTAATAACAATGATACATTTGTTTTAGTCATCTGTATTCCATAAATTCAGAACACTACCTGTGAAATATCAGTCTCAGAATTTAAACTAATTTAAAATTTTACAGTGCAATGGTTATTTGTAAGACAGGTATCTGTATTTCACATACTGTGTGTGCATTGAGGCCGAAAGAAAATTTCAGGTACAGGTAGAATCTCTACTTCACCCGACGGCAGGAATCATTCCATATTGTTTTCTTGGCCTAATGGAAATACAATGAAGTGGAAACTAATTTATCTCTCTGTCTTTCCGCTTTATTTTTTTTCATGAATTTTGTAGAAATATCCTTCTGTTTCTGCATTGGACAGATTCCGTTTTATGCTAAATTAATACAAGTAAAATTACTATTATTTTGCCGGGACCATAAATTTGTTCACATTGGACAGATTTCTGCATTATTCACATTCCGGATTAAACAAATTTTACTGTATATGCTTTTTTTTTTAGAGTTTTTAAGTACTACTATTTCAAAACATTATTTTGTTTGATTATTTTTACGGACAATTTTCCAGAATTGCAGTTAATTTGAATACATTAACATAATATTTTATACTGGTATGTGCAAATCAATATTTTATATATTTTCTTTCTTTTAGCCTGAATATGTTGCTTCTCATCTCTGAAGCAGAAAAAGGTGCGGTTTAAGTGCCTAGAGCTTATTTAATTAAATAACAGTTATGTTTAGCTGATTCATAAATTATACATTTTTTACTTTAAATATATATATTTGTAAATAAAAATATATGACAGTATTTAATTTCTTTATTTTTTAATTGAATTCCTACATACGGTCAAACTTTGATATCTTGTAGTTTACTGGAAGACATAATGCTTGAGTTATCGAAAATTTGAGATATGGAAAGATACAAAAAAAAAATACACTGCAGATACTGTACATACTGAAATTAAAAATGAGATTCTTCAATTTCATTTTAGTAGAGTACTGTACTTTAATGTAATGTTGACATGCAGATTTTTATTTTACATTTTACATACAAAACTATAATGTTTGAAAAAAAATTTTTTTTTCCTGCAGTGTTAACTTTTCATTCACACACAAAGTTTTCAAAGCTTACTTCTTCTCCATAATGCAAACTTCACTGTACATTACTTACTTACTTATATACTATTAAAAATTCTACCTAAATTCACTGTACATATTTGAAGAGAAAAAATATATACTGGGGTTTGAACCCAGGACCTTTGGCTTTCTATGCTAATGCTCTACCAACTGAGCTACCTGAGCACTTCAATCTAAATGCAAATTTTTCTCTTATACATTGTTAATTCACTGTACATTCTTGGTCAGTTAACTGGACTCGTACAGTAATGTACACTAAATTCTAAAAAAAGCATTGTTTTTGCATGTTTGTGAAGAAAACAAAATTCTTAAATATAGAAAATAATATGTTTAGAGACAATTGAGTACTCTACTGCAGGCATTTATCAAATTTCTGGTGCTTATCACTCCTCGGTAAAGTAATGGTAGTTTTACCCCTTAATTCCATACATCATTGTACATGTATTATCATTCTAAATTCCATAAAGAAATGTGTTTCAATCTCAAAAATCTACAAAATATGAAGTGAGGTGTGAATTCTGATTCCTTTTAATGAACTTTCAATCTATCACAATAGAGTATCAGACTGTAAGTATTGTTGACTAATTTCTGCTGCATATTGTGGATTGATCGAGTAATAGTATTTTAACCCCTTAATTCTGTACATTATTGAACTATATTGTCACTTTAAATTCTAGTTAAACAAATATGTTTCAAATTTTGTGTGAAAGAAATGGTACTTCAAACCTTTAATTCTGTACATTATTGCACATATATTGTCACCCTAAATTCAAGTTAAATATGTTTTAAGTTTTGTGCTTGAAATATCTTTTGACTTATCGAAAAATTTGAGTAATGGAATTTTGAGTTATAGAAAAAAAAAAACATGTAAAATATATTCAATACCACCAGTTAAATGTAAATATCTTGAGATATAGAAAATTTGAGTTATTGGAATTCGACTTGTGGAAGTTTGACAGTAGTTAAGATAATTGAAAATAAATATTTTCTATGTTTTTTATATTTAAATTTGAAGAGAAAAATTTTCGCCTAGACCCGGGACCCTAGACGCACATTTTTCTCTTATATACGTTGTAATTCCGGTCTAGGCGAAAATTTTTCTCTTCAAATTTAATTTATCTTTCATTGAGAAATGTTAAATTAATAATAAAAACATCATTAGAAGCCTTACTAGCTTATAAAGTAATGTTAAATTCCCAATAAATGTCTTCTTAACTAAGAAGCCGCCATTTGCAACGATAGAAGCAATGGTTTCAAAAGCATTTGGCGATAGGGAATTACAACATATATAAGAGAAAAATTTGCATCTAGATCGTAACTCGCCTCGGTAGCTCAGTTGGTAGAGCACTTGGCCCGGAAAGCCAAGGGTCCCGGGTTCGAGTCCCGGTCTAGGCGAAAATTTTTCTTTATCTTTCATTGAGAAATGTTAAATTAATAATAAAAACATCATTAGAAGCCTTACTAGCTTATAAAGTAATGTTAAATTCCCAATAAATGTCTTCTTAACTAAGAAGCCGCCATTTGCAAAGATAGAAGCAATGGTTTCAAAAGCATTTGGCGATAGGGAATTACAACGTATATAAGAGAAAAATTTGCATCTAGATCGTAACTCGCCTCGGTAGCTCAGTTGGTAGAGCACTTGGCCCGGAAAGCCAAGGGTCCCGGGTTCGAGTCCCGGTCTAGGCGAAAATTTTTCTCTTCAAATTTAATTTATCTTTCATTGAGAAATGTTAAATTAATAATAAAAACATCATTTTTTATATTTATTTATTATTACTCTTTGAGATGATATTTGAAGAGAAAAGAAAGTTTCTCTTCAAATATGTTAAATATTTTCTGTTTTTTAGAAAATTCCAAAGTAAATACCATATTGAGGTTGTACCCATGAAATTTTATTTTTTTTAATCTTCATTGATCTTACATACTAGCACCAAAAATGACAAAAAAATTATGTATATCTATGTCTATTAAGTCCACCGTTGTGGTTTCAAGGTAGTGTGCTGTCTTGTCATGCAGCGGGCCCGGGTTCGATTGGGACAAACTCCTGGGTGAGTTTTTTCGAGATTTTTCCTCACTTGTAAGACAAATGCCAGGAAGCTTAGGGCCAGCAATCCCCGAAAATCATCTGGCCATCATCATCATCCTTATCATTATCATCATCATCCTTCACCGGTGTGGAAAGCAATAGGAAGTTACCACACTTATAATTTCCGAGTAAAGCTGTAAAGCATAGCATGAAAATGCTATGATTGCAGTAAAAGACCTGCCCTCGGGCAGAATTACTATGGATGGATGGATGGATGTCTATTAGCACTCTAGTGATTACAATTTTTGCTTTTTGTGATCAGTCAAACTCGACCTATAATAGTCAATTAAGAGAGATAAGATCAAGTTTCAAGTTATTTTGAGTCTGTAATATCTTACCTCAATTTAATGTTGATTTGTTGTTGAACGTGTTTCAATTAGTCTTCTAATCATCCTCAGCTGTTATAGCTGGTTTTCTCATCATAGACCCACTACCTATTGTAGCTGCTCAAATTCCTCACAACACTGGGTGGCCAGCTAAGGGACTTGCTCCGGTTTGAATCTCCATGGGAGAAGAAATTTTGTCATGGAAATTTCGGTCAGTATGGGACCGGTGCCCACCCAGCATCATGAGGCATTAGGGTATTTACATTAAGAAGTGACTCAGATTGAGAAAACCAGCTATAATGTCTAGGGGATCCTACATGCTGCCCGAATGTCACCCCTAAACTAAATAATGGAAAGATGATCGGCTAGTTTACCGGTGTGATTAACAAATGTAGATTGTTAGGCCAGCAGCCAGCTGGTAAGCCAAGGGCCTCTTCTAGAAATGTTGTGTACAATGTGAGTTGATCAGTCCAATACTGGCCAAAAATTCCCACAGGAGAAATTCTTTCCCCACATAGGGACTCAAAACCGTGCAAGTTTCCTTAGTTCGAAAACATGTTTTTTTGTTGGAAAGCTCATTAATTAGAAAGAAATCACATTTCTAACTTACTCTTGAGAGTTTTGTAAACTGGACTTTCCCGATTTTTCATTATCAAGTTATTAGTACTCAGTTTGTATCACAAGGCTGTGCTCACACACTGTTCTCACATACTGTTCCAGATGCTATACAGAAATATAAAAAAATTCTTATGGTAACATGGGAATTGAATTCTGGACAACTGGGAACTGGCAAGGAGAATACAAAGAAGTTCGGTATCAGGTCAAAAATTCAATTTTATAATTGTTTATTAGTTTATCTTATTTCTGTTATTTTTTAATCATCATTTTGTTAGACCATATGATTATCAGTGTGTAAATATCTGAAAAATGAAAAACAATTTGTAAATATCCAAATACAAAGTTTATTTGTGTTGTCAAGTTTATTAATAATTATTAATATTTATATATTGTGATTATAATCACAACTAAAATGACATGCATACATTAATTGGGTTTACTAGTGACATATACAGGTTGTTTTCTTGGATCAGGAAATAATCCTTTTGCAAACATTTCTTCCCATTTACAACCATTTGGATATTCATATTCTTCAGCTGACTGTGGTAACATGGTAGTGCTGTATCCAGGCATCTGCAATTCAAATTATATTCCATTATGAAATACTGTTTTACTATCAAATAGCATCACTAAATTCAGTTTTTAGAAGAAAATTTTGGACTAACTGTTGTAGCTAAACAGACTAGGAGAGATTAGGCTAGGAATGAGTGTATCTGGTAAGAAATGAATCAAGTGAGATTGGAGAAAAAAACAATTGAAATGATTTGGACTTGTGAGCCAAATGAGTGAGAAAACAGATCTGGGAAGTAAAAGTGAAAGAAAAGAGACTTATCCAAGAAATAAGAATTTCAGAGTTGAAGACTATGACTGAGGATAGTGCCGCAATGCTACCAGAGGGTCGTTCTCACCTTGTTTTCTTTCAATAAACACAAGAGGCATTTAAGTAAAACTTTCACAATAACTATTTGATTCACATAAACTTTCAGCATCACTTTACATACAACTTGCTGTAATAATTTATTTTATTTTATAGTTTATTTGCTGCATGTTTAATTCTTCTGATCATAGTTCACTGTCACAACACAACTAACTAACTCCTGACAACAGTTTATATAAACTGGGGAAGAAAATTTCCTGGTGTCCAGTCAAGATTCTTCTAGTATAGGAGTTTCTGGTACTGAACTTTCCTGATGTGGAGGGTAGATGCATAGAGAACCTTCCGAACATGGAGGCCTAGATGCATTGATCATTCTATGTGGGTCTTGCAACTTGTGAGTCATCAACTCGTGATTTTTCCATCCAGTAAAAATGCAAGATCCCTACTCCTGCCGATGCCCATGCAATTCAAATGGTATTATTCATTATATCAAAGTAGAAACAAATAGAAGGAGTTTCTTGAGACTTGAAGGTGATGGTAAAGAAGAATCAGAAGTATGAGTCTAATATATAGTGAAACTTTGATTAATTGTTTGCATAGGGAGACCTGAAAATAAACTGCAGGTATGGAAAAATGATCAATGCAAATGCATGTAAAAATATAAATTATCAAATTTATATGCATATGTTCAAGAAACACAGTCTTTTATTATAATTATCTTCTGACCATCTTCATTTACAGAATATTAAACTATTTCATGAAATAGTTATTAATTATTCTCATCTTCATGTTTTTGGCTGAGGTGCCATACTAATCAACCTGCTGTCTAATTTTCCTGTTGCTTTTTCTATTTCCTCATATTTTATATTTATAAGCTGTTCCTTCATTCTAACATTCAGCTTTCTTTTGGTTCTTCATATGTAGACATTTTCACATACCCATCAAAATATAATAAATTACATTATATATTTCTAAGGTGTTCATTATAATACAGCCTTAATAGGATCATTAAAACCAATAAAAGTAAAAGAATTGAAGAAGAAAACAAATCAGGAATTTATCAGATCAAATGCAGGGATTGTGACAAAATTTATATTGGAAAAACAAAAATAAATTTGAAAACAAGGGTGAAAGAACATCTTAGAAACATCAAAAATGGAGAAGTGGAAAAGTCAGCATAGCTGCTCATGCTTGGTCCGAAAAACATTTAATTGAAACAAAAGCCAGTCTAATTAAACAAATAGACAAACAAAAGGAACTCACGGTTTGGGAAAAGATCCACATTCAGAAAAACAAAGGAAAACTTATGAACTTCGAAATTCCTGCAAATTCTGACCTGATCCAGAAGTTCATTGGTCCACCAACAGAGGCAAGAAGAAGAGTTTCTTCCGATCGACATAACATCAGTCGCCAAAATAGTACTGAAGATGAGACTGTTATGGTCTCGAAATCGCGATATAGTTAGAAGATTTGTATGAGGAGAGATAAGAAACATTTGATTTTACCTATGTAGATTTTTTCGCATTCCCCACAGTTGATCTGACAAAAAAAACCTAAAGAAACCTGGACATTAGAATGAAGGAACACCTTAGAAATATTCAATATAGGAAAATAGAAAAATCTGGAGTCGATACTTCCATATGGATTAAAAGTCACATACCAGTAATTTAAGAGAAGCTAAAACTGCTCAAACATCTGAAGAATGAACAGAACTCACAGTATGGGGGAAAAAAAAGTCTTCATCCAGAAAAAAGGAACAAATTAATGAGTTTTAAAGTTCATGGGGGAAAAGGACTTGTTCTTGAAGTTCATTTCCCCACCACTAGATAGAAGGAATCTACAAGACATGAGATGTCCAACACAACATTTAGAATCTAATTGAAAATGGAAACAATGGTATCTGAAACATCTCCGCATGAAAATATATATGAGGTGACATGTATATTTCTGGTTCAGTCTCTTGAACCTATTGATTTTTTATTCATTGTTATTTATGAATGTATCTTGTAATGTTATATCATTGTTATTAACCATGATTTCTTCTAACTACATGTATTATCTATACTTTATGTAGAATTTAGAAACTTCACCATCTTTCCATGCATTAGTCCATGAACATTGATATGTTCTAAATAAAACACTGGTGTTCTGTAGCCATCTCTTTCTCGGACAACCCAAGGATCTTTTCCTTGTAATTGTTACCAATATAAATGGTTCTAGGGATCCTTGTTTTAGATAATTCTATTAAGATGTTTCTGTCAATTCCTCTAGTAATAATAATAATAGTTTAAGATAGGTTTCACATTTAGATTGATCTTATATACATACTAGCTGGCCCGGCGAACGTCGTATCACCTTTAAATATTTTTACGTTAATTTTTCCGATGTTTTAATAGTTATCTGCTATTCGGGGCAGAAACAAATCCAACAAATCAAAGATCATAAAAATCGGTCCAGCCGTTCTTGAGTTATAAATAGTGTAACTAATCTGACTTCATCATCATCATAGTACATTCACGAATTTAGGCCATTTGTTGACCTGTTTCGGCCTCAAGAGAAACACCATCCAGAAGTCTTTTGAGTGGACGTCCTGGTCTTCTTCTTCCTGCAGGTTGATATCTTAACATTAGTTTGGGTATTCTGTGATCTTCCATTCGATGAACATGTTGTACCCATCTTGACTTATAATCAGAAATTTTGTTTTCTAAAGATTCCATGTAATCTGACTTTGTTTTATATATATATATATATAGAAGTCCCGGCCATGCGTTGCTATGGCTAAGGTATACGTTAAATTATGTTGTAGTAAACTAAGTGAGAAATCTAAATCAGAAAGTTTTTGTTTTACACAATTTTTTAGTTCTGGTACGTTAACTACACCTGGTATAAATATGGGTGGTGGTTTATGTGGAAGTGGTTTTATTGATTGAGATGAATTTATGTTGTCTGCATTCTCAGTATCATCCATAAGTGTATCATAAGGTTTATATACATTTATTGATGGAATATTTTGAGGAGGCTTGCTGATTTCATTATACTTTCGTTTTTTCTACGAACTTGTTGGCAGTTTGGATTCTCATCATCATCAAGAAGTCTATGTATAGTAATATCATCTTGTGATATATTATAGTCATCTTGTTTTTCATTTAATTGAGGCATGGAGATTGTTTCTATAATATTAGGCATATTATTATAACTAACAGACTTACAGTTCTGTTATTCCATTCCTTAGGACCTTCATATGTTTTTAAATTGACATTCTTCTTAAATGTAAGATTTATGTCACATAGGTCTATACCAATTTGCAGAAATTCACTTGATATCTTATCATTCATGGTCTCTAGAACTGATTTGCCATATTGTTCAATGTCCCTTCTCGGTCCAGTTAAATTTAAATTAAGTTGCTGTCTTTCAGCCAGATTACTTAAAACTAATATTTACACACAAAATTAATATTATTATCAATATATTGAAAATAAAATAAACACCGAACACACTTAAATTATGAAATAATCAATATTTGTAATTCAATTGAAATTCGCGGTTCCAACAAAAAGCACAGCCACCTGGTTAAATAATAAACCAATTAACTTACACCGTCATCTGTTAGAATTGTTTGGAACTCACAGATAATTATAACTCTTTGTTAAATAATAAACAAATAATTTGCAATAAAAAATAATGCGACTATAAATTTAGTTATAAACAACTGTAGGTCTCAAGTTGGATCAAACAGCACACAGTGTGCAAAATTTTATTAAAATCGGTTCAGTAGTTTAGGATTCCATCGCAGACAAACAACGTGACACGTAATTTTTATATATTAAGATTCATTACTTATTGATCCCATTTGGTGTCTTCTTCTTCTTCTTCTTCCTTCCAAGTATTAGGCTAAGGCCTGTTATGATCCTATAGAAAATTTTCCCTCCAGCATTTCATTGGACGGCCCAGAGATCTTCGTCCTCTTGGTATATAATTCTAAACATCTTTGGGGATCTGATTTGAACTCATTCTTTCAAGATGGTGTTTCCAATTTAGTTGGTACTGTTTAATATATTACAAAATTGGCTCTAGGGATCCTTGTTTTAGATAATTCTATTAAGATGTTTCTGCCAATTCCTCTAATAATAATGAATAATTGTTTAAGATAGGTTTCACATTTAGATTGATCTTATATACATATTCATTACTTATTGATCCCATTTGGTGCAAGGTCTACTATTGTGGTTTGTACCCACAAATTTACAACTACTTATCTTTGTTTTTCTTGTAATTAATAAATTGAGTGCTTTATATATATATATATATATATATATATATATATTACTTACTGAGGGTGCAATATAATGTGCATGCTTGACTACTGTTGGGTTCTCAAAGTGTTCATGCTGCTGATCCACATATTCAACCATTCTTCCTTCTGTTGTAGCAGATAAACTGATGTAGTCCCATATCTGCAAATGTTGTACCATTTCACATAGTCCCACACCTCCAGCATGTGGACATACTGGCACTGGAAACAAATATGAATTTGTCTTAAAATGAAAATATCAATCTATTTCAAGACAATGCTTTTTTATCGGTTATTATTATTTTATATAAACTGATTAAAAAATCACGAATATTTTTTTTATTTTATTTTAAAATAAACAGTTAATTTTTTTAAATGTTTGTCGGGTTTATTTTTAGGCACTTAGTATTCAAATTTACTATAGACTACCCTAATATAGAATGTTTACAGATTACAAGAGTAGTGTAAATGATTCATTCTGAAGAAATGCTGACATCTGCAATTTAACCTGGCAAGTACTGATATTTGTGTTTCACAATTTGAAGTAGATATATTAATTTATTTTTATATAATTGAAGATGTTGTCTGGACCAGTTTTGATTATTATGTGGATATTTTGGTGGAATATATTAATTCTTAAAGCAATACGATTATCATATACATATATATATGTGTGTGTGTATACAAGAGGAGCCGGACATCATAGACATTATAGAAAAGAAAAGATTACAGTGGTATGACCATGTCAAAAGAATGCCAGAGCAAAGATTGCCTAAAATTGTTATGGAATGGATCCCAATAGAAAGGAGAAAGAGAGGAAGACTGAAGAAAACTTGGATAGAAGGGGTACAAGCAGCTATGAATATCAGAGGATTGGAGGAAGATCAATGGATGGACAGGGAGGAATGGCATTTGGTTTCCAGAAGACGGCAGCAGCTGCCATGATACTGGATGATGATGATGATGATGATATATATAAGGAAAAAGAATGGCAATTGGAATTAGGATAGAAGCTGAAATGACTGTCCCTGTGTCTTAATACTTAGTGTATCTATCGTCTCAGAGATCCTAGGTTTAATTCTTTTCTAAACCATAAAATGTTCCTATAGAGTTACTCATCCTTGTTAAGACGACTAGTACCTAACTGATAGGAAAAGTAGTGAAAACCAGTTTAAAAAACTTAAATTAAGGTTGAGGATTGTGTCATATTAATAGCATGACTTCCTGTGTTGTCTTCTTGCAAGTAATAACAATCATGGCTCTTTGGAGGTGTCATGCTTTAAATTTATTTTATATTAGAAGTTTGAAATATATGAAAATAAATATGGTATGATGTGAGAATTATACTCTTTCTTTATTATATACAACTTTCCTCATTAGAGGATTGCCACAAGGACAAAGTGATACAGACAATTCATTTCCGAAATTGATTAAATACATTTTGTAAATACATTAAAAAATTTCAAATTCTAATTTAAGTATACATATTATAAAGCAGAAATCTTAAATAGTCACATTTAGTCTGTATACTTATAAATAAGATAAATATTCATATAATAGAGTTGGTAATTTTTACATTATGATGTTTTCTTAATAAAAATCAAATGAATCATGAATTCTTCTTAGCTCCATACATCTATATTATTTAACACAGAACCGTGGTATTGGGAATCATCTTCCCATCCTCGGCTGTTGTCATGACTGTCGATTCTTTATTATGCCAGTCATTTTCTAAACTGCCATCTGGGTGTTGATTTCAAGAACTTTGTAATCAAAATTGGTTCATCCGGAAATTCAAAATTAGAACCATGAATTTTGAGTTTCCAGATAAACCAAATTTGATTACAAAGTTCTTCAAATCAACACCAGATGGCAGTTTAGAAAATGACTGGCATAATGAAGAATCGACAGTCGTGACAACAGCTGAGGAAGGAAATGATGATTCCCAATACCGTGGTTCTGTGTTAAATAACATAGATGTATGAGGTAAGAAGAATTCACGATTCATTTGATTTTTATTAAGATAAATATTCTCTGAGGGATGGTTTATGAAAAATTAAAATTAAAATTAAAATTTTAAGATAAAATTCCTTGAATAGAAGGGAGATTTTAGATATCACAAGAGAAGAGGTTCTTTGTAAACTCTTGCATCGTAGAGAAAAATTTGCCATTCATTAGGTTAATGTCAACATACAATGTACAAGTCACTGATGTTAACCTAATGAATGGTGCCGTTTAAGTAATACGTTTGAATGTGCATTTTACTAAATATTAAATATGTGTTACCTCCAAGTTTATGTGCCATTAAGTAAACAGAAAGAATCTCATTGACTCCACCAATACGGCAGGAATCAATTTGACAGAACTGCATGGCACCAGATTGTAAGAACTGTTTGAACAAGACTCTGTTACAGCACATTTCTCCTGTAGCTACTCCAATACCAAGTGGCTGTAATGCCTGCAATAAAAAATTCAGACATTTGTTCTTCTCAATAGAGAGATGATTTAAAGTCATATTCATTACTTACTTACTTACTCACTGGCACTATCGAACCTGTAGGTTCATGGCCATGCGGACATAAGCTCTCCATACATCCCTATCCTGAGCTAATGCTTTCCAATCATTCCCAGTATAATCTACTTCCCTTAAATCATAGTTAATGTTGTTCTCCCATCTCATTCTTGGTCTACCAACTGGGCATTTTCCCTCTGACTTTCCTACAAGAAGCTTCCATGCATGTCTTTCATTCCCCATACGTGCAACATGTCCTGCCCATCGCAGTCTACGAGACTTAGTTGTTCTTATTATATCTGGCTTCCTATAAAGACCATGTAGTTCACTGTTATGTAGTCTTCTCCATTCATCTGTCTGTTCATCTCTCTTTGGTCCAAAAATTTTCCTAAGAACTTTATTCTCAAAAACTCGTAATCTCATTTCCTCCCTTAAAGTAAGAGTCCATGTTTCGCACCCATATAATATAACTGGTAGAATAATAGTTTTATATATTTTCAGTTTAATGTTTTTTGAAAGGAGTTGGGACATTAAAAGTCTCTGCAATGCATAATAGCACGCATTTCCAGAATTGAGGCTATGTTTAATTTCTTTATGCGTCTCATTCCTATTTGTGATTATTGTTCCTAAGTATTTGAATTCAACCACTTCCTCAAAATTTCCCTCATTTGTCATTAGCTGTCCATTTCCATTATATAATGCATTTCTACGTGTGACCATATATTTAGTTTTATTGATATTACTAGTACATATTATTACATCCTGTCCATTAGCATTATATGACTTCATTATTGTATTGGGGATGGAGGGGAGTAGTGAGGAAAGGGAATTATCAGCTTTCTTTTTACACCATGAGCAATATTGCAAGTAGCCTTGCTTTTATCTTATGCTGTGGTAGATGCTAATCAACTTAATACTGAAACCATTACACAGGAGCAACACAAACCACATTGAAAGAACACATTTTAATAAAATTTTAGTCCTACAGTAGTGAGTACCAGTTTCTAAAATTTTTAATAAATCCACAGTTTCAAACTTTAATATAACTAATTAGCTCACTGGCGCTATCAAATCCGAGGGTTCATGGCATGTGGACATAAGCTCACCATGCATCCCTATCCTGAGTTAATATTTTTCAATCATTCTCTGTATAATTCACCTCCCTCAAATCATTATTGTTATTCTTCCACCCCATTCTTGACCTAACTACTGTACCTTTTAATATGAATAAACATAAATATAAATTTTTTAGCTACAGTTTTATCACTCATCTCATTCTTCTCCTTCTTAGACTAGATTCAGAACCTTCTTCGGTTCCATTGTTAGTATTTTCATGACCATTAGGTGTGCATTTTACTTCTTCAATAATTTATATCTTGTAGAGGTAGTCAGGTAAACTATGGCGATCACTGAAGAGATGAAATGCAGATTTCTTTGGCATTGTCTGGTTGTGATATTAGGTGTGCATTTCACTTCGTCAATAATTTATATCTTGTAGAGGTAGTCAGGTAAGCTATGGCGATCACTGAAGAGATGAAATGCAGATTTTTTTGGCATTGTCAGGATGTGATATTAGGTGTGCATTTTACTTCTTCAATAATTTATATCTTGTAGAGGTAGTCATAGTTTACCTGACTATGGCGATCACTGAAGAGATGGAATGCAGATTTTTCTGGCATTGTCAGGATGTGATATTAGGTGTGGACATTTGCAAATTTTTTTTCTCTGGTAATTTTTGTATGTAATAATTGTAATTTAAGTTTTTTTGTGCCTAATTAATTCTCATTTAATTTCATACATAAATATGATTATAATGAAATTATAAGCATATGAAAATTAATATATTCAGACAAACCATCTGTAAGCTATAGTTAACATAACTAAAACTAACTCATTGGCACTTTCAAACCCATAGGTTAATGGCCGCACAGACATAAGCTCTTCATTCTTCCCTATCCTAAGCTAATGTTTTCCATTTATCTCCCATATGATCTACTTCCTTCAAATCATGGTTAATGTTATTCTCCCACCTCATTCTTGGTCTATCAACTAGGCATTTTCCCTCAGGTTTTCCTACAAGAAGCTTCTATGTCTTTCTTTCATTCCCCCATTTGTGCCACATGTCCTGCCCATTGCAGTCTCGAGACTTAACTGTTCTTATTATATCTTATTTCCTATAACAACTAAAGAATCAGGATTTTGGAGATATTGGGTTCAAATCCTGTTTTAGGCAAAACATCTTTTAGTTGTGTTCATTATGCTTATGATTTTCTTTGTTTATTAATTCATTGGAAATCTGCAAATATGGCATGAAATTACTTATGATAATTTGTTTAGTATGTTAGCATTTTGATCTTACCTCAGATATAGCTTTATGACCTAAAACATCATCAGGGGAGGTAGGTTCTTCTATCCACAAGGGCTTGAATTCAGCCAGGTGCTTCATCCATTCAATTGCTTGTGGCACATCCCATACCTGGTTAGCATCCACCATCTGTCACAGATTTAAATGTTGATAATTCATGGTTATTTCAAAATGCATATCATTCCCCGCTATGAATAAAATACAAAATTGTTATACTTACAAGATGTTTGTCCCAACCAATGACATTTCGAACCATCCTACATCTACGGATGTCATCTTCTAAATTTTGTCCAACTTTTAGTTTGAATGCCGTGAAACCATTAGCAAGATACATTCTGCAAAGTTGTTCAACTCTGTCACTAGAATACCCAAGCCAACCTATAAAATGCATAATAATTTAGTGATAAAAGACAAGTAGCTGAGTATTTATTTAATGAAAACCTATTTATATTTTAAATTTACTTTAACAAGATCTTTATTAATTTATTTAGTATGATCAACATTGCCTATTTTTGCTCAAAGTAACCACTTATCAGACAGGCCCTCCATGTCCTTATCAAGCCAAAAAGTATGTATATATAGGTTGTATCTCTGAAAGGCATGTTCGCATGGGGCATATGAAAGTACCTACAAAGGGAGAGGTTAAACTAACAAAATTGAAAGGAATCTACTTTGACAGATGGAAATACAGTAAAACTTGTTCAAAGCGGAATCGCATGGGGCCATTTTTTTTTTCCCCCACATTAGACAACATCCCGCATTATAAAAAAAGTAATGAATCTTAGATTATAGAGCATATGTCTTTTTATGTACCATTATTGTAGTTCAGCTGCCGTTGGAAAATGAAGTATAGTATGTACAAGCGACTCCGACAGTAACATGTGAAAAAAAATTCCCTTTTCATCAGCAGTTGAGATATGTAGCTTGAAGAAAAAAAAATATTTCTTGTCGAAATAATTGCAAATTTATCCACTTCTTCAGTTCCCAGCAGAGTAAGTAAATGTAGGTGGTATTATTCTTCACTGTCAATTAAAAATAAATTATTTTCTTTTCTTAAATAAATTCTTCTTCTTGTATTAAATATTACAATTTATCAGGAGAGCTCTATTACTTCTATCTTTGTTGAAAGTTATATGCAGAATGACTAGTGTAATTCTTTTATAATTTTAAGACCATTATTACATCATAAATTGTTATTTTTAAATTCTATTGGTAAATAGTCCTTTAAATATAAGGTTTAATTTGATTTGTTAAATCAGAAAGTTAATTGTTTTAACATCCAATCAGAGTTTAGTTTGTTTTCATTTAAGAATATGAAGTTATGCAGGTGTTCTTATTACAGTTATAACAGAAGGATTTATAATTTTGACAACAATGACTTCATTAGTAACCATTTATTGTTATTATCTTATAAATAATTGCTATTATTCCTTAAAAGAGGGGTTATAGCCTTCTAGACCACCAAAGAAATTCACAATAGCCAGAGAGTTAAACATCGTACCTATATCTGAATACCTCCAAGAATATAGAAACAATTGGCTAGCCCATATTCAGCGCATGGATCGTCACAGAATACCAAAACAAATTTTTCACTACATTCCTCGAGGCAGAAGATCTGTGGGTCGACCTTTTCAGATTTGGCGGGAGACCATAACGGGCCACTGGGCCTAATACTTGAAAGGACGATGATGATGATTGTCCTCAATTGTAATAATTACAATTATTGTGACGTACCAGCTTGTGTTGTGTATGCTGGATATCCTACTGTCCTCATTAACTCTTCTCTGTCTTCTTTGCCAGCCTGCTTAGCTTTCAACATTTCTATTGCTTCCTCTTTTGTTACAATTTCAGAACTGAAAATTTTTAAACACAATTTTAAATATCACAGAGAGCTAATCTAGAAAAAATTAAATTTAAATCTTAACATTACTAATATAGTGTTTTTGTTGCTCAAATTGTTAACAAGTTGATAGATAAAATTTACAAGATCAAGTTGGTGTTAATAGTACAATATAATCGGACCAATGGATCTGCGCCCCTGTAGCGCTGGTATCGTTCTTCGAAAATTACACGTCAGTTCTCACACCATTCCACCGCGCTCCCATCCCACTACGTCAAATAGAAGCCACTGTAACTGACTGAGTAGGGACATTGCCAAACTTCCCCCAGTGTCAGGCTCTTGAATAATGTAAGGTTAATTATTACGTCTTCATATTTAATTTAAGTAGGTCTAATGACACTGATTGATTTCTACGATTAATGGATATAATTATAATAGTGGATTATATTTCTCATAAATATTTCTCCTTCATCTCATTGTCTTATTTGGTTAGATTTGGAACGTAATCTTGAAGTCCTAACAAAATTATAAAATTTTAGGTATGAATACACAGTCATGTGCCCTCCTCCTTTCTCATCCAGGCTAGGGACTGGCTATGGCGAAGTTACTACATGCTACGATTTTATTTACATATTATATAACATACTGATACTATACAGGAATTCTAATTTATGCTTATGAATTAAGCTAATGATAATAATTTACAATTTATGTACTATATAACATAACATACTGATACTGAGTTGACAACGCCGGACTGTGGGTCCAAATAATATCCTGCAAGAAAGCTCAAAACTGTGAGTAATGGGAGGGGAGAAAGAGAGAGATAGAAAATAGAGACAGGCAAGAATGCAGGTAGGGAAATAATTTACCGAGGGAGAAACGGATTTAGTGTTTCGTTCACATTTCTTACAGGGGCACAGATCCGTTGGTCCAACTATACATGGCATATGTTTACTTAGGCTTTCAAGGCTGGAGTTAGTATGATGACCTTGTAGAAGATTTCCGGGCTGTTGGCCGTGGTTTTGAGGCTTGTAGTCCCCCAGTGTTTTGCCACAGAGGTGCCCAGCATCTTCAGGGGTTGTCTTGACGATGCCGGATGCAGTTTCTGGTGAAACATCGGGGAACTACAAGCCTCAAGACCATGGCCAACAGCCCAGAAATCTTCTACAAGATCATCACATGGCATATGTATTATTGGAAGAACTTGGAAGCCATAAAAGCAAGGCAAGTTAGTGATTATGTCTATCCAATTAATTTTTTTCACCCTCCCTACTGAATATTTTTCCCCTCTCTTAAAATAAGAGACCATGTTACATATCCTTATGATTATAACTGAAAGAAATACCATTTTATATATTTTTAGTTCAACATATTTTTAAAGAAGTTGTGATGACAAAACAAAAGTCTACGTAATGCAAAATAGTATGCATTTTCAGAGTTGTGACTATGTTTATTACACACTTGATATTAGCTTGACCTGTATCTATCTATCTATCTATGTAACGGAATCTTTCAACGCAATTTTCACCCACTTAAAATCATCAGATCGACTTGAAACTTTGTATACTTGTAGAGGACCCATGACAATACAATAATTTCATATTTATTTTCTAAAATCCTGGCCATAATCATCAGAAAATCAAAAAAAGTGTTTTTGTATCAATGTAACGGAATCTTTCAACGCGATTTTCACCCACTTAGAAACATTGGATCGACTTGAAACTTTGTATACTTGTAGAGGATCCATGACAATACAATAATTTCATATTTATTTTCTAAAATCCTGGCCATAATCATCAGAAAATAAAAAAACGTGTTTTTGTATCAATGTAACGGAATCTTTCAACGCGATTTTCACCCACTTAGAAACATTGGATCGACTTGAAACTTTGTATACGTGTAGAGGACCCGTGACAATACAATAATTTCATATTTTGTTTCTAAAATCCTGGCCAGAATCATCCGAAAATCAAAAAAATGAAAACTGGTATAATAGGTTGCGGACTTGTCGAGTTTTTAGTCAATCGTTATAAGAGCTCAGTTGGTAGAGCAGGCGTGAACTCTAGTGGTATATAATTTCAGTAATCCATACGTCGCTGGTTCAAATCCGGCTGGGAGGGCTATTTTTTATAGAAGAGTATTACTTTTAGCTCATACTACAATAGTATCGAATTTAAAGATATTTACATTTTTATCTTATTCTGTAAAATATTAAAACTAAAAATAAAAAATAAATAATAGTTTTAAAAAACTAAAAGAACACGCTTTATTAGAAAACTAAAAAATGAAAAATAATTTTAATTTCCAATACGCTTGGGATAAAATAAAGTGGTCAACAAAAAATCATCTCCAACACATATAGAATAAAATTAGAGTTATCAACAAAAAGAAAATAATTTTACCATCAAAAGCGTGGGGTGCTTTTTATGATTTTTACATTTTCTTCTTAGAGAGCTTACTTTTACCAATATCTGTTTATTATCAAATATATTAAATGATATAGAGCACCCCACGCTTTTGATGGTAAAATTATTTTCTTTTTGTTGATAACTCTAATTTTATTCTATATGTGTTGGAGATGATTTTTTTGTTGACCACTTTATTTTATCCCAAGCGTATTGGAAATTAAAATTATTTTTCATTTTTTAGTTTTCTAATAAAGCGTGTTCTTTTAGTTTTTTAAAACTATTATTTATTTTATATCCATACCTTTTCTCTTTGTAATCATTGTTCTTAGATATTTAAAATCCATCACTTCTTAAAAATTTCCCTCATTTGTTAAGTGTCCATTCCCGCTTAATAATATTTTTAGTATGTATGATCATATATTTAATTTTATTGATATTTACTTCCAGTCCAGTTTCTAAATATTGTTGAACAGTACCTTTTATACCGAGGAATCATAAATTACAGGACACAACATGCCATGTCTATATATATAATATATATAATATATATATATATATATATATATATATATATATATATATAATCATTCAATTTGATCCTATAACATCTTCCCTTGAAAATTTATTATGGCTTCAACTGCAAAAGCAAAGGACCTACCATTCCCTGTCACTCCTCTTTAATAAAACATAATACAAACACTCATAGTTATGGTATTTATCTAACCATTTAATAAATTCTGTAATTTGTATAACTTGGGTACATGATCTCAACAATGCTCTGCTTTATGTATCCATTCCTTCACAAAATGCTGTTTTTTTCTCGTCATCTTTCACAGTTCAATTGATAATTTTTGGAATTCCCTCTCATGTTCCATCAGAGATTGTTAGACATTACAGAATTAAAAAACTAAACAATATGTAATCATCATTTTTCTTCCTAAAGAAGTGCAAAACAACCTGGATGACACTGAATATTTAGAAGTAAAACATACTACCAGATGGCAGGTGGAACAAACGTTTGTTGCCTTTGGCACTCGGTGATTGTGTAGGAGAGAGAAAACTTTGTGTTTAAATTGAGATTCCTGAATCAGTGGCAGAGATTGGTGTACATATCCAGAGACCTTGGGTTCAAATCTCAGTTTAGATGTTAATTTTTCTCTTCACATATAATTTACAACAGTATTTAAGAAGTTATTATATATGATTGAAAAATGTTGTTCTTGAAAAATCTTACATATATCTAAAATCAATTGTTGAAACTAGTTTTTCTGGCTCCATATCCACAAGAAGCTTCCACAATGGTTTCCTTTCCAGTTTGGCCCATAAATCCCACAGTGCATTTATAATGGCAGCAGTGGCAAGATGTATCACTCCTTTCTCTGGTCCAACCTAAATTTATAAATCACAGTTTAGTTGGAGTAATATAATAATAATAATAATAAATATAGTAATAAGTCTTCAGTAATATAATATTGTTTTAATTTAGATATAATAAGAAAACTGCAAGGATGAATAATATAAATTAAAGAACCTGAATAGAAGAAGTAATTTTCAGAATATGATAAAAGAAAATACAAACTAAAAGCTAGAGAAGTCTGTCAGTAACTTTCTTACGTACCCATCGTAGCTGTGAATGACTCGTGAGTTTTCTCCAGAAGCTTGCAAAATCATCAAAAATTTCACTTGCATCTGTTCCTACTACCAGTGGTGCCATTGATTTTACTGCTGTACATACTAAATTAATACATAAATTTTCATTATTTAATTATTTATTTACTACACATAGTACATATATTTTCAAGTGATGCCAAAATGAGTAATAGTTCATACTTGGCTTCAGTCCTAATACAACAAAAATGTGTAACTTGTAACTTACAGTAGTATTTGAAATTACAAAAAATTACATTGTTACTTATTAATATTGTTATTAGATATTTATGTTGTATATGTGAAAATTAAAAGTAGGAAAGAAAAATAACAATTGTGAAACAAAATTATGTACAAATCGGGGATCAAAAATGAAAACTTATTTTACTTGTATTTATAGATACTAAAATAATGGTTAACCTATATTACATTATTTCATAGATGAATTAGTATTTTATAAATTAATTATGGGAAATAACATTATGAGGCTTTCAAGTTAATAACTAAATAGTGAGTCATGAAATCTGATGTCATAAACTCCATGTTCCTCAAGCCATCTTTACAACTGTTGAATTTTCGAAAATTCAAGATGGATGAAGATAGGAGGGATGCCTCTTGAAACTGCAGTCCCATGCTTGAAGAACACGGAGTTTATGAGGTGAGGTTTCATGACTCACTATTTAGTTATGAATTAGTTTACCTTTTTACATATCAAGGGATGAATTAAAATAGATTTATTATATTGCTTGTTTTGCTCTATTTCTAGATAATTTCCATTTGTGGAATTTACCAATATTCTGATTACTTCAGCTTTGTTTGCTTTATTTTAAAAATAGAATTAATATAATCTTGGCGGGCCCAAATTTCTTCTCTCTTCTTTACAAAGCCTTTCTTGTTCCAGTAATTATTTATCATCATTAAAAAAAATGTTAAATTTTATTACTCACCTTGGTCATTTTCCATGTCCAATCGTAAAAGTGAGACCATGCCCTTCAATCATCACCTTCAGTGGTTAGATAATGACATTATTCTGCAAGAATAATTGCAGTCCACCTGCTATTATAAATAAATAAATTAATATTGATTTCATGAAGTATTTCATCACCAGTATAATAAAATAATGTTGTTATTGTTATTAATAGAAACATAGAATAGAATTGAGTAGCAAAATAATATCATCGTTAAATTCCATATGGTGGGATAAGCATATTTGGAAAGACACAAAAAAATATATTGGTAAAACATTGGTGGAATCTGTTGCAATGTATGGAAGTGAGGTATGGACAATCAATAAGTACTGCAAGAATAGACTAATAGCTCTAGAAATGGATTATTTACGCTGAAGTGCCAGAAAGTCTAAATTAGAACATGTCACAAATAAGGAAATTAGAAACATAATGGAAGCAGAAGAAAGCATAATTGAAAGAATTGAGGAGAAGGAATTAAAGTGGTTAGGACATGTTTTAAGAATGGAAGATGAGCGATGGCCGAAGCAACTATATGAATGGCATCCGAACAGAAAGAAGAAAAGAGGGAGACCAAAGTTAACATGGAAGGAAAACATGAAGACAGTAATGCAAGCTAGAGGGCTAAGCATCGAAGATGCCCAAGACCGTACGCTTTGGAGGTTTGGCACGGGAAGATGGCAGCAGCTGTAAAAACCCGAAGATAGATAGATAGATTGTTATTAATTTAATAATGCTCTTTAACAGCTTAAGTCATTAGCATTGCAATTCAGATCTAGGCATGAAAGGAACAACAAATTTTGCCCAGTCTCTCACTCTCTATTTTTTTTTAAGCGAGGTTATTTTATATGCCGTCAACCTACAACACAGGACCACAGAAACCCATACTCGAGATTTTTGTACCCTGAAAAATCCTGGTGGAATTTGAACCTAGAAAGCTTGGAAAAGGTGAACATGGTAACTCTAGTCCACCAGGACCAACTATAACAAAATAGCATGCTGTTTGAAGAACATTATAGAAGTTTTATGTGACTATTTAACTCATGCCCCAAATGGGAGTCAATGACCAATCACGTTTCAATGATTTTTTATTTACAACTAATCACAGTCGTGTGTCATCTAGAATTTACCAACTAAAGTTTATCATAATAAAGAAAGCACCTCCTTTTTAACATTCTGAATAAGTCATAGCATTATTTTGCAGTGACTGACTCTCTAACAAATACGGCTACCAGATTGTATATATAGTGCATGAATGTCAAAACGTAGCGCATGCGGGAGTTAATATAAAAACATTTGTAACAATTGATTGTACCACCAAAAAATGAAACCACTGTATGCACTTTCTTAAATGTATTTTTCCCCCAGGTAATAACGTTCCAGAAAAATATAATTGTCATATTTACATCATAGGACATCAGAAATTAATTAATATACAGTTTGATGTGTTTCATTTTTTCTCCACTAGAGTGCATTCTTACAATATTCCATTCCTTTGGCAATAAATAATATGATCTGGTTGCAGTGATGAACAAATGAAGCATACCAATCGTTTCTCATTTGTTTTCGCCATTTACATTAAATATATAAATATTTTAAAATAACTATATTTAAATAATGATTTGTGAGTAAACAGCTTAATTTTATTCATTAAATAGTCCTAACAAATGCCACTCTTTATTTCCAAATTCTCTAGATAAATTCACTCCTCACTTTGTGAGTCATGAATTTATCGATAATTTGGAAATCACTCATGGTATTACTTATGATAATGAAAGTGTGAATCTCTGAGTATAAGGAATGTGTAAAAACTGTGCATGTATGTTCCATTGCCATCCCACTGCACTTTGTTTATACTTCAGATTCTCCAGTCAGTGGATAGATATGGTCTATTTTCAGCCTACACACTCTATTTTGGTTGACAGTCTTAATGCACAGTGGAATTAATGGATCTTTGGATTTCTGACAGTTCAGCTTTTGAGAATTGTCTCTCTGTGTAGCCATAACTACAAATTCAATCTTGATTACAGGCAATCTGAATTTGGATTTTATTTTATTTATTTTTGTCAGAAGGAGGATCTTCTCTGCCATCTGAGATGTTAAGTTTATCAGTGTTAAGTTTACATAATTCTAAAGGTAAACATGATTTTGTAATCATAAATTTACATGGTCCCACAAAAGATAAGGGTGACAAGATAATGGATGGGTTCTATGAAGAATTGAAATCTAATTTAAAAAAGAAAAGTTAATGTTTGATCTGGAATTTTGACTCTGGACCTCTTGTTTTCCGCATGAGTGTGCAGTCCATTACACCATTCAAATGACAATATAAACATTAACATTTCTTTCAACTTATACAATTCTCGTTCATCCGAAGGCTAATAGCTGTCGCTACCATCACGCCAACTGACGACTTCTATTCAGAAGTATCTCAATAAAAGCACTTCTGAATAAAAGTGTCAGTTGGCATGATGATAGTGACAGCTATTAGCCTTCGGACGAACGAGAATTGTATAAGTTGAAAGAAATAATATTTGTATCATCGTTTGAATGGTGTAATGGACAGCACACTCATATGGAAAATGAGAGGTCCAGGGTTCAAATCCCAGTTCAAACATTAATTTTTCTTTCTTAAATTAGATTCTATCCAGGATTGGAAAATGTTGTAATCAAATGGTAAAGAGAAAAATTTATGCCTGAACCGGGAATCGAACCCTGAACCTTCAGCTTTCCGTGCTGATGCTCTAACCATTGAGCTAATCCAGGCTTCCTTCCCATCCAAGCATAAATCCTTCCTTTACCTTACTGTCTTGGTCCCACATTCAAATGCTATGAATCATCATTCACAAATACACAATGAATGGCTTCTACCTGAAGAAGACATGAAGGGACTCCACATAGCTATAGCATTATTTATTAAATTAATATTAAGAAGCTAAAGCTGTTACCATGATTGAAATAAGTATATTAAAGTACACTACTAAATTATTGTAATCAAATGGTAAAGAGAAAAATTTATGCCTGAACCGGGAATCGAACCCTGAACCTTCAGCTTTCCGTGCTGATGCTCTAACCATTGAGCTAATCCAGGCTTCCTTCCCATCCAAGCATAAATCCTTCCTTTACCTTACTGTCTTGGTCCCACATTCAAATGCTATGAATCATCATTCACAAATACACAATGAATGGCTTCTACCTGAAGAAGACATGAAGGGACTCCACATAGCTATAGCATTATTTATTAAATTAATATTAAGAAGCTAAAGCTGTTACCATGATTGAAATAAGTATATTAAAGTACACTACTAAATTATTGTAATCAAATGGTAAAGAGAAAAATTTATGCCTGAACCGGGAATCGAACCCTGAACCTTCAGCTTTCCGTGCTGATGCTCTAACCATTGAGCTAATCCAGGCTTCCTTCCCATCCAAGCATAAATCCTTCCTTTACCTTACTGTCTTGGTCCCACATTCAAATGCTATGAATCATCATTCACAAATACACAATGAATGGCTTCTACCTGAAGAAGACATGAAGGGACTCCACATAGCTATAGCATTATTTATTAAATTAATATTAAGAAGCTAAAGCTGTTACCATGATTGAAATAAGTATATTAAAGTACACTACTAAATTATTGTAATCAAATGGTAAAGAGAAAAATTTTTGCCTGAACCGGGAATCGAACCCTGAACCATCAGCTTTCCGTGCTGATGCTCTAACCATTGAGCTAATCCAGGCTTCCTTCCCATCCAAGCATAAATCCTTCCTTTACCTTACTGTCTTGGTCCCACATTCAAATGCTATGAATCATCATTCACAAATACACAATGAATGGCTTCTACCTGAAGAAGACATGAAGGGACTCCACATAGCTATAGCATTATTTATTAAATTAATATTAAGAAGCTAAAGCTGTTACTAAGATTGAAATAAGTATATTAAAGTACACTACTAGATTATTGTAATCAAATGGTAAAGAGAAAAATTTATGCCTGAACCGGGAATTGAACCCTGAACCTTCAGCTTTCCGTGCTGATGCTCTAACCATTGAGCTAATCCAGGCTTCCTTCCCATCCAAGCATAAATCCTTCCTTTACCTTACTGTCTTGGTCCCACATTCAAATGCTATGAATCATCATTCACAAATACACAATGAATGGCTTCTACCTGAAGAAGACATGAAGGGACTCCACATAGCTATAGCATTATTTATTAAATTAATATTAAGAAGCTAAAGCTGTTACCATGATTGAAATAAGTATATTAAAGTACACTACTAAATTATTGTAATCAAATGGTAAAGAGAAAAATGTTCAGGCATAAATTTTTCTCTTTACCATTTGATTACAATAATTTAGTAGTGTACTTTAATATACTTATTTCAATCATGGTAACAGCTTTAGCTTCTTAATATTAATTTAATAAATAATGCTATAGCTATGTGGAGTCCCTTCATGTCTTCTTCAGGTAGAAGCCATTCATTGTGTATTTGTGAATGATGATTCATAGCATTTGAATGTGGGACCAAGACAGTAAGGTAAAGGAAGGATTTATGCTTGGATGGGAAGGAAGCCTGGATTAGCTCAATGGTTAGAGCATCAGCACGGAAAGCTGAAGGTTCAGGGTTCGATTCCCGGTTCAGGCATAAATTTTTCTCTTTACCATTTGATTACAATAATTTAGTAGTGTACTTTAATATACTTATTTCAATCTTAGTAACAGCTTTAGCTTCTTAATATTAATTTAATAAATAATGCTATAGCTATGTGGAGTCCCTTCATGTCTTCTTCAGGTAGAAGCCATTCATTGTGTATTTGTGAATGATGATTCATAGCATTTGAATGTGGGACCAAGACAGTAAGGTAAAGGAAGGATTTATGCTTGGATGGGAAGGAAGCCTGGATTAGCTCAATGGTTAGAGCATCAGCACGGAAAGCTGATGGTTCAGGGTTCGATTCCCGGTTCAGGCAAAAATTTTTCTCTTTACCATTTGATTACAATAATTTAGTAGTGTACTTTAATATACTTATTTCAATCATGGTAACAGCTTTAGCTTCTTAATATTAATTTAATAAATAATGCTATAGCTATGTGGAGTCCCTTCATGTCTTCTTCAGGTAGAAGCCATTCATTGTGTATTTGTGAATGATGATTCATAGCATTTGAATGTGGGACCAAGACAGTAAGGTAAAGGAAGGATTTATGCTTGGATGGGAAGGAAGCCTGGATTAGCTCAATGGTTAGAGCATCAGCACGGAAAGCTGAAGGTTCAGGGTTCGATTCCCGGTTCAGGCATAAATTTTTCTCTTTACCATTTGATTACAATAATTTAGTAGTGTACTTTAATATACTTATTTCAATCATGGTAACAGCTTTAGCTTCTTAATATTAATTTAATAAATAATGCTATAGCTATGTGGAGTCCCTTCATGTCTTCTTCAGGTAGAAGCCATTCATTGTGTATTTGTGAATGATGATTCATAGCATTTGAATGTGGGACCAAGACAGTAAGGTAAAGGAAGGATTTATGCTTGGATGGGAAGGAAGCCTGGATTAGCTCAATGGTTAGAGCATCAGCACGGAAAGCTGAAGGTTCAGGGTTCGATTCCCGGTTCAGGCATAAATTTTTCTCTTTACCATTTGATTACAATAATTTAGTAGTGTACTTTAATATACTTATTTCAATCATGGTAACAGCTTTAGCTTCTTAATATTAATTTAATTGGAAAATGTTACTTAAAATAAAAACATTGAAAAAAGAATTGGGGTTGTTTATTTTATAGTATTTCACTATATCATATGAAAACCGTCTTATGATGTTTTAATGCAAAAGTGGGATGTGAAGATATATTCAGGACAACAGTAGGCAAATTCAGTTTTCATGAAAATAGTAACAATAGTGGGGTTAGATTAGTCACCATTGCTACATCAAAGAATCTTATTATTAAGAGCACAACATTCCAGCATAAGGATATACATAAATGCACCTAGACATCTCCAGATTGTGGAACTTGAAATCATATAGATCATATATTAGTGGTTAAATGCTGGCACAGTAGCATCATCGACATTAGATTAGTTAGAAGGACAAACTGGAATTTGGACCATCATCTGGTCAGGGTGAAAATTAGAAAACAGTTATTGCTTATGATAGGAACAAACACTAAAGATAGTTCTGATAATTTGAATAAAAAAACTTGAGAACTGATGAACTGCACCAAGAATACCAAATGAAAATTACTGATAGATTTGAGATACCGGTACTGGAATGTTCAGATGAAAATGTGGCAACCATAGAAGAAACTGATGTAATTAGAGAGTGGGAGACAATAAGAAATATTATTAAATTGTATAGGTTATTTAAAAAAAGTTCGAAACTAGAAATGGTTTGATGAAGAACATGCCAACATTGTAAAGTAAGAAAGCTAGCAAAAATGAATTGGTTACATGAGCCAAATGAAGTAAGTTTAGAATAATTTGGTAATAAATAGATGGGAAACCACTAGGTTATTAGAGAGTAAAAAGAGGGAATATTTGTGAGAGAAGATTAATGATCTTGAAATTAATGCAAAATATAGGAACTTCAGACAATTATATCAGGGAATTAAGATAGAGAGGATAGGGTTTCGGGCTAGAACAAACATAATTAAGAATGAAAATGGGGAAATGATTGCAGATTTCAGTAGTACATTAAATAGATAGATTACTTTAATCAGCTATTAAATATACATGCAGAACAGATTATTGAAAAGGAAGATGTACAGACAGCAGAAATATTAATCATAGAACCAAGAGATTAAAGATGAAATGATGATAGGAAAATTAAAAATATATAAAGCATCAGGTTCAGATGGGATCCCAGCAGAACTGATAAAATTGGAAAGAGAGAAATTGATGGACAAGATATGTCGGTTACCTAGTATGATTTGTGAAAAAGAGGTTCTTGCAAATGAATGGAAAGAATTGATTAATGTACCAATCTATAAGAATGGAGATAAAACTGATTGCAACAACTAGAGGTGCATTTCATTATTTTCAACTTTGTATAAAATTCTAACAAATATATTAGTAAGAGGACATACCCCCTATATTGATGTGTATTAGGTGATGATCAATGTGAATTTAGAAGAAATAGGTCTACAATAGATCATATTTTTAGTATAAGACAGATTTTAGAAAAGAAATGGGAATACAATTGCACTGTACATAAACTATATGTGGTCTTCAAAAAGACATACAATTCAATTAAGAGGGAGAAATTATAGAGCATCCTGCTGGAATTCGGATATCCAAAAAAGTTATTAGACTTAATCAAATGTGTCTAAATGGCACAAGGAGTAGAGTTCATATAGGCAAGCTATTTTCAGATACTTTTGAAATTTGCAATGAGTTAAAGCAATGAGATGCAATATCTCCTCTGGCAATACTTTTCCCTTCAAATTTAATCTCCTCTGTTATTAAATTTTGTACTAGAGCATTCCATCAAATCTTTAGAGGATGAAGAAGGCCTTACAACTCAATGGTATTAATAAGCTGTTAGTTGTGCTGATGATATAGTATTATTAGATGATAGAGAGAAGATACTAAGGGCCAACATTCTACACTCTACTAAGTAACACTAAGAAATTGTATGTGAACATTGAAAAAATTAAATATATGGTCACACATAGAAATACCTTATATAATGGAAATGGATAGCTAATGACAAATGAGGGAAATTTTGAGGAAGAGGCTGACTTCAAATACCTAGGAACAATACTTACAAACTGGAATGAGATGCACAAACAAATTAAACTTAGATTGAATTCCAGAAATTATTGCCGTTACACATTACAGAGTCTCTTGTTGTCCCAACTTCTCTAAAAAAAATATTAAACTGAAAATATATAATACTGTTATTCTCCCAGTTATATAAGGATGTGAAACATTGACTTTTACTTTAAAAAAGGAGAAACAGTTATGAGCATTCAAAAATAAAGTTCATAGGAAAATTTTTAGACCAAAGAGAGATGAACAGACAGATGATGAAGACTAGATAACAATGAGCTACGTGATCTTTATTGGAAACCAGATGTAATAAGAACAGTTAAATCTAATAGACTCTGATGGACAGGACTTGTGACATGAATAGGGAATTAAAGAGGGGCATGGAAGCTCCTTGTAGGTAAACTAGAGAAAAAGTACCCAGTAAGTTGCCAAAGAATGAGATGGAAGAATAATATTAACAATGATTTGAATGAAGTAAATTATACAGGGGATGATTGGAAAAAAATAACTTAGGATAGGGATGTTGGAGACCTTTTGTCCACCCTCCCATAAACCTACAGGTTCAATAGTGCAAGTATGTTAGTTGGTTAGTTTCTTAGGCCTACATAAATAAATTGAAAATCTGAACAAACAAATCTAATTGGAATAACTTAAACTTACTTCTCTTGCTATAACAGTCAAAATACAGGATTTTAAGTAGATTTATTAGTTTCCACTAAAATTTGTGCTTTTGTTCTGAATATTCCACCAGCGACAGTAGAAATGAAAATAAATAATCTTTCTCCTCACCTCTCGTGTCTCTTCCAAGCAATCAGAATGATTCCAAAAGGTCCAAAGAGAGAAAATACACTTCAGCACTTCTAAAGCTTACCTGTTCAAAATATCCATGCCAGAAATAGGACACATTATTCTTAGAGAGTATCTGGTTTTGGTATTTAAGGAACGTAAAAATTATAAAATTGTACCTAAAATCTCAGTTGTGCTAAAAAAAATTCAGTTAAAAACTTTGTAATAGGTCTTTCGAAACATGTTCCATCTTCAACTGTTTTCTAGAATAGTACTTTTTAATAGCTGAAGATGGAACATATTCCTAAAGATCTACTACAAAGTTTTTAAAATGAAGTTTCATTGAGGACAACTGAGATCTCAGGTACAATTTTATCTTTTTATGTAGTAACCTATTTTATGTAGCAGTGGACTAGTGGTTATGCTCCTTGCCTCTGGTCCCGAGGGTCACGGGTTCAAACCCAGCTGGGGTCAATGGATTTTTTAGAATGGAAAAATCCAGGGAGCAAGTCCTCCGGGAGGGACTTTAAGCCATGGGTCCTGAGTCTGAAGATTTTCAGGCTCGTAAAAGATCCTTAAGCCTGAACGAAAAGACCTCTAAGCAAAATTTACCGAATTTTCCCATCCTAGTACTACCTTGTTTTCCTAGATGTCAGTATGAGACGGAACGCTGACCATGGACCACTCAAATGACATCTATACAAAAACAAGTGTAACTAAATTAGTATGGTTCAAATTCCTCCCTGTAGGGGGAGAGCGCCTAAATCTCTGTTAAGGGAAACATGGGCTTACAAGATACAAGAAGATGTAGGTACCTTATCAATGGTTTAAAATTAATTTTAAAAGCATTGATTTAAGACACTGTTTAAAAAGAACAAGCATACTTTTTGTCTTTACAGCTATTCATTGTTTTTAGTAAATTAAATTTTTCTGGGGGTTCATTGAACTATTTAATTTATGGTACACACCACACCCATGTTATATACTCTTTTACAAGATAATTTAATGTATAAAACTTTGTTTGTAAAATAAACTATAAAAGAGGAAGCTTACAGCAGTATCTCAGTTTGTTAGAAGTAGCTTTTATGTTGTTACTTGTATATTTAAGTATTAAACTTACCATAGCATCTGTGCCATGTGATCCTAGGGATGTAGGAAAGCGAATATCCCTTACATGAAGGGTTCTTATTTTTAAACCTCCTCGGAACATCCCTTCTTTCTCAGATTCCCTGTACAAAAAATAAATTCTTAAGTTTTAATAATGATTAGCAATAGAATAAAAAGAGAGGCGAGTAAAACAGCATCATAACATAAACTCATAAAATTACATTACGCTGCTAAAATAATATACAGTAAAAGCTCCTTATTTGCAGGGGATATGTTCTGTAAATATGCCGCAAATACAGAAACCATGAATATGGAGTGGTAATTTGTATGACTGTGGTCTCGAGGTAGCATGCTGCCTTGTCACGCAGCAGGCTTGGGTTCGATCCCCGGTCAGGTCAGTTTTTCTGGGTGAGGTTTTTATCAGGGTTTTTCCTCACCTATAAGACAAATGTCAGGAAAATTTTAGGGCCCAAACGGTTCCCAAAATCATATGGCCATCATCATCATCCTTCACCGGTGTGGAAAGCAACGGTAAGCTACCACACCTACAATTCCCTAGTAAAGCTGCAAGCATAGCATGAAAATGCTATGATTGCAGTGAAGGACCTGCCCTTGGGCAGAATAACTATGGATGGATGGATATAGGGGATACGTTCCAAGGTTCTAAAATAAAATAATTATCAAAATAAAATCAATTCAATAAGAGATTTTGAACAATTTATATTAATATAATTCCTTATTTTGTCTTCGGATTTCTTGATGAATCGTACAGGTGATTCATTAACATTAAAACAGTGTGACTCACCAATGCGTAAATGTAAAGCATTTCTAATCTTAATTTAAGCAGCAACACTACTTTTTTCTGCTTCGGAACTAATATTTATTTCCTTTTATTCGACATTATAAATTGGGAACAAAGCAGAAGAGACACGTGTTATTCAATCAAAATTATTGCAATGAATGACAAGTTGAAACAATATAACACCTATACTGGCAAGGGCGGCATTTATCAACAGATGTAGCGGCACATGAAATATGGCGGCAGCATTTAACAATGAACTTTAGGCTTAGTGACAATAAGATTTGTTTCACTTTGATATTTATTTGTCCAATTGGTTTGAATTACTCTTTGTAAAAGCTGCCTTGGCACGTGCCTGCAATAAAAAATAGTTGCCGATGCATTAATAAAGGATACCTAATCCTTCTACTATGTCCTGTGCCATAGCAGAGTGGTTAAGGCAAGAAGCATTGACGCAGAGCTATGGGACTTGCGCTGGTTCGAGTCCTCATGGGAGAAGAAATTTTCTCATGGAATTTCTGCCAGTATGGGACCGGTGCCCACCCAACATCGTGAGGAATTTCGGTACCTACAATAAGTAGCGACTCCAGGTTAAGAAGACCAGCTATAATGGGTGGGAGACCCGACATGCTGACCACATGTCACCCCTACACTTGCTAGATGATCATCTCCTCTGTGATTAACACATGTGGATGTGAGGCCAGCAGCCACTGTTAGGCCAAGGGCCTTCTAGGCCTGTCGCACTTGGAGTAAATCCTTCTAATATACCGAATGGATCCACGAATAAAGAAATTTTTAGCTGCAAATACAAGAACTGTGTCGCTATCTTTTAATCTGTGAATAAGTAGTAGTAGTAGTATTCAAATGTTCTGAAGCTCTTGATTTGTCATCATTCGCTTGCGGGCTTCCCAATAATATTCAGCAATTTGGAATGGTGTTCCAACTATTTTCTGAAGATCAGCGCAGAACATCAAGTGATCCTTGTTTGTGAATAATGAAAACGCGAATAACGGAACGATGAATAAGGAGCTTTTACTGTAATACAATTTCATATTTTTGTGTACAAATTTTAATTTTTTTAAGTCTGTAAGCTTTTCAAGAGTATCATGAAATATATTTTGTAAATATTTATGTCAACTCCAAATCTGTGTGTGTTCCAATGTGCCTACTGCATTTTCCATGCAGGTCACATTGATGTTGTCTATCTATATAAACTAAATGGTAATTTGAAATAAAATTTTGGCAAATAAATGAGACAAGAATTTCAAATAAGATTCCACAACTTAATCTCAAAGCAAGCTCTTTTGTAAGAAAGTAAGGGGTGGACCTTGCATCAACATGATAAAGCAAGAATAAATAGTTCTCAAATGAGATTCCTGCAATCTTTAAGTGGACTAACATTAAGAGACCAAGTATGTAGTCAAATTCTAAGGAATAAATGGAAGGTGGAAGAGCTTGTAAGGTGCAAATACAAGTATCAGATTAAATGGAAACAGCATATTTTGAGAATGCCAGAAGACCTGTTACCGTTGAAAGGACTAGGTTACCAAATATGAGGTAACAATAGACTGACCAATTTGTGAAGTTGCAGAACAGCTGATTTGTCTACACAGGGCAGAAGAAGAAGACATTAATTTTAGATTAATTATTTTAAAGTTATTTTTATTAAAAATTGAGATAATATTCATTTATAAAAAAAAGTGAATATATTATCATGTCCAAGAGAATTCTCTTTCTTATTGGTCAATTAAAAAACATACTTCAAAGTTGATTCTTACTCTTTTTAAAGAATATTCGTCCAGAATTTTAAATATTTGGATTCATGGTGATATATTAAAATCTGCTGACTACATATATTTATCTTCAACTGAACTTGGATCACTAGCTGATTGCTCATTTAAATTTTCCTATCACCTTTCACCTTAGTACCCTGAAAGCTATGGATTTGACAGTAATCTTGATCATTTTGGACATTTCACCCCTTCTTACCCTACCCATGCCCTCTGGTCCATCTAGGGGTCATACTTGGGTCTAAATATCATCAAGACTGTTGTCAATCAGCTTAGGACCTTGAAAACTGTGGATTAGATACTAATCTTGGCCTTTTGAACATTTTATTTTTTTCCCCATCTCATCTCCCAGGGGTACTACATATCATGCTTTAAATGGCATCTGGACTTCAATCAGTATAGCGACCCCAAAAGCTATTGATTGGACACTAATATCAATCTCTTTTGTCTTTTTTCACCCCTTCTCACCATCTCATCTCCTTTAGGGGTGCAGGTATCAAACATGGGCTTAAATTGCATTGGGACTGACACCAATCATATTTGTGGCCCCCCTAAAACTGAGAATTTTACACAATATTGGTTTTCAATTAATTTTTAGATGTTACCGCTTTCCACCCCTCAAAGGGGTGCTAGGCATCTCTTATCCCCACAGAACCTTTCTCAGGTTGTAGGTTATATGTATACCAAATTTGATTAAAATTACTCCATACATTCTAGAGTTAAGCTAGGGATATATATATATATATATATATATATATATATATATAATATATATCACTACAGGGCGACTACAGATCTTCTGTCCCTTAGAGTCACTTTTACAGATTTGTAATTAATATGTTTACCAAGTTTGGTTGAAATTGTTCTAGATATTCAAGAGTTATGCTGGTACATATATATATATATATATATATATATATATATATGGTATGATAAGAAAAATAAATGCCTGGACGGGATTCGAACCCGGATCTCTGAGTCTGTACCTCAGCGTGATATCCATTACACTACCAGGCGAATCCAATTCAAACACTTATTTTTCTTATCATACCATATTAAGCTTGCATTGCTCAATGTTAAAGATTTAATTATAACATATATATATATATATATATATATTATTATTTCCATGAATATTTATTTCAACGGCAGACCGTATTTTGGATAAAATATAGTCCACCAGGAGTGGCAATATATTTCTTAGTAACAGCCGTATATGGTATTAATGTTCTAATAAACACAGAACTATTGTAACTCACTATTGTACTGATTTTAGCAGTAGCAGTTGTTATTTGTTTGGAAGACTACACTGAACTTGTAGTCAGAATGTAAACAAGTGGATTAACTTATGTAATGGAGAGGACACAGGTCAATCATAACATTCTAGTCTCTCTTCCTTAGATTGACCTCTCCAACAGCATTGTCAAATGTGAAGTCATTTAATTTTTAAGGGGAATATGAAAGGCATATTCCTGTAATATTAAATTAACAATGAAAATAAGCTAATCCAGCAAATCTTATTATCAATACTAATTGTCTTAAAGCAGAAAGAGCAAAACTCTAAATTCACATCTAATTGATAATTAAAATATATTAAATAAAAAAGAATATAATAGTGATTTTCTACTGAGGATGGGACTGATCCCTAAAGGTCTAAAGTGTTTTAGAAGTTTTATCAGTTAAGGAGATTGAACTTACAAGATATTTAATTTTTATAATTTTCTATTATATTTCCTATACTTCTACAGTCATTAAATTCTGAGACTTTACACCTGGAGGGTACCCACAACAATCTGGATGTCTCACAAGATGCTGATAATTCGGCATACACTTAAACAGAACCACATCCTCTCTCAAAATAGTTGCTGTTGGCCGTTATGCACATTTGCCAATGTTGGTATAGCAGCTGGAAGCACCGCTGAAAGATGTTGGCACGAAGGTCATATGGCTTCTCTTGTAGCAGTCATGACCTCTTCAGAAGAATGAAATATCTGCCCATGTAGGATTGCCTTCATGTGAGGAAAGAGAAAAAATCACATGGCGTGAGGTCAGGTGAGAACAGAGGGTATGGCAAAACTGTCACCTGTTGCCTTGCAAGTTCCTCTTGGACAAGGGCAGAATGATGTGTGGGGGGCGTTGTCGTGTAGCAACAGCCAATTCTTTGTACGCCAAAGCTCAGGTTGCTTATGGCGAATTGAATAGCGTAAATGGCCAAGGATCTCTTTGTAGCGGGTTTTGTTTACAGTTGCACCTTCTGATATGAATTCCATTTGAATCAAAAAACAGTTCAAGCATCACCTTGCCTTTTGACCTGTCTTTACGTGGTTTTTTCTTTCAAGGTGATAATGGCGTTTTCCAGATGGCGGCTTGTCGTTTCAGTTGCAAATCGTAAAGGAAACACCATGTTTCATCTCCAGTTTTTATCCGGTTGAGAAATGTCGGATCATCGTCAGCACTACTGATGAAGTCACCACAAATCATCATTCAGTCATCATGTTGGTCTTGAGACAGGATTTGTGGCTCACTGTGTTAGGTAACATGAGACATGTTCAGATCATGAGACAGAATTTTGCAGTAAGTACCATGCCTGTCCCTACTGCTGCTGCCAGATTGTCTACTGATTGGGAGTTGTTAGCACGCACCAACGTTAAACTTCTTCGATCTTGCATTCAGTTTGAATTATTTGTGGCCGACCAGTATGCACATCATCTTCCAAACTATCTCTTCCTTGCAAAAAAAGTCGGTGCCACCTAAACACAACACTGCGACTCAATGCATACTCACCATAAACTTGCTGCATCACTTGAAACGTTTCGGCAGCGGTCTTGCCTAATTTTTCACAGAACTTTATGTTGCTCTAACTGTGACATCTCGAGTTCCGACATGCGCAATCAAATCACCATCATAACAAAGACCGTAGTTCTGCTTGCAGTGCATGCACTCAACTGTCTCTTGCTGGGACGAGAGACTAACTGACAAGGTACCATACCACGGTGCCACCTATGTGCTATAGTGCACAACAGCGCCACTATGCACTCAGTCTCAAAACTTAATGACTGTACCACGTATAATGATATTAAGATGAATGAAAATCAAATTAATTAGATTGTTGTGGAATGGAGGCTTTCAAAGGGCTTAAAGGACCTTCAGAGCAAGGATAATTGAAGTGGTTTGGTAGCATGAGTTTTACTTTACGGATTAGGATTTTACTCACCTGAACTAGCTGAGTGGTCAAGTATGTGGAAATGTTAGTTACAAAGGTATGTCATCGTGGATAAATAAACCGACTCATAACTTAACTATTTTATTACTAACATAAATTATTACATAAATTTGAGAAATTCTAAATCTAACTAACTAATCTAACTTACATTTGAGAAAACCTACATTCCGACTTTCCTGAGTTTTGAGAGGGAGAGAGATGGTGTATGAATCTATCCCATTTATAACTCTTATACTTAGAATATTAATCTGATAACTCTTACAATTTTAAATATTGTTTTTATATTTTAAGAGAAAAATTATACGCTCAGACCGGGACTTGAACCCAGGACCCTTGGTTTTCTAGTCCAAGTGCTCTACCATCTGAGCTACCTGAGCAAGTACCGATCTAAATGCAAATTTTTCTCTATATACGTTGTAATTCCCGCCCACCAAATGCTTTGAAGCGTTTGCTTCTATCTTTGCAAATGGCGGCTCCTTTATTAAGAAGACATATTTGGGAATTATACATTACATTATAAATGCCAATACGGCTTTTTTTTATGTTTTTATTATTAATTTCATACATCTCAATGATGGATAAATCATATTTTAAGAGAAAAATTATACGCTCAGACCGCGACTTGCTCAGGTAGCTCAGATGGTAGAGCACTTGGACTAGAAAACCAAGGGTCCCGGGTTCAAGTCCCGGTCTGAGCGTATAATTTTTCTCTTAAAATATGATTTATCCATCATTGAGATGTATGAAATTAATAATAAAAACATTGTTTTTATACTCTGAAACTTTAGCATTACACTGACCAAGGAACTTGATTTAATTTCTAAAACCATGAAATAAATTAAGAAAAATGGTATGTAGACTTACATCTTCACTCAGGACCCAAAAGACAAGACTGCTCTAATTTCAGAGGTCTTTATACCAAACTAACTGTACTTGCATTCCTACAGTCTAAAAGCAGAGATTTTACAGTTAACCTTGTCCTACATTGTACCTGGCCATAATTCTAAGTTATATCATGCAATATAATATTCTAAATGCTTCCTATTTCACCAGCTGTTTTTATATGAAATAATTAAAATAATCTATGTATTCATAACATAGATTGATAAGCTAACTCCAAATTTATGTCCTATTTTCTTTGAAACTGTTTAAAATAATGTAAATGAAATTTTAATAGTAACCTATGTAGATTCATATCTTCTAAACTCACTGATATACTTTCATGAAGGTACTCTCATTCTAGAGTACGATATGTAATTGACTAACTCACTGGCACTATCAAACCTGGAGGTTCATGGCCGAATGGATGTAAGTTCTCCATATGTCCCTATCCTCAGTAAAAATTTTATAATCATCTCCTGAATAATATACCTCCTCAAATCATGATTAATGTCACTCTCTCACATCATTCTTGACCTACCTACTAAGCACTTTCCCTGAGGTTTTCCTACAAGGAGTTTTCTTGCCACTTTTTCATTTCCCATTCGTGCCTAATGTCCTGCCCATTGCAGTCTATGAGATCTAACTGTTCTTATTACATCTGGTTGCCCATAAAGATCATGTAGCTCACTATTATATAGCCTTCTCCATTCACCTGTGTGTTTGTCTCTCTTTTGTATAAAATTTTCCTAAGAACTTTATTCTCAAATACTCGTAATATTTTTTCATAATGGAAGAACCCATATTTTGCATCCATACAATAGAGCTGGAAGAATAACAGTTTTATATATTTTTAGTTTAACTGTTTTGAGAGAACTTGGGATGACAAGAATCCCAGTAAAGTGAATTCATTTCCAAAATTGATACCACTATGTTTAATTTCCTTCTCCACCTCATTCCTGTTTGTGATTATTTTTTCTAGGTATATGAATTCAGCCACTTCTTTAAAATTTCCTTACTTTATCATTAACTGTCCATTCCCATTATATTATGTATTTCTATGTGTGATCATATATTTAGTTTTATTGATGTTTCTTTCCAACCCCAATTTCTTAGTGTTACTCATTCTATTTAGTAACACTAAGAAACTGGGACTGGAAGTAAATATCAATAACACTATATGGTCACACATAGAAATAATTTATATATTTTAAAATATATGTATCATGCTTTAGAATGAGATGATATTCATGAAAGTAGATAAGCGAATTTATAAGATAATGAATCTATACTTTTTGAAAATTTCTTTACGTTATCTTAAACAGTTGTAGAGGAAATGGGACATAAGTTTGATTATTTTAACATTACTGGGATATACACTTCATACTTCCCTTAAAAACAATGATGAACTACCAACTAACCATTTAACTTCTCCACTATTGCAGTGCTTGTAAAAATCTGTTTTAAAGTACATTTAATTTCCTTGTTAGCATGTTGAGTAGTTCATCTAGATAACAAACCACAGCTGTTGTGTAAGCTCAGTAGATGTGATGGAAAAGTGTATGGCTGAATTATCTATTTTCTAGTCATATTATTGATTGATGAAGTGAGAAAGAATCTGTGTTCCGATCAATTTAATGTGGAATGATATTGTGTATGTATATTCAGTGGATGTGTAAAAAATATATCTCCATCCGAGTTACTTCTTTTTTCACAACAAGAATCCCAAAAATATGAGTTGCCTAGGTCCCAGATTTTATGTAATGTCAAATTAAGAAATATGTAACCAAAATTGGTGAAATATTTAAATGTGTAATGAAGCAATCTTACGTTAAATCTAAAATTTCATTTATTTTCTACAAAATAGAAGTTCACAGGTAGACTAGTCAAATATCTATGTTAGTTCTTAATCAGTTCACTAATTTTATGTAATATCAAATTAAGAAATATGTACATATATATCCATCCATCCATAGTAATTCTGCCCAAATGCAGGTCTTTCACTGCAATTGTAGCATTTTCATGCTATGCTTGCAGCTTTACTAGGGAATTGTAGGTGTGGTAGCTTTTCGTTGCTTTCCACACCAGTGAAGGATGATGATGATGGCCATATGATTTCGGGGACTGTTTGGGCCTTAAAGTTTTCCTGACATTTGCCTTTCGGGTGAGAAAAACCCCGGATAAAAACCTCACCCAGAAAAACTGCCCCATCCGGGGATCGAACCTGGGCGCGCTGTGTGACAAGGCAGCACGCTACCTCAAGACCACAGCAGTGGACATATATATATATATGTATGTAACCAAAATTGGTGAAATATTTAAATGTGTAATGAAGCAATCATATGTAAAATCTAAAATGTATTTTCTACAAAATAGAAGTTCACAGGTAGACTAGTCAAATATCTATGTTAGTTCTTAATCAGTTCACTTCTGCTGCAAAGTACTCAAGTACAAGTGTCTCCCATTCAAGTGTTTAAGTCATATTAAAATGGTGTGCACAATTAATTATAATATACTTTTCCAAATGTTCTGTTGTCATGTACAAACTTCTGTCTGATAATATATTTTTATAAATAGAGGAAGATCGCTCAACTTCGCAAGGAGCCAATGGTGCATATTTATACAGAGGTATTGTGCTAGGAATAATATTCTCAGGTAGTTCTATAATTTCACCATTAAATGAGTGAGATATAATAACAGGTACAGCCAATTTTTCTATTCCATTTGCAGATCCAGTAAATTTGTGAATTTTATCAGCATCAGTGTTTCTTCTATGCCTAAATCCAATGTCTATTTTCCTTTCACGTAAAGAAGAACCAGAAGAAAGATAGCAAAATGTTCTGGAATTATGAGATTCTTCAATCACTTCATCAAGTTCTTCTAATTCTTCATTTGATTTCACTTCCAGCAAAATTTCCACTATTTCCTGTGATTGCAAAGACTTTGAATGTTTTGCTCTTTGCTCTTTTTTGCGGTTCCATTGTTTGAACAATTGATTGTAAAGCACTAGATCCACATATATGCAAGTAAAATAAAATTACAATCTGCCACAGAAAATTCACTTGTGTGCACAGAATACTTGTAAGAAAAATGTTATGGTGAAATTAAATGTTTCTTACCTCTCCTCATATAAATTTTCTAAGTTGATCGCGATTTCGAGACTATAACTGTCTCATCCTCAGAACTTTGTTGGCAACTGGTGTTATGTCGATCGGAAGAAACTCTTCTTCTTCCCTCGCGATCAACTTAGAACCTCTGTTCAAGAGGGAAGAAGAAGAGTTTCTTCCGATCGACATAACACCAGTCGCCAACAAAGTTCTGAGGATGAGACAGTTATAGTCTCGAAATCGCGATCAACTTAGAAAATTTATATGAGGAGAGGTAAGAAACATTTAATTTCACCATAAATTAAACCTCATAGTGATTAATTCCTATAAAAGTTGAAAAAAAAAAAGAAAAATGTTACTTCAAATAGTGTGTTTATTGATGATTTAAGATACTTATTGAAAAAAATAGTTTGATTTAATTTAAACTTAGTTAAGATATCGTAGGGAATAATTAAAAAATCCGACGTTCACAAAATATTTCATGAGCACAGTTACACAATCGATGGCATCTTTAGCTTCAATGAAACTGGTCATCAAATTTATGTAGTATGTTCTTCTGAGAGAAATAGCCCCTCCAAGTGTGAAAAGAAGACAAGAAGTTTCAACTTTGAATGTAAATAAATGCCAAATGAAGAATGACCGACTTGGTTTTTTTACAGAAGAGTAAAGTCTCGTTCATTGACAAGGGTTCTGGTTTGTTTGTACAGTTCTATAACATCTCACAAATCTCTCCACTTAATGTTGCAGCTGCAACATGTCAGATATATATATATATATATATATATATATATATATATATATATATATGACATAATAAGAAAAATAAACGCCTGAATGGGATTTGAACCTGGGTCGGTACCCCAGCTTGTTATCCATTACACCACCAGGCGAATCCAATTCAAACATTTATTTTTCTTATATATATTATATTCTCCATTATTACTAGATGTCGCGAGAACTCGGTCTTCACTGCCATCTAGTAGCTGACTATATCAAGTAAGCAAATTAAAGAGAACATTTTTACTTTATAGCAGTGACGCTTTATCGATGTTATAATTAAATTTTTAACATTGACCAATGCAAGCTTAATATGGTATGATAAGAAAAATAAATGCCTGGACGGGATTCGAACCCGGATCTCTGAGTCTGTACCTCAGTGTGATATCTATTACACCACCAGGCGAATCCAATTCAAACATTTATTTTTCTTATATATGTATTATATTCTCCATTATTACTAGATGTCGCGAGAACTCGGTCTTCACTGCCATCTAGTAGCTGACTATAACAAGTAAGCAAATTAAAGAGAACATTTTTACTTTATAGCAGTGACGCTTTATCGATGTTATAATTAAATTTGTAACATTGAGCAATGCAAGCTTAATATGGTATGATAAGAAAAATAAATGCCTGGACGGGATTCGAAACCGGATCTCTGAGTCTGTACCTCAGTGTGATATCCGTTACACCACCAGGCGAATCCAATTCAAGCATTCATTTTTCTTATATATGTATTATATTCTCCATTATTACTAGATGTCGCGAGAACTCAGTCTTCACTGCCACCTAGTAGCTGACTATAACAAGTAAGCAAATTAAAGAGAATATTTTTTACTTTATAGCAGTGATGCTTTATCGATGTTATAATTAAATTTTTGACATTGAGCAATGCAAGCTTAATATGACATGATAAGAAAAATAAATGCCTGAACGGGATTTGAACCCGGAACTCTGGGTCGGTACCCCAGCGTGTTATCCATTATACCACCAGGCGAATCCAATATGTGTATATATAATCTGTCTTTCGGTGTACTTGCCCTCAAATATTGTGACATTTGTCCTTTAAAGCTTAAAATTGGACAATTTAAGCCTCTATCCTAGACATTCTATATAGTCCCCTTGAAAAAATTAATCTGTAAATAAGTAGTTACCGTAGTTAAAATTCGTAACATTAATGTATTAATAAGTAATTAGTCTCTTTCATTTTTCATTATTTGTATTTCACATTTCTAAATTTCAGCTAAAGCTTTTGTTGTTCTGTTCCACATCCTGTACTCACTGACAGTTAAGGGATTGCGATATTATTTTGCTAAAATATTAAATTATTTAAAGAACTCTGAGAGAAAACTTCTTAAAGTAATTTTCTTAACTTACCAATACAAATTGCAGCAAGAACAAAGTACTGTTATACAATTGAGAGTCTGGTTGATAAGGGATCTTAAGATAAGTATGACTTTCACACTACAATGATATAACTGAATATGAGAGAAATCTATCACATGGTGACCTTGTCTCTATAGTACTGAATATTTACTTTGCTGTTAAGCAAATAGGTGTCATTTTTTAAATCACTTGCAGGCATAACTTTATAAGCATTCTAATGCTAATTTATGCATGACCTTATGTTAAATAGGACAATTTATCATTACATTAATTAATATCGATAAGATTATTGTCCTGACAAATACTACCTTTATTCCTTTCTACACACCCCCTTCTATATTATTACAGTTTATTTTAAGCCTAATTAAAATATTATCATGGGCATAATATACTAATCAATTTCTATAATAAAAATGTGTTGACTCAGACAATTGTATTTGAAACTCTTATTTGGTAAGTCTCAGATTCATGTCCTAATGTCAGCCAAATTCTTCATCTTCGAGAAGACAAATCTGATTCCATTTGGAGTGCCTTATGACACAGAGGGCATACACAATTCATTTTGTAAACAAATATGATCCAAAACAATAAAATAAAAATATAAACCTTGTAACTTTCTATACCTAAAACTGAGAGAATGCCTGTGTTTGTTTGTATTGATTTTTGGAATAAGGATGTGTCATAGAATGTGTAATGGCCTTCTCGATTACTTCAAAGCCACATATTTGATCTAACTGAATGTTTTCTGAATCATTTGGATTGATTTTTAATTACCACAAATTATGAAGGGTAATACCACAAAAAGATTTAATTCCTTTGAGTGAATTTTCCAATGATATGAAAACTCATGTGATATTTTAAGAGTATTTAGTGAATGAAATATTTTTAGGATGCTAATAAAATGGAAATAATTTATGTATTAATATTATTTAATTGAATTTATTATGTAACAATGTTTTCATAGAACAGCCATCATGATTGGTTCAAACTGGCATGGTTGTAAATTGGATTGGTCAATATTATTTGTTAATATATGAACAAAAAACTTATGGATGTAACTTACAAATAAATTTGTACAATACAAAATGAATTGACTCAGACAATAATATTTGAGTTATGTAGGTAGGAAATAACACTATGAGGTTTATTTTAATTTTGTTAGTTGTTTCTTGACTTACCTCATACTTCTTAACTCCCACGCAGACTCGAGTTTCTCCACTGCATTTGTGACATTCTCAATGCTGTATTATGTTCACAACTGATGTCGTTGGACATCAGTTTTGAACGTCTGTGTGGGAGTTAAGAAGTATGAGGTGAGTCAAGAACTAACTAAACAAAATTAATAATATTTGAGATTCTTATTAAGTTCCAGATTTATATTCTAATATCAGCCAATATAACTGAATGTTTCTGTGTGTGTGTGTGTTTTTTTTTTTGTGGATTGAATAATCATTGCCATAAATTATCATCAGTCCTAGAAGAACTGTTACAGCATGAGAACTAGTGAATGCTTTCCATTTGGATGATGTTTTGATATTCGTTAGGGAACCTGGACGAGTTAATTTTTGTCACAAACAAAAAGGACATATAAGTCTTAACATTTTCTATCATTTTATTATTGAACATAAAAATAAACTCCTGGCGCGACAGGCCTACAAGGCCCTTAGCCTACCAGCCAGCTGCTGGCCTCACATCCACATGTGTCGATCACAGAGGTAGATGATAATCAGCCAGTGTAGGGGTGACATGTGGTCAGCATGTTGAGTCCCCCAGCCATTATAGCTGGTTTCCTCAACCTGGAGCCGCTACTTATTGTAGCTACCCAAATGCATCACGATGCTGGGTGGGCACCGGTCCCATACTGGCCAAAACACCATGAGAAAATTTCTTCCCCCATGGAGACTCGAACCAGCACAAATCCCGTAACTCTGCGCCAAGGCTTCCTGCCTTAACCACTCGGCTACAGCGCGGGACATTATTGAACATATTTATATGTTAATTTTAAATTAGACATAGTTCATTGACTTGCATCCTTTCCAAATTTAAAACAAATTACTCCTCTCTGAATCAGTGGTAGCCAAATGAAGTGTATTGTTTTTGAATAAATATATAAAAAAACAAATGATCCAGAAGAGTCAGAGATTGTCATATATTTTCAAATGACTATACTGTCCAGAACTGTAATCGCTTATTTGTGCAGTGTGTTGACATTGACTTCAAAAGAGATATGATAAAAGATTGTACACACTTATTCATTCTTTTCTATCACATTTTGTTGTAATAAGGATAATATAATATCAATGTATAATTTATAGTATTGAGCTGTATAATAGATTTCTAATTGGTGCCAGTTCATTTTCAAAATTTATTTCAACTTTATCAATAAATAAATTTAGCCTGTTTCATCCCCTAAGAGCCATGGCCTCCTGCCATTGCAGGGATTAACTCGACTATCTTTTACTCCTTGGGGTACGCCGTAGCGTACTGGTTAAGGCACTGAGCTACAAGCCGGAGGGTCGAGGGTTCAAGTCCCGTTGGGGTCAGGATTTTTAAACTGACCCAAACCCTCTGGCGGCACTATGGCCCTGTGGTTGACTCAGCCTCTAACGGAAATGAGTACCAGACGCTTGTTCTGGGGTAAAGGCGGCCGTCACGCAGGGCTGACAACCCGGCTGACATCAAGTGCTGATTGTCTAGAAAAATTGGGAGCCTTAACCTCCTACTACCCCAAGGGCCTCCTGAGGCCTGTTGTGGGATCACTTTACTTATCTTTTACTCCTTAGGTGAGCAGGTCCTAAGGAGTTTTGGGTTCCTGTGTGGTTTGTTTGCAGTTTATCTGTTCCTCCTCTTTTTCCATTTTTGCACTTTCACTATTCTCGGTCTCATGTTTACTAATCACTGTTAATGGACCAAAGAGTGATGAATAGATAAGCAAATGGAGAAAACATCATAACAGTGAGCCAGATGATCTTTATAGGAAACCAGATATAATAAGAACAGTTAAGTCTAATAGACTGCAATAGGCAGGACATGTGGCATGGAAACTACTTGTAGGAAAACCAAAGGGAAAGTGCCCAGTAGGTAAGCCAAGAATGAGGTGGGAGAATAACATTAGCAATGATTTGAGGGAAGTTGATTGTACATGATTGGAAAAAATTAGCTCAGGATAAGGGTGTATGGAGAGCTTATATCATGCAGCCATGGGTTTGATAGTGCCAATGAGTTAGTTATATGAAACCTACTCTTACAAATTTCCATAACTCAAGCTTCCATTAATCTAATTAAAGATATTGAAGTTAAGCTTTACTAAACTTCCTAAAGTGATTTCTCAAAATTAATTTTGCATATTTACATTTGTATTAAAGGCCTAGAAGAACAATGTGTGTGTGTAATTTATAAATACTGGTACTCATAATATTAGATTTCAATTAATTTCTCATTTCTTGAAAATGCAGTTTTTATATTTTTGGTCTTTCACATGATTGGTTATTGGTTTTTATCTACAAATTGCTGTATTTATAAGAGTAACTGTTTTATGCAATTCATATATTATATCACCTTGTAAATCTTATTATAATGTTAAGATAATATTTTCATTCATGCCAATTTTATCTTTTTAATCATTTGCGTAGAGCAGATATGTCATTCAAAGTGCAAGACAAAATGAAAAATCTAGTTTATGTAATAAATGTTGTTGCATTAAGAATTTGGACATAGGCTCTAAAGTGACAAAAAAAAAATTTTTTTTACTGACATTGATGTATAAATTAATATGTTCCAACAGCTTCTAATAATCAGTGGCAGAGTGTGGAATTTCGTCAAGTGTTAGCCACCATTTTATTTACAATAATATGGATGTAATATTGCTTATTATATTATTTCTAATAAGTAAATGAACTTCTAAAAAAGAATGGCATGCATTTTTAGGAGTATCGATTATAATAAACTACTATAGGTATAGGGGGGCACGCCGTAGCGTAGTGGTTATGGCACTGAGCTACAAGCCAGAGGGTTGAGGGTTCAAGTCCCGTTGGGGTCAGGATTTTTAAACTGACCCAAACCCTCTGGCGGCACTATGGCCCTGGGGTCGACTCAGCCTCTAACGGAAATGAGTACCGGACGCTTGTTCTGGGGGTAAAGGCGGCCGTCACGCAGGGCTGACAACCCGGCTGACATAAAGTGCCGATTGTTTAGAAAAATTGGGAGCCTTAACCTCCTACTACCCCAAGGGCCTCCTGAGGCCTGTTGTGGGATCACTTTACTTTTTATAGGTATAGGTCTTAGGAAATGGAAGGGGGTAATTGGACATATTAATAATTAATTAAATATATAAATGCATGATTTTAAAACAAGATATTCGTCTCCACTTCCAGCTGGTTTTTAGAGTTTATAAGTGAGCTGTATCATCGGTAGTCTCGGAGAGATACTAAGGGTAAGATGTCTTGTTTCATTTTATTGAATAAAGTAACGGATATAGAACATATTAATCCGTTTTGATAATCATGTGATGTGCCAACGAACACAATAGAAATTTTCAAATTGTTTCTTTATTTCTCATCTATAGTGCAACAATTCAATATAATTAGGACCTACCTCTTTTGTTAGATTCGGAGTTTTTTTTACATGGCCCCTAAATGGCAGCTCTTGTTTGGCTAAGAAACACACAGCATCTGTTAGGCAGCTAATGATGTACTTGTTTGTTTTAACATTTTTGTTATGCTTGTCCTATTAATTTAGCCTGGCTTCAGGACTCTTCAGTTCTAATGTTTCCAAAATTATGTAGCACATTTTCACAGTTAACATGATTTTCAGATAGTTCATGACTCTTTTTCTGCACATGAAAACTATTTACATCAGAAACCCCCTTTGTTGTCCAAATATTTTTCTCCGTTGAAAATGGAAGGCAGGGCTAACAGGGATCATGACTTCCTGCAGCCATATGTCATGTTGCTACCAACCTTCATGTCATTCATTAAATGATGCACTTTTGTTTTTGTTTGACTTATAATGATATTTAAATTAGGAGTTGGATAACAGTTTTCTTTTCTACAAAGCTTCGGCAGGAAAAGTGATGACTTAACAAGTCTTCAGTAACTCATGCACATTCCTCTCCCATGATATTTATTTAGTGGTTTAATTATTGTATTTGATGAGCTCAGAAGCACTATGTTTACATAGGACTTACTCGGAGCAACTGAAACCTCGCTGTTAGCCATTTCTAGTGTGCTAACAGGGCAGCTACAGAGTAGCATTGGGCTCAGGTTGAAATGCAGCAGGATGTACTACCAATGAGCTTGAATGCGCAACATACTCTCATAGTCATCTTCCATGTTAGCCTCGGGAAATCAGCTAACAGTGTGGGCATTTAAAAGTTGAAGCACGTGGTATTGTATTGGAATGCTACAGTATATACGCAATGCATACAATATATATTATTAAGTTACTATTGTTTACAACATTAGGCTACTATCAATGCATTGTTGTACCTCGTTCCGGTATTATGTTTCGTTTTAATTAAATATCAAAGTGTTTAATTCTAACTTTTCAAAGTGTTAGCCGGGCTAACAGTGCTAACATGGACGCTCCGCCACTGCTAGTAATTAACACAATTCTTCAATCATACAAGAAAATAGAATGTAATTCAAAGATTATATCTATGCCCAGATATTTATGATTATATGTTAATCACATACAAAGTGTATAAGTAAAAACATATGCAGGTATTTAGGCTAGGTAATTTATTGTTATTAAAAAAATAAAATAATCCAAAATAGGTATGTTGGCCCCAGTGGTCTAGTGATTAAGTTCCTTGCCTCTAGTCCCAAGGTCATAAGTTCAAGCCCAGTTGGGATTGAATAGATTTTTAAGAGAGAAAATTCAAGAGACAAGTACTCTGGGAGGGACTTTGAAGCCATGAGTTTCGAGTCTGAAGATTTTTGGGCACAGAACAGAACCTCAACCCTGTAAAATAGGCCACTGAGCAAAATTTAACTGACCTTCTCTCATCCATGTATTTCCTTAGTTTCTCACTAGATATCTCTTCTTGGCAATATACTAACCACATGTTCCTCTTTGATATCTATCAGAAAATAAGCTTATATGAATTAGTATTTGAGTTTGTATTCTTTAACATTCTTACTTCGTATGTTTATTCTGTTGGATGATTGTTTCAAAGCACAAACAAGCTGAAGATGGAGCAATAGCTTTGAAACAATCATCCAACAGAATAAACATATGAGGTAAGAATGTTAAAGAATACAAACTCAAATATTAAATTAAACCTCATAATGTAACTTCCTAATGATTTAAAAAATAAAAAATTATATGAATTAGCCTTGGTTAAGAAACTTCCCACTAGGGTAGCACCCATTTTCCTATATAAAAAATGGCAATCAATCATCATGAAAACATATATACTTTATTATTATTATTATTATTATTATTATTATTATTACTATCATTGTTATTACTTTCTTGCCACTCTACGTTCTGATTGGCCGTAGGGTCCACCATCTTTAAAATAAATATTACAAACTATCATATGTGTAAATTGTTAGTAAAAATCAATAGATTCTCATGTCCACAATTCCATGGGCTTTCATGGCATATTAAAGTGTATGTTTTTACCAATTACAATATATAATATTAAATATTATATAAAAAATCTTAATTATATATTGTATAAATTTATTTACTCGTGTGCCAAGCATTTTCTGTCTTTTATTGTAATAAAATGTGAAACATTCAGTAGCAGTTCCTAGGTTTTTGCCTTGAAACCATTACACACCCATTATCTATAACACTGGTATTCTAACATCAAATTAACCAACTAACTCACTACCACTATTGATTCTAGAGATTCATGATTGTGCGAACATAAGCTCTCTATACATCCCTATCCTGAGGTAATATTTTCCAATTATTCCCTGTATCATTCACCTTCCTCAAATCATGATTGTTGTCATCCATCTCATTCTTGGTCTACCTACTGGGCGTTTTCACTTTGATAAGAAGTTTCCATGTCCTCTTTCATTCCCCATTTGTGCATGTGTCCTGCCCATCATAGTCTGTGAGACTTAACTGTTCTTCGATATTTAATACTAAATTTATCATTTCTCATTGAATGACAAATTAAATTTGAAGAAAAAATATATGCTAAAATCAGGATTTGAACCAAATATCTCTGGAATGTGTAAAACAGAATGCATAATAGCTTAAATCGTTAAAGCACTGGTGTACAGAACCAAAGTTATTGGTTTCAAATCCCGATTTAGGCATATGTTTTTCTATGTTTGAAGAGAATTTTTTTTTATTTTTCTCTTCAAATATAATTTATCCTTCAGTGAGAAGCGTTAAATCAATAATAAAAAAACATCAGCAGAAGCCCTACTGGCTTTATAAAGTAATGTTAAATTCCCAATAAAGGTCTTCTTAACTAAGAAGCTGCCATTTGCAAAGATAGAAGCAAAGGTTTCAAAGCATTTGGCGCAAGGGAATTACAATGTATATAAGAGAAGAATTTGCATCTAGATCGCAACTCACCTCGTTAGCTCAGTTGGTAGAGCATTTGGCCTGGAAAGCCAAAGGTCCCGGGTTCGAGTCTCGGTCTAGGCAAAAATTGTTCTCTTCAAATATAATTTACCCTTCAGTGAGCAGTGTTAAATCAGTAATAAAAACATATGTTTTTTTTCTCTTCAAATTTAATTTGTCATTAAGTGAGAAGTGATAAATTTAGGTTTATTGGCTATAAATGCAGTGTTGATTTCCATTTAAAAGTTTTCTTGTTTAAGAGGCCTCTAGATGGCATTAGTGGAATGAACTCACTGCTATCTGGTGCACGGGAATCATATTAGTATAAGAGAAAAAATTATGTATAAATCGGAATGCCTAATAGCTTAAATCGTTAAAGCACTGGTGTACAAAACCAGAGATATTGGGTTTAAATCCTGATTTAGACATATACTTTTCTTAATATAAACTAGTTTTGGAACTTTGTTTCCGTTCCATCTTCAGTATCTTCATGACCGTTGTTCTGTCGTCTTGAAGAGCCGTCTTTCGCTCCTTCCATTGGCAGACTGAAAAACCTCGAAACCAGATCATTCTCCCCTGTAATTTCAAAGTTCATCAATTCCCGGGGAGAATGACCTGGTTTCGAGGTTTTTCAGTCTGCCAATGGAAGGAGCAAAAGACGGCCCTTCAAGACGACAGAACAATGGTCATGAAGATACTGAAGATGGAATGGAAACAAAGTTCCGAAACTAGTTTATATTAAAAAAAATAATAATAATATGAGGTGAATGATAAAATTTTACCTAAATGAATATACCTCATAGTGTGAATTCCTAAAATAAGTAATATACTTTTCTTTTCGAAATTAATAAGTAAAAATTAGACATCAGTAAATATTTAAAGGTAACAATTATCTTCTGCACATTATATAGCATTCAAATGACATTTTTGTTGCTTTGAAATAATTGTGAACTCCCAGACCCAGTCAGTTTTTTAGCTCCAAATCTTAGATAGAATGAAGGAGACTTGGAGACATAATGTTTAAACAATGAACCATAAGCCAAGATATCGTGTACGTTCTTCACATGCTTGGTTGATACTCTTTCTCTCGCACTTTTACTTTCTTTCTCTTTCAGACTGGATTGGATAAATTTTCCCTCATACAAATAAAATAAAATAAATATTTATATGTTCAAGATGTCGTGGTGTTTTAATTATTTAAATTTGTTTTATTTTAATACTAGTGTTAGTCTGTAAAAGTTTATGTGAATATACACCCATAAACTTTCACCACCAGCCGCCACTGGAAACAAATTACTACAATTAAATGGAGAAAAATAAAAGAGTAAATAAAACAAAAGAAGTCAGGAAGAACCAACAATTATAGAAAATCTGAATTTACTAAAATAAAAATTACCTGAGACCAGGTTTTTGATGTGCACTCCACATGACGAACTGTGGTAATATAAGTGCTAGAGGACTGAGAGAGAGGAATTTGTTTGCTGTCAATATGAATTCTTGATAGTATATCTGAGCATTGCATATGTCTTCTCTGATTATAACAGCTATTAATGATTCTGATTTGTATTAATGTTATATAATGACATATGTTGAGATACTAGTGAAATGAGATAAGATTTATTTGGAACATACGAAGGTCACAGTACAGTCACTATAATAAGTGAGAGAAAAAATATAATTCTTATAATCTCATCCTGGTCATTTCATGTTTCCATAACATTGTTATATATTTAGAACTGGTTGCTAATAAGATAAAAATTAAAAATGTACCTGTTGGCAGGTGCTGTCGTCCTCAACTTTCTTAAAATAATATATTTAAAATATTATTTGGAGGCCTTTGGGAAGTTAACTTCCATCATCAGCAGGATGAGTATGTGCTACTAGTTGTATCTAAGATGTAGATGATGAATTTTATTAGTATTGACTGTTGCTAATGTTCAGATTTTTTTTGGGAGCTTAAATCATAGCCTTTTATGATGTCTAACTAACTCACTGGCTCTATTGAACCTGTAGGTTCATGGCCGCACGGACATTAGCTCTCCATACATCCCTATCCAAAGCTAATGTTTTCCAATCATCCCCTGTATAATCTACTTCCCTCAAATCAAGGTTAATATTATTCTCCAACCTCATTCTTGGTCTACCCAACTGGTTAGATAAGGCAGTTAACATCCCAGCATTATAAGATTTTACATTCTGATAATAAATTACTAAACAGTATGAAACCAACCCCAATCCATCTCAACCAATTAAAATTCTAAAGGTTGTTAAATTGTTAATGGGAATTAAATTTAATGTTTCTTGTCTATAAGTGGGAAAAGGAAAATTGTAGAATAATAATAATGTCATAGGAATCATAATAGATGTAATTAATATTAGTTTTGTGGATAATTTAAATATTTCATTTGATGCTAATCCTACAAGAAGCTTCCATGCACTTTTTTCATTCCCCATTTGTGTCACATGTCCTGCTTATCACAGTCTATGAGACTTAACTGTTCTTATTATATCCAGCTTCCTATAAAGACCATGTAGTTCATTGTTATGTAGTTTTCTCTATTCATCTGTATGTTCATCTCTCTTTGGAAAAAAAAAGAAAAAATCCCTAAGAACTTTATTCTCAAATACTCATAATCTTCTTTTCTCCCTTAAAGTAAGAGTCCATTTTTGCATCCATATAAAATAACTGGGAGCATAACAGTTTCATGTTTTCGGTTTAACATTTTTTTAAAGGAGTTGGGACAACAAGAATCCTTGTAATGCATGATAGCATGCATGTCACAATTGAGCCTATGTTTAATTTCTTTGTGCATCTCACTCCTATTTGTAATTATTGTATAATGCATAATAGCATACATTTCACAATTGAGCCTATGTTTAATTTCTTTGTGCATCTCATTCCTGTTTGTAATTATTGTTCATAGGTATTTGAATTCAGTCACTTCTTCAAAATTTCCCTCATTTATCATTAGCTGTCCATTTCCATTATATAATGTATTTCTATGTGTGAACATATATTTGGTTTTATTGATGTTTACTTCCAGTCCTAATTTCTTAGAGTTACTCAATAAAGTGTGCATGTTGACTCTTAGTATCTCCTTGCTATCACCCAATAATACCACTACATTATCAGCATAGATTAACAGCCTATTAATACCATTGAGTTGTAGGCCTTCTTCATCCTCTTAAAGATTTAATGGCATGCTCTAGTACAAAACTGAATAGTAGAGGAGATAGTGCATCTCTTTGCTTTAAACCATTGTGAATTTCAAAAGTATCCGAAAACTGTTTACCTACATGCACCCTACTCTTTGTGCCACTTGCCACATGCAAATACATTAGTCTCTGGTGAGCTGAGTTTTCCATGAGAATATGCGAAGTTCGAATTAGCGAATCGCTCACTGGTCATGCGTGTAAGTCGTGTTTTTCGTAATATTGGCAATATATTACCCAGAATTCTCAGCAATAAAACCATTTGTGTTATTTTCGTCTGCTAGAGGAACGCATTTACGCTTGCGTCCCGCAAATAAAACCATATACGACGTCTGCATCGCGCGATATTACGCCGATTCTCCTGTTCTTCCAGTTGAATTCTTTGGTAGACTCTATCAAATTCCTCTTCTCCGTGTATACCGAAAACATGGTCGAAGTCTTCGAGGTCCAACATCTTGGATAATGCAGCAAGGCAGGCAGCAAGGTTTCAAGTACATCGGTTACCATTGGTTCCCATCAGGTTGCTCACGATTCGTTCTCTGCAAAGTCACCTCGCCAGGTAGCTTACGGAATTTCGACAATTATTATTGCATGAACAGATTCTTGAGTACGCAAAACGTATTTGGATGCAACTTTCTCAGCAGAGTACATGTTGAGAACGACTTTTACGGTCTAATGCATTCATAGATACGAGCCTAGACACATATGAATAAGTCTAACTAACTCTTTAGGAATTCCGAACTCCAGAAGGATACTATATAACTTTTCCCTCTTAATTGAATTTTATGTCTTTTTGAAGTCTACATCTAGCATGAAAATTTTATGCAAAAATGTTTATAATTTTTTGTATAATTTGCTAAAATGTGAAAGCAGGTGTCTCAATTTAACATGAATAATCCCACAGTAAATGTTCAAAGTGTTTTTTGTTCTTGAAGGATTGCTCTACAACCCCCATATAATCAAAAGTATGTAAAATACAATTAGACATCTAAAACATTCCTCTAAAAATTGGGCTATTTCATTCTGATGCACTGCCAGAGGGGAATGGCCAACATGGTGAAGAATGCGCGAGATTGCTTTCCAGTGCTCAAGCAGTCGAAACATGAAGAAAGTTTCCTCACCATACCAATCTTTCCCCTCTGGTAGTGTGTTACACTGAAATAGCATGATGTTCATAGGTGTTTTTAAGGCATTTAATTGAACCCAACAGACTTTTAGTTATAACTGGGCTATAAAGCAACTCTTGTGGAACAAAAATAAATTTGAAGATTTGCTGTGGGACCATTATTGGCCATATGGATAGTATATTACTGTGACACCTGTTGTTACATTTTAGCAAAAGAATTCAATGAGGAAATTTAGTGTAACATATGAAGACACAGAGGACAGAGAACAATGGAGAACCTTAATTAATTTATGAATGTTTGTTACAAACTGATAGTCTATAAGTCTGTAATCATTTATGTAATTTTTTTAAATTCATGTTAATTACTAAGATTGGTTGGAGAAAATCCTCAATGATGAGGAAAATTCTCAAAATGAATGAATGTGCAAATTGTACAGAAAGTTATAGATATTTTTGCACAAAATTGTCATGATTGATAGGAATAATAAAATCTACAATTTAAGCCTTGAAAAAAGTCTCAACTATGATTATGGGCATAGTAATACAATGGTGAAAATGTAATTTTTGTTGTTGTTTTTGATTTATGTTGTTAAAAGTTGTGAATCAGTTTTATCTGTTCACGGCTCATTTTTTCATGTTTTCCAAATTGATTTTCTTCATAGCTGGAAAGTGAAAAAAAAACCATGTTCTGCCCTTTATGCATTTTTTGCACCTAATTGCCCTACACTGTTTTTTTTTCTCCAAAACATATGCATTGAATTCTTATAATTTTTCTGCTAATTACTGCATTGAAAAAGTGGCCAGAAAACTTTTTTATGAGGTTCTAATTGCTAAACACCATGGCTTCTGATATCTCTAAAGAAAGTATGTAGCTAGGTCTGTTTTGATAAATCTGTTAGATCATTTTCATCATCATATCGTCAAGGTTGCAGTTTTTAGCAGGTTATTGCTTGGTACAGTGACTACTAATAAATTTTTGTTTTGTTCATTTGTTATAAAGGAAATAAAAATAAATAATTTTATGTCTATTTAGATTTTATAAATTTTATGCCACAACAGCTTACATTATTTCATGATATTGAATTTGTATAATTAAAATCCTTGCTTTTTTTATCTCCTGTCTCCTGGAATTAGTCCATTGACTTGTTTCCACATCAAGAGATTGAGTCCTTCCATCTAACTCTAACTCACTGGCACCATCAAACCCGTAGGTTCATAGCCACATGGACATAAGCTCTCCATACATCTCTATCCTGAGTTATCATTCTCTGTATAATCTACTTCCCTCAAATCATGGTTAATGTTATTCTCCTACCCCATTCTTGGTCTATCAACTAGGCGTTTTCCCTCTGGTTTTCCTACAAGAAGCTTCCATACACTTCTTTCATTCCCCATTTGTGCCACATGTCCTGCCCATCGCAGTCTACGAGACTTAACTGTTATTATATCTGGCTTTTTTTAAAGACCATGTAGTTCGCTGTTATGTAGTCTTCTCCATTCACTTGTCTGTTCATCTCTCTTTGGTCCAAAAATTTTTCTAAGAATTTTATTCTCAAATACTCGTAATCTCCTTTCCTCCATGTTTTAAAAATTATACTTTACTATAATTGAGAGATGAGAATGGAGGAAACTTTACAGTAAGGAATTCCATGTTTTATATCCTTATCCTAATATTGTTGGGGTTATTAAGTCAACAAAATTGAGACGAATATATAACAGTAGAAATGCAGTGTTTTAAAAAATGGTATTGATAAACTTTTGGAGAAAATACTATTAGAAAGGTCTTGGCATAGAGGAGGATAATATTTGAATGGATCTTAGGGTACTGTCTATTGGATATACATTTTGGCAAAACATTACAGTAAACAGTGTTAAATACATAATTTAGATCAAAAGTTGTCATATTATATATATATATATATATATAATTCCATGTATGGCTATCTGACATTTGCAATATATTTTTACAGCAAGCCCCATGCTGTATAATGGATAATTGGTTTGAACCATGAATTTTGGCCTTATTATCTGATGGAAAAGATGCAGGAAATTAAAATGATCATTAAAAGGAAAAGTTAGAAGGAATTTTACATTAGATATTTATTAAAAACGTTGTGACCAGCTGACATTTTTTAAACTCTGTTTACAACTTATACATTATTTCCCCCAGTTTCTCTGAAAGTTTATTCCTCAAAAACAAATTTAAAAAAATTAATTGAAGAGAAAACTTGAATATGATGATTTAAAAAATACCAAAACATAAATATTAAATTTGTTAGATCCAAAAGAGTTCTCTTTAACTCACTGACATGGCTTTGCAACTATCTGACATTTCTAAAACTGGGACCTGCATATTATTCCAGTGTGCAGCCTGAATTTAATTTTATTCCTTGCATGTACACTTTTTGGAAAAGTCTATTTGTTTGATAGCTTTGTTAAATCCATCAATCTTGGTTGTGCTTAAATTCCTATGATTGCAATCTTTTGACAGAAACGTTGTTTAGGAAAATTGGTAACTGGTTTTCGGTTCAATCTGGGCTCTTCCATTCTACAGTCCATTGACTCTAATGACATTGTGAATTAGCAGATAAGTGCCTCCTTTCCAGAAATGTCATAGCTTTTATCAGCTAAAACACTGTAAGCGCTGGCATTTTTTACATCTACCACAGTCATTTTACCTCAAGTCACATAATTCAATCAATTCATTTCTAATTTGTGGATAAAGGTAGGTAGCATTCATTCTTGGCATTTAAATTATGTTTTAAGCTCATATCACTGGCATCAATTCTCCATTGAATCAAATCCTTGAAGACACCTTCGCCCAGTGTTTTACCCATTAAATGTAAGTGATGCAAGCCATAGAAGATAATGGTATCCAAGATGGAAGACAAATATTTAAAGTTATCCGCCACAATGTTCTTATAGCCATTTACGAGTTTTTGGCCAACAGAGACCTCACTTAAAAACAAGCGTGCTGACTGCGTAGCTTCCACATGCCAGCAGCTCTCACAAGGCTTTTTTTTTTTTTGCAAATTCATTAATTTTGTAAAACTTCTGGAAGGGCCTCACCATGAATGACCCTTTAACATCCTTCACAATATATGGGCAGAATAGGGCACAATATATAGAGTGTAACCTTTGAGTCTTGCCGAATACTTTAGCCAGCTGGATACTGTTGGATCCAACAATGCTTGAATTTCCGTTTTAAATGTTCAGCACCTTTGCTGAAATTGTAGCTTTCGGGTGGACTCCAGCAGTTTGCCAGAATTTTCACTTTATCTTCTTTACCCATTAGCTCTGTTTTCCCGATCCATTTGCCAATATCATTAGGTGGGTAAATATTCTTCTTCGGATGTGATGGATTCTAAACTATTCGGGAAAAAATAATATTGCAATGATACAACTTGTGTAGGTACTTACCAAATAATCTTCTTATATCCATTTTAGGCATACACGCACGAATACGTGTAGTTCAACGTTAAAACATGAGTTTAGAACCTTCGAGTAAAGAATATGTCAATTGGATAATTATATGAGCCTATCAAACGAACTAGAAAATACGAGGTATAGGCATGGTGAACTTTCGACCCATCACGGTAAGTGGGAGTTGGCCAATATAAGGCTGTAAAAAAAAAAAGGCATTCATCATTACAGAAGTGTGTGCGGCCAATGAAGAGTCAAGGTCAGGGAAATTTCTACATGCATCTAGGCATCAAAAAACAAACTCAGGGACTCAGCTGAAATTCCAGAAGTGAATGCTGCATTAGGCATTCATAATGGAGGTCTAGAATTTTCTGGCATATTGGTGAGGCTTATGTTCACTGGGACAGGTCCTTGATAAATTGATATATCACATCGATTGGGCTTGGAGGGCTTAATATTATTCTTCTTTAATTATTTACACATATTTTTAACATTTTACACCTAATTATGGATAGAAGAAAATTTCATTCTATCTAGTGTTAATTGGTAAAAAATCAAGGGCTTGCACCCACCTCGCTACGCCCATTCTTAGCACCCCAAAGAGGGATGGGAAAAGGTACAAATAAATTGACAAGTGAACAAGATTAGTCTAAAATCCATAGATTTCGGTGCTGCTAAGCTGATTGGTGAATGTGCAGGTGTCATATAAGCACAAGTTTAACGACTAGATGCGAGAGGGGCAAAAAAAAAAAAAAAACAAAATTATCGAGATTAGTGTCTAATCCATAGTTTTCGGGGTCACAAAGCTCATTTGTGACACTGTAAATGTTATGTAAACCCAATTTGAACCCTAGCATCCCTACATGAGTGAGAAGAGGTGAAAAATAATGTGTTTAAAACATCGTGATTAATGTCTAATCTGTACTTTTCGGGGTCCTTAAGCCCATTAGTGACTGTCCCAACAACGTTTTAAGGCAAAGGTTGACCCTTAGCATCAATAACGAAGTGAAAATGGGGGAGGGGGGGTCACACATAGAAATAACGATAAAAGAACATAGTTTTCGGGATAACTGATACGATTAGTGACAGTCCCCATACCGATGATTGTGCATGAGGATTATAAGGGTAAAAAAGTAATACTTCAAATTAGTTTCTCTATGCTTCAAATTGACCGAGAATAGTGTCGAATCCATAGTTTTGGGATGCCAAGACGATTGGGATAAATACGCGAGCAATGCTGGGCAATCGGCTAGTATTTTTATGAATATTTTTTTCAGTGAGCATCTCGTTCTCTATGATCTCGACAGTTTCTCTAACTTATGATCCCAATTGTGACAAATATCTTAGCTAGAGTTGAGCCATACATTTCCCCTAGATGTAAATGAATTTATATATACCCACATTATATGCATTATGTTAACAGTTTTTCAAATTATTCATAGCGATAAAGAAATATTTCTAAAAATTATGAAACTTTTTTAAGTATTTATTATTCATATTTTGAGATTTCCGATACTTTATATTGGCAACCTTAATTGTGGTCAGTGATGATAATCGATAAATGGATGAAATATAAATCGATAGTTCAAATTTGTTAATGGACGCATGTGTTGTCTAACCCAATTGTTTGTTTTAAAATACCTTGATTAAAACATTAAAAAATTAGTTTTAAAATGCCTGCTAGTGATTTGGAAATCATCGTTGGAACTTACGAAGAATTTCTTTTAGGGTATAAAGTCTTAAAGAAGGAAAATGATGTAAGTAACTTGATTTAATTATGAATTTGTTGGTTAGGGTTGACATTATATTCGAACTCCTAGCATCTTATTTGGATTATTGTTTTGTTTTTAGAAATTCCACCTAGTTCAGAGTTTCGCAGACCATTCGCATCGTGCGAGTATCCGAAGTGTGTGTGCGAAAGGAAAATATTTGGCATCGGGTAGTGCAGATGAATCAATTACATTATATGATATGAAAAATAGGAAAGAATGTGGAATTCTTGTTCAACACAATGGTAAGCTGTAAATGTCTTAATTACGTAAATTAAAGATAACATATTTGGCAAATGTGCAGAAAAGGGCTTCTAATGAAAAAACTTTGGTTTACCTTCCCTAATAAATTTTCAAAGACCTATAGAATAACATTGCACATGCGCAAAAGTATATAGTTGTCGCTAGATGGAACCACATATCTGTGAAGTCCTACAGAAAGTTTATAGAATTGTCGCTAGATGTAGCCATGTGGCTGTGAAATCTGTATGGCCAAGCTTCACAATAAATTTCCAAAATTTATTAGAAATGGATGTGTAATAACTTCACTCTTTCAAATCCAACAAAATAAATTACATGTTTATTATTTAATTAAGTGTACACAAATCTGACGTACAGTAACTTGCCCGGATAAGGTGTATTAACTGTCGCACATGAATTCTTCTAAGTTCTATAGAATCGCAGTGTGCATGCGCGAGTTACAGGAGTTGCTGTAATGGTTAATATAGCTTCCGGTAGATGACTCTGAAGTCGGCATTACCAACTTTGGGAATAAATTCACAAACGCTAAAAAAAAAATGGATCTAAACTAACTTCCATTTCCTAACCTAACAAAACAGTTTACATGCATATTATTTATTTCCAAATGCAAAAAAAAATGGACGTAAACTAACTTCCCATTTCCTAACCTAACAAAACAATTTACATGCATATTATTTAACAAACTATAATCTAATTTTATGTACACTAACACTAAATATGGTTTCGAATTATTTTCAAATGTTGGTGACAGCGATGTGCGAGTCGCCTAGCAGATGTTACATGAAGCATTTCTGCGCCTGTAGAACTCAATATACAATATTTGCGTAATTTGAAATATTTAAAAATCATAAGAAATGTTTATAAAATGGTTCCAAAATGTTTAAAATAGTACCAAACATTATTATAAATGGTTGAAAAGTGTTTAGTGCATCAGTGGCATAAGAATATTACATGAAAAATTGTGTGCGACGGTTTATACACCACAGCCACTTGCTCCATTGAAACCTAATAAAATGAAGTGAGTGAACATCTATTTCTTAAAATATATTTTTGAACGTTGGTCATTCTGATTTCACCAATGTCTCTGCAGTCTGACGGAAGTCTTCTTAAACATTAGTGCATGCACACAACAATTCTGCAGAATTTAGAAATAAATCATTGCATATGTAGATAAATATTAAGTAATTGTAAAAAAAATTTATAAGTTGAGCAAGGAATTATATAAAGAAAATTATACCAAAATATGAAATCATAATAACAAAAGAGGAAAATGATGAGACAAAAATATTATGAAGCTACTATTGTCTAAACTTTTTACATACATTTACATGCACAGGTCCTTTATAATTTATAAATGTACATATCAGCACATAAATGAGACAAGCAGACCTTATTTGTGGCTGAAGAAATCAAGATGTTCCCTGTATTTCCATTTTAATTAGCTTCTTAATTATTTCTGGCCCAATATAAAATATCATAATTAAAACATTTTGTCTATCATTCTTACCTCTTACAGTTGTTTTTGTCGAACATATGTTTCAAGGCTTCTTAGCCCCATCGTCAGCGATTACAGATACAGTTGTTTTAGTTGAACATATGTTTCAAGGCTTCTTAGCACCATCGTCAGCGATTACAGACTAAGAAGCCTTGAAACATATGTTCTACAAAAACAACTGTAAGAGGTAAGAATGAATAGACAAAATGTTTAAATTATTAAACAAACCTCTTAATGTTACTTCCTATTGTATTTTAAAATAAAATATCATGTTCATGATTTGAAGCAATTTTCATGGCTCACAACATAGCATAGTTGTTTGAGGAATCACACTACAAACCGGAATGTCGTGAGTTCGAGTCTCGATGGGGTCAGGATTTTTAGCTGGATCAAACCTTCTGGCAGCATCCTGGCCCTGGGGTCAGCTTATCTCCTAATGGAAATGAGTTTCAGACGCAGCATGTTCTGGGGTAAAGGCGGCCATCATGCAGGGGCAACATCCCGCTGAACGACTCAAGCTGATTGTCTAGAAAGATGGGAGCTTCAACCTCCCATTACGTTTGGATGATTTCTATTTATTATGCTTGAAGATATTTGAATTCCAGTATATGCATATATCAATGTTTTTAAAATAAGTAGGGAAATTGATAAAAGGGATAATAAGTGGGTATCCTTAACATACACATGCATAGAAACACAAAAGATAGCAAAAATCTTCAAAAAACATAAAAATTGCCTACAGAACAAATAACAAACTAAACAATATCCATCCATAGTAATTCTGCCCAGGGCAGGTCTTTCACTGCAATCATAGCATTGCTATGCTTGCAGCTTTACTAGGGAATTGTAGGTGTGGTGCTTCCCGTTGCTTTCCACACCGGTGAAGGATGATGATGGTGATGATGGCCATATGATTTCGGGGACCATTTGGGCCTTAAAGTTTTCCTGACATTTGTCTTACTGGTGAGGAAAAACCCCGATAAAAACCTCACCCAGAAAAACTGCCCCGACCGGGGATCGTACCCAGGCCCGCTACGTGACAAGGCAGCATGCTACCTCAAGACCACAGTGGTGGACCTAAACAATATAATCTCAAATAAAATAGAAGAAACAAACATATATCAAAATAAAGGATTTTACTAATTAAATTGCAATACCTGTAACAAATTGTACATAGGAAGAACCACTAGAAACTTCACGACAAGATTTAATGAACATTTTAGATATTTCATAAAGAATGAAAGTAAATCCAGTTTTTCAAAACATATAGTAGAAGCAGGACATCAATTCAACACAATAGGCAAAGTATTATCGATCCTACATAGAGAAAACGATGTATCGGAAAATCAACGTTCTCGAAGAATTAGAAATCATCAAGGAAATCACAAAATAAACACCTGCTGAACGAGAACATACCCAGCATAACCCTCTGTACAAAATAATTACCAACAACAGTCAGTACCAAAATGAAAGCAGAAGATAATACATAAGTTATCAAAAGACCTCCTATAAAACAACACTGAAAATAATTGAGGACGACTGAGATATCAGGTACTGTTATACAATTACTAAAAAACTTTAATATGCATATGTAACAATAACATTAAATTGATTGTTTCAGAGCACAAGTAGACCAAGTCCAGTATGTCATATTTGGAGAAACAAGATATTAAAAGTTATTATTCCACAATTAATTCTAGGGATTGTTTCAGAACTATCTTTGCAATTATAGTAAGATTTAATCAACAATGAACATGGTGAAATGAAGTTAGAATTATTTTAACATTAGTTTCTTTTCATGAAATGGGCCTAGCACAGTGTCTAGTCTTGGTCTACTTGTACTTTGAGTGATCCGGTTATCAATTCTGTTCGTAATACACAGAAGCTTCTTCTATATTCTGATAGTAAACTATATTGCCTGTCTGTCATTTTGTATGATGAAAAAGTGCGCTCTGCATCACATGTTATGCAAGTATACTTGTTATCGTACTATATTTGGTAATTTGATGTAAGTGAGAATAATGTAGGCCTTACCTACAAGAACTTCACTAATTTCAAAAAGCACTGCTTTATGTTTAGGAGCAACAGTCTTTACTACAATTAAATAGTGTAATCCACTCACAATGGACTGCTCTTAGGTAGCAAGAAGGAACTTGCTGCTACCTGACTAGTAGGGTAGGAGGTTATTGTTCTTACATTTTTGTTCTGCTTATTCATCTAGGGTCATGTTCTTGTTGTAGGGATGAAGTTTCAGACATAAACCTCCATCTAACTTGACATTCAAAAACTCATCATCCAATTATTTACTTTTCAAATTTATTTATCTTGTTCAGTATGGGACACAGGAATTTTCACTTGCCTGTCATGTTACATTGTCAAAACATTTCAGAATTACAGTCATTTTGTAAATGTTTTAACGAATTCCTAGAACTGTTATTGAAAAAAAATACCAGAATTTCAAAGTTGAAAAGCATGAAGCAATATGAAAATTTCACTAAAATATTAACATTCTGCCAAAATAATATGAAATATGAAGTTTTTTGTTAGTCTTATTTGATTCTGCACATCATAAAATGTGAAGATACTAATAGTTTGAAACATGAAATTTCATAAAATTCCTCGCTCTAGTTATAACATTTAAAATAGTATGAAATTTTAGTAAAGACAAAAGAAGTACGTAGAGCAATAATATTACAAGAATGTAGTATGGAAAATCAAGTGGAAGGCAATCTAAAATTGAGCACTTCTAATTATTTATTTCTTAACCAATGATTTTGTTCAATCTGAATTGTTCAAATGAACAATTAATTATAACAAATCTAGCTATTCTATGCCACTGTGCCATGTTAGGGTGAGAAAATGGTTGAGTTAGTACACCATTTGAACGATTCAGATTAAACAAAATCATTAGTCATTTGACAAGAAAATAATTACCAAGGTACCGGTACCACTTTTGCTTGTAATTTTGTTTAATGAATTGTTCTTTTAGAGAAAGTTTCCATTGGGTCACTCAAGAATTTTTTCTAAGTTCTACATTACAGATACGTTAGTGCGGATATGTAAAGCTTATGAAACTTCTGGTAGATGGCATTACAGTTGTCTGTGATGTAAAGAAAACTGGTACACACAACTTTTGGAGAAAAATTCCAAACTTGTTTGGAACAAATGGATTAAAAATGTACAAGTGTTATATTATTATCTAAGTCATCTTACAATTTTATCACAATTTCATATTTTTAATACTATTTTTCAATAATTTTTTAAGACCTCTTATAACTTTATCATAATTTCATGTTTTTTTGTTTTATTACTTTTCAATGAACATTTTGTAAGACCTCATATAGTTTCATCACAATTCCATAATTTTGAACATTATTTTTCAATAAATATTTTGTAAATTCTCCTACAATTTCATATTTTTTGAACATTATTTTTCAATATTTTCTAAGTTTTGTATTTTGAACATTATTTTTAGAAAAACTTTTGAATAACTCAACCAATGAAATTTTCTAAGTCCTAGAGGATATCAGTGCTCGTGTAAATAATAATAATAATAATAATAATAATGGGAAGAAGCATGCATTAGATTTGGTCTTTGCTGTATGCCAGCAACAATTTTTTTTCAAACAGGCATTGAAATGGTATCTTGCACACGGTCTCTCACAGAACTTACACGTGCAGTCCATTGACGGATCATGATAGATGAAATTTTGCAGAGTTTGTGGTGATATCCACATACTGCCAGTCTTGTTACTGCACTGCGTATCTTGTTGTTTGGTCCAGTCCAGTTTCAATTGATCATTGTATCTGTTGCATTAAAATCATCCGGTATTTCTTTTCTCTTCTTTTGTCTTATCTTTTTCAATATAGCTTCCTGTTTAGTAGCTGGTAGCAGGAACTTCGTGCATAGATCTTCCACGAGGAAAGTTTCCCTTGCTAACTCATATGCATGTCTAGATGGAGCAAATTTCGAGATTCTCATTGCAGCTTTTAAGAATTTTGCTTTCACTTTTTCTAAGGTGTTTAAGTCTCTGTAGCATATGATTTGTATTTCATATGTTAAGGTGGGAAGGATTTTGACCTCAAAAAGTTTCATGGCTGTTGCAAGTGACAGTTATGTGATGTTTACTATGTCATATATGGCAATTATAGCAGCTGACACACTCTCTTTTGTATGAATTCTGAAGGATTTGGCTGTTGTTTGGAGTATTACTCCTAGATATTTGAAGGCGTTTGTGATTTGCAATAGGTTGCCCTGGAGTGGTATGTGGTCACCGTCTACCAGTCAACCACTCTTTCTGAATACCATCTGTACCATTTTTGATAGATTTATGTCGATGCCATTTTTATTAGCCCATGTCATGTATATTATGAACATATAATATAAAGTGAGTGTTGATAAAAGAAATAGCTCTATGATGATATGACAGTATTTAAAAATTGCCTGCAATTATTGTTTAATAGAGATTATATAATTAAATCATACTTATATGTCTTTAAAATCAGCTTATAATCAAACTTTTATTATAGGTATGGTGAATTGTATGTTATTTTCACCAAATGGATCACATTTATTGAGCGGCAGCGAAGATGGCAGTATAGCAATATTCCGAACTGGCAGTTGGCAGCTGGAGAAATTGTTTCCCAAGGCACACAAGGGTGAAGGTAATTTAATTTTCTCTTAAACATAATTCAGACCTTAGATATATATAAGTTATAACAAATATCAAATTTCAGATATCTTGGTTTTGCTGTCAGTAGCAATAACAAAACAGAAGAAGAAATTAAAGAAATAATTATTCTTGGCAAAAATGCTTAAAATTCTAATTTGCCCCTTTTCAAAAATTAATTGATATTGAATAAAACTAAATTGAAAATAATCTAATTTAAGAAAGAAAAATTAACACTCGAACTGGAGCTTGAACCCTGGATGTCTGATTCTGTACATCAGTGTGATACCAACTATGCCATTCGAGCACTGATAAGAACACTAAAAACTTCTTTCCACTTATACAATTCTCTTTTGTCCAAAGGCTGATAGCTGTCACTACCATCACACCAACTGACGTCTTCTATTCAGAAATATTTTTATTGAGAATTTATACATAACTTTTTAGTAGTAAAGCTTCATATTTTCGTTGTTTTTTGTTTAAAATTAACATTTTCCAATCCTGGACAAAATCTAATTTCCATAAGTAGGCTATAATACCATGATTATGATTGTTACAGTTTTTACCTGACTCCCCTAAGCTGTCAAATAAGAAATAAATTATTTATCATGTTCCTGGAAGATTTTTTATAAAAAAATAATGACATACAGTTCTTAATAACTGACTTGTTTTGTAATATATTTTTTTATTAAGACAACTGATATGATACAAAAATTGTTCAGTATGATAATATGTGGAAGCATGGTCATCTGTTGTTAAGAGAGCAGTTCAGTATTGAAAGTAAAGAAAACATCTTTTTCTCAGCAGGCTGTGCCTTGTTCACCAATAGTTTTATATATTTTTCTTTTGGAATATTCAGGTAATACGTGTAATATTTATTTAGTGTTCAGTTATTATTTAATAGTTACAAGAAATAAAACATTTAAATTTTAGTTTATTAGAGTATATATATATATATCCATCCATAGCAATTCTGCCCGAAGGCAGGTCCTTCACTGCAATCATAGCATTTTCATGCTATGCTTGCAGCTTTAATAGGGAATTGTAGGTGTGGTAGCTTCCCGTTGCTTTCCACATCGGTGAAGGATGATGACAATGATAAGGATGATGGTGATGGCCATATGATTTCGGGGACCGTTTGGGCCTTAAAGTTCCTGACATTTGTCTTACAAGTTAGGAAAAACCCCGATAAAAACCTCACCCAAAAAATTGCCCCGACCGGGATCGAACCCGGGCCCGCTGCGTGATGAGGCAGCATGCTACCTCGAGACCACAGATATATATATATAAAGTAGGCCTCGGTGATCTAAGGGTTACATTTCTTGTGGTCCCAGGGATCATGGGTTAAAATTCAACAGGGTTTGATAGATTTTTTTAGGATGGAAAAATCCAAGGGACAAGTTCTCTGGAAGGTACTGTCTCTTCAATCATATAGAACCCATAAAACGTCAAACCTAAATTAGAGTCTAAGCAAAATTTAGTCGGCATTTCTCATCTAAGTAATACCTTAGAATACCCTTGGGGGAAGAAATTTTCTTATTGAATTTCAGCCAAAATAGGTGCTTGTGTCCACCTAACATCGTGAACAATTTAGGCAGCTACAAGAAGTAGTGTCTGAGAAAACTAGTTATAATGACTGGGGGATTCAAAATGCAGAAAATGTCACCATTATACTGGCTGGAAGTTAGACCAGTAGCCGACTGGTAGACTAAAACTTGTAGGCCTGTTGTGCTATGGAGTTTTATATAATATACAGACCTAAATTTTAATTTTAGTAATCCCCACTTAAAGATAACATCATGACTGATAACAGTATCATAAAAAAAAGGAAAACTGTTATGCAGTGATGAAAGGAGATACTGAATCTATTCAATAAATCTGAAAATCTGGGAATATTGCTGCTAATATGATTTGGAGTATGAATAGGGTAGCTGAAATGACAGCAATGATAGCAGGAAAAAATAGTTTTTACCAAATCAGAAACTTGATGACAATAAATTAAATAGTCCTGAATAAAATTACACAATTCTAACATTAAACAATTATGACAATTTTAAAAAAATAAGGTAGGCTATAAGATCTAAAGCACATCAATTCTTTTTTCAGTAAGAACCGGCAATAAGAATTAAATGCATCATGAATTCTTCTTACCTCATACTTCTATGTTTTTTAAACATAGCACTGCAGTATCAGCGACCATCGTCACCATCCTCAGTTGTTTTCATGACTGTCAATTTTTTCTTTTGCCGGTAATTATCCAACATAAAGAATGGAGAAATTGAAAAATCAGCTATAGCAGCACATAGTTTATTAGAGAATCATAGAATTGAAAAAGAAGCAAAAGTTTTGAAACATCTATCCAAACCTTTGGATTTAACAGTTTGGGAAAAGATATATATTCAAAAAACCATACCAGAACCATGAACTTTGAGATTCCAGACAAACTGAGCTTGATTACAAAGTTCTTCAAAAATAGAAAATGATTCCTTCAAAAGAACACCAGATGGCAGTTTAGAAAATAATACCTTCAGAAGAACACCAGATGGCACTTGGATAATTACCGGCAAAAGAAAAAATTGACAGTCGTGAAAACAGCTGAGGTGGCGATGATGGTCGCTGATACTGCAGTGCTGTGTTTAAAAAAATATAGAAGTATAAGGTAAGAAGAATTCACGATTCATTTAATTCTTAATAATAAAACCTCATAATGTTAAAAAATTCCCAAATTTATTATATTAAAAAAAGAACTGGCAATTTTAGACAAGAACTGTCTGCAGAGAACAATGATGATGATAGTGATTTACTGATACTTAAATTTTCGAGGCCGACACTGTACAGATTATTGAAGATCAAATTAATTTTTTTATTGACAGAAATGACACAGGTCTTATTTTAGTTATTATAATAATTATTATTATTCAAATTGATAAAGTGGTGGAAAAAAATTAAAATTTATACATTCATAATGCTCGGGAGTTGTGAACATGTAAATTTACATACAAAAAAATGTTAAATAAACAGAAAGAAAGACCAAGTATAAGCCATAAAAATAATTATAATTATATCTTGTTGAGTTTTCTTCTGTAGCCCGGGTGACGTGGAGCGTATGAAAGTACCTATAAAGGGAGAGGTTAAACTAAGGTAATGAGAGAGTGGGAGAGTGTTCAATAAATAAAATAACAATGATATTTTCATAACTTGTGAAGACTGATGCTTTTGCAACAGAGAGTAGTACCTCACAGAGAGTAGTGTTAACTAATTTGGAATATGGTATAAATGCCTCACCTGAACCATTACTCTTCACTTATAAGGGTATGATCCCTTCAATCTTATAGACAAATTTTCTGTCTCTCATATGATAGCATTGTATTAAAGTAATAGTAAACCCTTTACTTGTGTCCAGCATAATACCAGATTGGGGATGAGATGACATGAAGCCTATGTTCTTGAAGGTCTGCGATTACGAGAATAGTGGCTGACCTTCTCATCATCACAGGCAGAAATGAGAAATAAAATGAATGGCATGAGTATGGAGAAGAGGTGGAATTAAGTTTTTGGCAGTGAAAAATAGGGAAAACTTACCCTAAGATAAATTAAAATGTTTCATACCTCTCCTCATAACAGTCTTCTAAGTATATCGCAATTTCAAAGCCTTGGTGGCTTCATCTTCAGTACTATCTTGACGACTGATGTTATGTCAGTCCACCGCTGTGGTCTCGAGGTAGCATGCTTTCTTGTCACGCTGCGGGCCTGGGTTCGATCCCCAGTCGGGGCAGTTTTTCTGGGTGAGATTTTTATTGGGGTTTTTCCTCACCTGTAAGACAAATGTCAAGAAAACTTTAAGGTCCAAACGGTCCCTGAAATCATATGGCCATCATCGTCATCCTTATCTTTATCATCATCATCCTCCTTCACCGGTGTGGAAAGCAACGGGAAGCTACCACACCTACAATTCCCTAGTAAAGCTGCAAGCATAGCATGAAAATGCTATGATTGCAGTGTAGGACCTGCCTTCGGGCAGAATTACTATCGATGGATGTTATGTCAATCGAAAGAACTACTACTTCTTCCCTCTGTTGGTGGAGAGAAGAAGTAGTTCTTCCAATTGGCTTAACATCAGTTGTCAAGATACTATTGAAGATGAAGCCGCCAAGGCTTTGAAATCACGATATACTTAGAAGACTGGTTATGATGAGAGGTATGAAACATTTTGATATATCTTAAATTAAACCTCATAATGATTTATTCCTATAAAAGTTTAAAAAAAAATTACCTTCTCTCCAATTCATCAACCACAAACCCCACATGGGGTGACAGACATGAATTTGGGACCCCAGTGTCTAAACTACTTGCACCATGGACCCACCATGATAGCATTGTATGAAACTTAATTTAAATTTTCTACATTTTAATTTCCAGATTCCTTTAATAACAGTATATTGTCTAAAGAAATGGTAAGTTGATCCCGATGAACTAGTGGTTACCATTCTCATCTCTTGTTCCAAGGTTGCTGAGATCAAGCCCAGCATTGGACGGTAGATTTTCTCGGGCATAAAATGTTGAGTATGACTTCCTTCAGAAGGGAACAAATGATATGAATCCCCTGTTGTAGATATATGACTTGTAAAAGAACCTCAGTCTTGAAATAAGTGGCCTCTGAGCAAAATTTATCAGCCCTGTCATGCCCAGATTTTAATTGTGACACTAATGACCTGAGTTAATTTAAATAAAATACTACCTTATTATATTTGAAAAGAAAAATATATGCCTAGACTGGGGTTTGAACCCAGGACCTTTGACTCTCTATGTCAATGCTTTATCCAAGTGAGCTACCTAATCCTCCAATCTAAACCCGTATTTTTCTCTTATACATAGTTAATTTCCTAACCCCAAATGCTATGAGCCATTGCTACAATTTTTGCAAATGGCGGCTCCTTTGTTAAGACTTTTTTATTGGGAATTTAAACATTACTTATAAAGGCAGAAGAGAAAAATACACATTTAGATTGGAGGCCTAGGTAGCTCACTTGGATAGAGCATTGACATAGAGAGTCAAAGGTCTTGGGTTCAGACCCCAATCTAGGCGTATATTTTTCTTTTCAAATATAATTTATCCATCGTTAAGATGTTTAAAAATGAATTATATGAACAAAATACTACCTGTTTATTTTTTATTATTTCACTCACCTCATACTTCATAATTCATAGCAGACCCAGGGTTTCTTCACATAATTTGTGACATTCTCAATGCTGTGTCACGTTCACAACTGACGTCCAACGGCCTTCTATCCTGCAGACTGATCTCCGCGCCATCTGGTGGCCGACCGAAGAATTTCCAAATCAGTCCTCTCTCCTTATAACCAGGTATTTCAAAATTCATAGTTGTATTTTCATTCTTGCATATATAAATTTTTTCCCAAATTGTGAGTTCCTTTGGTTTTTCCAATTGTTTAAGTAATTTTGTTTTGGTTTCTATTCTATGTTTTTCTGACCAGGCATGTGCAGCTATTGCAGATTTTTCGGTTTCTCCATTTTTAACATTTCTGAGGTGTTCTTTTATTCTTGTATTTAGATTCCTTTTTGTTTTTCCTATGTATATCTTTTCACAATCTTTACAATTAATTTGATAAATTCCCGATTTTTTGCAGTCTTCAATCTTTTCATTTTTGTTGGTTTTTATTAAATTACCTAAGCTGTAATCATTTTTCGGTGCTAATTTAATGTTGAATTTGTTGAAAATGTTTTGAAACTTGTCAAATACTAAAGGATGGTATGTGAACTTCTTGAATTTTTTGCCTATATTTTTATCTGTCTGAAGAGTACTTTCATTAATGATTTTTTGTTCTTTGAATTTATTTATTTTCTTGTGTATCATCTTCTCTTGAAAACCATTATCCTTTGCAATTTTTATGATGTGTTCTTTCTCTTTATTGTAATTTTCTTTGCTCATGGGGACATTCACAAGTCTGTGTGTTAAACTATTAAATACTGCCTGTTTGTGTGAAAAATGGTTAAATCCAGTAGCTTTTATATAATTGTCGATGTGAGTTTCTTTTCTGTAGATTCCAAATTCTATTTTCTTTTTTTCTTCATTCCTAATCAATTTAAGGTCTAAAAATGGTATTTCATGATTATTTTCTATTTCCATTGTAAATTTGATTGTTCTATTTTGAATATTTGACAGTTTAATGGCATCTTCTAATTGTTTCTGTTTTACTATTGCTATGATATCATCTACATATCTTCTCCATAATCTAAACATCAAAGGATGTGCTTTGGTTACATGACATTCAAAGTTCCCCATAAACATGTTTGCTAAGAATGGTGATAATGGATTTACCATTGCAAGTCCTGATTTTTGTCTCTTTAGAGGAAAATACTTTAGACAAAAATCAGGACTTGCAATGGGAAATCCATTATCACCATTCTTAGCAAACATGTTTATGGGGAACTTTGAATGTCATGTAACCAAAGCACATCCTTTGATGTTTAAATTTTGGAGAAGATATGTAGATGATATCATAGCAATAGTAAAACAGAAACAATTAGAAATGCCATTAACTGTTAAATATTCAAAATAAAACAATCAAATTTACAATGGAAATAGAAAATAATCATGAAATACCGTTTTTAGACCTTAAATTGATTAGGAATGAAGAAAAAAAGAAAATAGAATTTGGAATCTACAGAAAAGAAACTCACATCGACAATTATATAAAAGCTACTGGATTTAACCATTTTTCACACAAACAGGCAGTATTTAATAGTTTAACAAACAGACTTGTGAATGTCCCCATGAGCAAAGAAAATTACAATAAAGAGAAAGAACATATCATAAAAATTGCGAAGGATAATGGTTTTTCAAGAGAAGATGATACACAAGAAAATAAATAAATTCAAAGAACAAAAAATCATTAATGAAAGTACTCTTCAGACAGATAAAAATATAGGCAAAAAATTCAAGAAGTTCACATACCATCCTTTAGTATTTGACAAGTTTCAAAACATTTTCAACAAATTCAACATTAAATTAGCACCGAAAAATGATTACAGCTTAGGTAATTTAATAAAAACCAACAAAAATGAAAAGATTGAAGACTGCAAAAAATCGGGAATTTATCAAATTAATTGTAAAGATTGTGAAAAGATATACATAGGAAAAACAAAAAGGAATCTAAATACAAGATTAAAAGAACACCTCAGAAATGTTAAAAATGGAGAAACCGAAAAATCTGCAATAGCTGCACATGCCTGGTCAGAAAAACATAGAATAGAAACCAAGTCCCGGTCTGAGCGTATAACTTTTCTCTTTAAATATGATTTATCCATCATTGAGATGTATGAAATTAATAATAAAAACATCAAAACAAAATTACTTAAACAATTGGAAAAACCGAAGGAACTCACAATTTGGGAAAAAATTTATATATGCAAGAATGAAAATACAACTATGAATTTTGAAATACCCGGTTATAAGGAGATAGGACTGATTTGGAAATTCTTCGGTCGGCCACCAGATGGCGCGGAGATCAGTCTGCAGGATAGAAGGCCGTTGGATGTCAGTTGTGAACATGACACAGCATTGAGAATGTCACAAATGATGTGAAGAAACCCTGGGTCTGCTATGAATTATGTAGTATGAGGTGAGTGAAATAATAAAAAATAAACAATACTAAAAAACCTCATAGTGTTATTTCCTATCACATAACTTAATAAAATACTACCTACCTACCCTAAGAAGTAACAACTATATTATTATTATTATTCTTATTATCATCATTTACAGCGGTGACACTGATGACAGTTCATCCCACTGGAAAATTGGCATTAACTGTCGGAACTGATGCTACACTTCGAACATGGAACCTCGTGAAAGGAAGACAGGCATATGCTACTAATCTAGGAAAGTTAGTATATTTTATACATTGCACTTTAAAAAAATATCTTGGTGTCAGTAATCTGATAATTACATTCTTTAATATTATGTATATATTTTTAATTATGTAATATTTATTATTTTATTTACATTTAGATATACTGAATAGATGTTATTTCTTTCGTTATGAAGAAGGAAATCGCTTCATGCCACCCCATGTTGTGGTGACATTTTGAAGAAGGATTTGTGTCCCAAAAAGGACTACTGGTTCAGGTTGGGTTTAATTTTCGGTAGAGCCCGATTCTCTTCTTAGGGGTCGGAAGTTAATACACTGGAAGTTAGGAAAACACTTCAAAATCACAAAATTGTATCTTGTAGAAAAAATTGTAAATTTATTTACTTCTTAAATTCCCAGCAGATCAAGTAGATGCAGGTGGTATTATTCTTCGTCATCAATTAAAAATAAATTCTTTTCTTTTCTTAAAATTAATTATTCTTCTTTTTATAATATTAAATTTTACTTTAATCAATCCTTTTCTTGAATTAAATATTACATTTTGTCAGGAGAACTCTTAATTGCTTCTATCCTTGATGAAAGTTATATACAGAATGAATAGTTTTATTCTACTATAGAGTATTATTATATCACATGATGTTATTTTTAAATTCTATTGGTTAATAGTTCTAAATATAAGGTTTAATTTTATTTCTTAAATAAGAAATATAATTGATGTTTTTATTATTAATTTAACATTTCTCAATGAAAGATAAATTAAATTTGAAGAGAAAAATTTTCGCCTAGACCGGGACTCGAACCCGGGACCCTTGGCTTTCCGGGCCAAGTGCTCTACCAACTGAGCTACCGAGGCGAGTTACGATCTAGACGCAAATTTTTCTCTTATATACGTTGTAATTCCCTATCGCCAAATGCTTTTGAAACCAATGTTTCTATCTTTGCAAATGGCGGCTTCTTAGTTAAGAAGACATTTATTGGAAATTTAACATTACTTTAAAAGCCAGTAAGGCCTCTATTGATGTTTTATTATTAATTTAACATTTCTCAATGAAAGATAAATTAAATTTGAAGAGAAAAATTTTCGCCTAGACCGGGACTCGAACCCGGGACCCTTGGCTTTCCGGGCCAAGTGCTCTACCAACTGAGCTACCGAGGCGAGTTACGATCTAGACGCAAATTTTTCTCTTATATACGTTGTAATTCCCTATCGCCAAATGCTTTTGAAACCATTGTTTCTATCTTTGCAAATGGCGGCTTCTTAGTTAAGAAGACATTTATTGGAAATTTAACATTACTTTAAAAGCCAGTAAGGCCTCTATTGATGTTTTTATTATTAATTTAACATTTCTCAATGAAAGATAAATTAAATTTGAAGAGAAAAATTTTCGCCTAGACCGGGACTCGAACCCGGGACCCTTGGCTTTCCGGGCCAAGTGCTCTACCAACTGAGCTACCGAGGCGAGTTACGATCTAGACGCAAATTTTTCTCTTATATACGTTGTAATTCCCTATTGCCAAATGCTAGGCGAAAATTTTTCTCTTCAAATTTAATTTATCTTTCATTGAGAAATGTTAAATTAATAATAAAAACATCAATAGAGGCCTTACTGGCTTTTAAAGTAATGTTAAATTTCCAATAAATGTCTTCTTAACTAAGAAGCCGCCATTTGCAAAGATAGAAACAATGGTTTCAAAAGCATTTGGCGATAGGGAATTACAACGTATATAAGAGAAAAATTTGCGTCTAGATCGTAACTCGCCTCGGTAGCTCAGTTGGTAGAGCACTTGGCCCGGAAAGCCAAGGGTCCCGGGTTCGAGTCCCGGTCTAGGCGAAAATTTTTCTCTTCAATTTAATTTATCTTTCATTGAGAAATGTTAAATTAATAATAAAAACATCAATAGAGGCCTTACTGGCTTTTAAAGTAATGTTAAATTTCCAATAAATGTCTTCTTAACTAAGAAGCCGCCATTTGCAAAGATAGAAACAATGGTTTCAAAAGCATTTGGCGATAGGGAATTACAACGTATATAAGAGAAAAATTTGCGTCTAGATCGTAACTCGCCTCGGTAGCTCAGTTGGTAGAGCACTTGGCCCGGAAAGCCAAGGGTCCCGGGTTCGAGTCCCGGTCTAGGCGAAAATTTTTCTCTTCAAATATAATTTATCTTTCATTGAGAAATGTTAAATTAATAATAAAAACATCAATAGAGGCCTTACTGGCTTTTAAAGTAATGTTAAATTTCCAATAAATGTCTTCTTAACTAAGAAGCCGCCATTTGCAAAGATAGAAACAATGGTTTCAAAAGCATTTGGCGATAGGGAATTACAACGTATATAAGAGAAAAATTTGCGTCTAGATCGTAACTCGCCTCGGTAGCTCAGTTGGTAGAGCACTTGGCCCGGAAAGCCAAGGGTCCCGGGTTCGAGTCCCGGTCTAGGTGAAAATTTTTCTCTTCAAATTTAATTTATCTTTCATTGAGAAATGTTAAATTAATAATAAAAACATCAATAGAGGCCTTACTGGCTTTTAAAGTAATGTTAAATTTCCAATAAATGTCTTCTTAACTAAGAAGCCGCCATTTGCAAAGATAGAAACAATGGTTTCAAAAGCATTTGGCGATAGGGAATTACAACGTATATAAGAGAAAAATTTGCGTCTAGATCGTAACTCGCCTCGGTAGCTCAGTTGGTAGAGCACTTGGCCCGGAAAGCCAAGGATCCCGGGTTCGAGTCCCGGTCTAGGCGAAAATTTTTCTCTTCAAATTTAAGAAATATAATTGTTTTAATATCCATTCAGAGTTTAGTTTACTTTCATTTAAGAATATGAAGTTATTCAGATGTATGGTGAAATTAAACCTCATAGTGATTAATTCTTATAAAAGTTAAATTATTCAGATGTTTTTATTACAGTTATAATAGAAGGATTTAAATTTTCGACTTCACCACTTATACACACACTTCGCCGCTCACGGCTTCCATGGGAAAATATGTCATAAACAAAGTTACCATGAACCCGAGGAGGCCTGCATCTGTAAACTCTGTAGCAAACCATGCCCAAAGTATCACTTAGTGAAGTGCGAAAACAGAACTAAAACAATTCACGAATTAATAGCAAAATGGTAAAACCATGTATATAATATTAGTGTACACATTGTGTTTAATAAAGAAGATTTATAATTTTGACAACAATGACTTAAAACAATTTTTAAAAGCATTCTTTACAAAACCCGTTATCTAGTAAAATTTCTTTAATTATTATTAAGACATTTTTATTCAACAATAACTAACAATAAATATTTAGATGTATTTATTTATATAAGTTCAGCAAACTCCCGATTATCTGGTTTGCAGATTATCTGGGCATGACTCTTTTTACTGTATTTTTTAAAAATGAAGATAAATACTATAGTGTATTTTGTATTGTTATGAAAAATTATTTATTTTTAAACGTGCTACTGTGAACTGTGCTTAGAAACTAGCACAATAGGGTAACCTTTACTCACAACCCCCCCTCCTGACGCGTTTAACGATACCAACCAACATTCTGAGAATACAATACAATTTCGGAAATTTCCGTTGTGTGAGTCACTGAAAGTTTATTGTTACAGATTGAAACCTCAGATATGCTGTGGCAGTGGGTTTTTTGCTGGTTAGTAGTGTGGTCATCGATGGTTACTAGTGTGGTCATCGGTGATTACTGGTGTGGTCATCGGTGATTACTAGTGTGGTCATCGGTGGTTACTAGTGTGGTCATTGGTGGTTATCGCTGATTATTTATCATTGCTGGTTATAAGTGTGGATATCCATGGTTACTAGTGTAGTTGTCGCTGGTTACGACGGCAATTTTGAATAACTGTTGTAACCAGGGTGGTCTTAAAAGGAAATAGTCCCACTTTTTTTTTATTTACGAGTAAAATTAAATAATGATATTACCGACTCGCATCTAAATACATTTAATATAACATTCTATGAATATTTGTTGCATTTAAGTAGCGTTAAAATGGGTAAATAAATTTCTGATCAAGTTTGACGGTGCCAAATAACTTAATTGGATTATCCATGTTTTTCTATTTTCTGTGCATATATCGATCCCAATTAACATGGATAATCGGGAGTTTGCTGTATATTTAAATGTGAAAAAGAATTTTAAAATACAAAATGACTAACTTTCATATTTATTATAATATTAAAATTTAATTATAAGTCCTTTTTAAATATCTGACTGATTATATCAGAAAACACACACACACACACACATATATATATATATATATATATATATATATATATATATATATGTGGTATGTGTGCATGCTTGCTTGCTTACATGTGTTGCATGAGAAGTGGTCTGCCAAAATAGTGCTAAAAATGAAAATAGATCACTTTAATACCATCCATCTATAATTAAACTGTGTACATTTTAAATTCTATTTTAAATCACAACTTTGGAAGAGAAAAAAAAAATAGATATGTCTTTAATAAAATTACTATTGTTCATTTGTCATCCTGCCACCTTTGACTCCACTCTCTTAGATGAGAGTGGAGCAGGGGCAGTTAGAACATGCCAGTTCTTCTCATTTTAAACATGATGGAAGAAATACTACTAATTTTGATGGTGAAATTGATGCTATTAATCTCTCACTTAAAAACATTTTTGTTTCACCACAACATTCCAAAAATATTATTAATAATTAAATTTGAGTTTTTGATTCGCCTCGTATTTTTTAATTTTTATGCAGACTCAAGTTTCGTCACTGAATTCGTGACATTGTTGATGCATCACAACTGTCTTCTTGCGGTTGTCCCTCCTGCAAATTGATTTCTGTGCTCTCTGTTAGCTGACTGATGAACTTCCAAATCAATCCCCTCTCATTTTCACCGGGCATTTCAAAATTCATGTTTTCTTTTTATTCTTACATATGTAAATTTTCTCCCAAATTGTGAGTTCCTTTGATTTTTCCGTTTAAGTAATTTTAAACAGTAGAAAAACTGGTTTCATTTGCCTGAGATATAAATAATCAATGTTTTATTTGTGTAATAAATAAAATTATTAATAAATAAGGTGAATCAGGAGTCATCTTACCTCATAACTTGTGCTCCATTTGAAAATGTTTCAGTATATCATGTGTACCATCCTCAGTTCTTTTAGACTATTGAATTTTACATTGTTGGCCCTGGATGTCGGTTCCCATTCCATCTTTTGGCTGACCGAAGAAAAGATGGAGTGGGAACCAACATCCAGGGCCGATAATGTAAAAATTCAACAATCTGGAAAAGCTGAGATGGTACACATGATATACTGAAACATGTTCAAATAGAACACAAGTTATGAGGCACGATGACTCCGGATTCACCTTATTTATTAAGAAGAACCTCATAATGTTACTTCCTAGTATAATTTATAAATAAAATTATGGTTTACAGAAATCGAACTGGAAATGGACGTGCTGTGACAAATATACTCTGGTCACCAGATGGCAATAGTTATGTGTTAACAATTGGTGCTGAATTAAATGTATATGATGTTGCCACAGCTGGAATTGTTTATACAATTAAATTGGACAAAAAAATTTCCAGTGTCTGTTTCACGAAGGTGAGAAACTCTAACCTAATTCTGTGTTTTTTGTTAACAAAGAAATACTGTTACATTTCTGTAATTTCTATTCAATGCTACAAAACCTATTTTATTGGATTTCTTAGTTCCAACAAGCAGTAATATTTTGTGATTCGAGCTATTGTTGCTGTTATTGACAGTATGTCATCTAAATGTAATAAATTGTTGGAAAATACTATATCAACTTTTATAAGATGCGTGATGTGTTCCGTTGAGGTATTATTCAAAATTAAAATATAAAATTATGGAATATTCACCTGAAAGGTCCGTCTCCTCAACTTAATTAGTTATTTAACTGAAAATAATCCAGCGAAGATAAATGTACTCGAAGAGATGGAAATCATGAAAGCAGCTCACAACAACGACCATCTGATAAACAAAAACGAACCCAATACATGTAACCCCCTCTACCAGATCTTCAGTGGAACACCAGTTCTGAATCCTGCTGATGAGGGGACAAGTCCCGAAAGCACTACAGTTAAATAACTAATTAAGTTGAGGACCTTTCAGGTGAATATTCCATAACTTTATATTTTAATTTTAAATACTATATCATTTGAAAAAATGCAATACGTAGTTTCCACTGCATTTCAGCATAGCACTCTGTGGCTTATTTGGAATTGAAACTGCCAATTATCTAGCAAAAAAAGAATGTTAGCATTTTACAGAAACCTTAATCAGATTTGCCATTTCTAACAGCTAAGCAAGTGATTAATAACTTCAGAATTTAAAATTATATTGTCCAGTTATTTTAATGAAAGATGGGAATGGTTCAACACACAATTATTTAAAACCCCTGAGTATCAAAGGAAATGTGCTGTTGCTTCTTTTAGATTGTCCATGGGTCATGATTGTCTGTCAAAACATTTGCACAGAATTGGAATTATCTCTTCCCCACTTTGCTTCCTTGTGCAATCTACAAGAAGAGATGAATCAGGACAACCTTCAGCAACATCCAGTGCTTTCATCCAAAACTACAGCTTTTAGGAAATATGGAGAGTAAGAGAGCTGATGACTGCATTGCCAAGTGCTTGCCATTTGTAAAGAAACAAACATTTCTGTAAAATTTGATTGAAATTCACCGGAGAACTTTTTTTGACAACTCACTTCATAAATTTCGTGTTTTTCACAAAACCACAATTTCAAACGTAATCACATCCATCTTCAGCCATAACTCCAACTGGTGGGGTTTTGTGAAAAACACAAAATTTATGAAATGAATTGTCAAAAAATGCTCTCCGATGAATTTCAATGATTATACCTCATAATGTTTACTTCCCAGCATTAATTTCTGTAAAAAATTATTTTTCTTGCTGTTACAGGACACAGAACTAGCAATTGGAGATGAGGGTGGAGGAATCTCTTTTTACTCAGTATCAGAAAAGAAACAGTTATTTGTTGTTGAAGCACATAATAATAGCAGAGTTAAATGTTTAAGTTGTGTTACTGTAGGAGGAAAAAAGTTCCTTGTCTCAACATCAAGTGCAGGAGAAATCAAATTGTGGAAATGCAAGGTACAGTGGATTCTATATTAAAAGACTGTTGAAAGTTCAAAAATATATTTATTTATAGAAAACAAATATGATTCATCTCATAAAATATGCTTCTTTCACTTGACATGTTTCAAAAACCTCCATTTTCATCATTAGCAAAACTCTGACTGAGACCAGGAGAACTCATAATATGGAAAAATATATAATCCAGGTCCACCGCTGTGGTCTCGAGATAGCGTGCTGCCTTGTCACGCAGCGGGCCCGGGTTCGATCCCCGGTCGGGGCAGTTTTTCTGGGTGAGGTTTTTATCGGGGTTTTTCCTCACCTCTAAGACAAATGTCAGGAAAGCTTTAAGGCCCAAACGGTCCCCGAAATCATATGGCCATCACCATCATCAACACCCTTATCATTAACGTCATCATCATCATCTGTCACAGGTGTGGAAAGCAATGGGAAGCTACCGCACCTACACAATTCCCTAGTAAAGCTGCAAGCATAGCATGAAAATGCTATGATTGCAGTGAAGGACCTGCCTTCAGGCAGAATTACTATGGATGGATATAATCCAGAACATAAAAACAGAATGGTTTATTTTGTGCTTTATGTACGGCCACTGTTGATCCGATTGTGATGGGGCTTTTTGCAAAATGTTCAGGAGATTCCCGGCATGAACATAAGCTATAAGAGAGTTGTGATACTCAACTCCTACACCCTTAAAAATTGCCCTTTGTAGTGGAAAATGTGGAAAAAAAAAGTAGCTCTTTGGACGCTTAAATGACTTACGCTGCCTAAACCATAACAAATACTCAAAATGAATGTACACAGAATTAAATATCTCAAAAAGCTCTATAAAAAAGTCCGCGACAGCATATGTTTATCTCTTATGGATAACTCACAATAACAAAAAAAATTTTCTCTTCAAATATTACCATTTTTGTCTTTCATTGATGCCAAGAAGATTGAGACATGTACGTAGATTCCTGTGCATGCATAGCAGCACATGGCGGGTATTCTTTTACAGATAACGCACAATAACGAATTTTGTCTTTTAGCTCATTTATGCCAAGAAGATCGAGATAAGTAGATTCCTGGGCAACAGTGAGTAATCAGCAAGGGGAATCTTAAAATAATTATGATGTACATTTATAATTATTTTTCATTTTACTTATTCAACTAATCATAAGAAGTACATTAATTTTCGTCTTTCAGCTCATTTATGCCAAGAAGATTGGGATGAGTAGATTCCCGGACAATGCCGGGTAAACAGCATGGGGTATCTAAAAATAATTACGATATAAATTTTACCTTATACTTATTTAACTAAGCATAAAACACATTAATTTTCATATTTCAGCTTATTTATGTCAAGAAGATCGGGATAAGTAGATTCCTGGGTAATCAGCATGGGGTATCTAAAAAGTATAAATTTATAATTATTTATCCTTTTACTCATTCAACTAAACATAAAATCACATTAATTTTTCATTTATTTAGGCATAGCAGCACATGCCGGGTATTAGCTAGTCATAAATAAAAACAGAACCATGAATTTTGAAGTTACTGGCAAGTAAGATTTTACCTAAAAGTTTATGCACTTTCCACCAGATATGAAATCGGCGGTTCATTTCAAACAGTTAGAATTTAATAAAATTAAAATGAGTGGTAAAATTACTTATTTTAATTTTATTAATTTGAAAGTCTCATAACGCTATTTTCCATTATAAGTTTTATGAAAGAAAAGAAAAAGTTAGAATTTAGTTGTGAATAGGGATGATGGTCTCTGAAGCACGTCAAGATGAGGGGATAATATTTTATGAGCTGGGGTCAAAATTTTCAATTCACATTATTTTATTGGTATTTACATCATAGTGTTGTTAAGTCCCATGAATTTAGGATAAATGATACAAACCACTGTAATATTTATCATTGCCTTCCATGATTTCAATTATGTTTAAAGATTTTTAATCAAAATCAATGCGGAAGGTAACACTGTGAGGTATTTACATTTATGAATCATCCATGCAAGTATTAGGCCATGTGACCTGTTACGGTCTCAAAGAGGAATTTTCCATCCAGTGCTTTTTGGACAACCCAGCGATCTTTTACCTTGGGGGCAGTAATGAAGCATGGCTTTTGGAATTCTATGAGGTGGCATTTGTTGAAGATTGGTTTTCCAGTTTTTCTGGTAGTTTTGTATATGGAGAATGGGTTCTACATCCAACTCTTCCATAATTTCCTCATTTCTTTCGTGATACCACTTTGTATAGCCTGCTGTACGGCGCATAAGTCATATCTCATTTACTGTTATTCAGCTTTCATCCCTTCTTCGTATTGTCCATACTTCACTACCATATCTTAATACTGGTCTTGTGAGAACCTTAGAAAGCCCTAGGGTCGCATGTTTAGACGCATTAGACAGTAAAATGCCTTCTCTGCTGAGCAAGTTGTATGCTAAGACGATTTTGCTTACTCAGAAATCTGTTCATGCGATAATAATTGATTAAATTTGTAAGCTACCTGCGGAGGTACCTTACATGAGCAACTCAAATTAAAATCCCGAAGGGAACCGACGGGAACAGATGGTAATCGATGTACTTTGCTGCTTTATCCAACATTTATCCAAGATGTCGGACCTTGAAGACTTCGATCATGTTTTCGGTATACACGGAGAAGAGGAATTTGATAGAGTCTACCAAAGAATTCAACTGGAAGAACAGGAGAAGAACAGAGTAATATTGCGTGTCGCAGACGTGTTTGTATACGGTATTATTTGCGGGATGCAAGCATAAATGCATTCCTCTATAGCAGACGAAAATAACGGAAGTGGTTTTATCGCTGAGAATTTTGGGTAATTCATTGCCAATATTACGAAAACGTCGACTCTCATGCATTACCGATAAGTCGGCCGTTAATTCGTTCTCAGCAATTGCTCACGGTGAATCAGCTCACTAGTGATTGGAAGTAATTTGAGTAGAGAGTAATGTTCTAACATACGACCCTTAATCTTGTGTTCTTTTGTACTAAAGATGGTTTCATTATACTGTTAATTATCCCTGTTGTTTTTGTGAAATTTGTGATTTTTTTATATATCAGCTTCATCTTGAAATATTAAGTTATAACTCAAATAATTAAATTCATTTACCCGTTCTAAAATTTCATCGTCCAAAACAATTTTGCTACAGTTTTCCCACAAAAGGCAATCACTTTAGTTTTCTTTGTATTGATTTCCATATTGTACGTTTTTGCAACTATATTAAAATTGTGTTTAGAATACTGTAAATCTTTTTCTGTTGGAGATATTAATAACAAATCATCTGCAAAAAGCAGGGAGTTTATTTTTAGGTTTCTATTAGTTTGTATAGAACCGTGTCTCATCTGTCGCCAATCTTGAAATATTCTATCTATGTATATGATAAAGAGCAAGGGCGAGAGGCCACATCCTTCTCTTATGTCCCTATTAATTTCGGTCCATTCTGTTTGTGTGTTATTGATTCGAGCTGAAATCAAATTTGTTTTATGGATATTGTATACATTTAAAATATGTTGTTGTGGTAAATTGTTGTCAGCTAAAATTTCCAACAATTTATTCCTATTTATTTTGTCAAAGGCTTTTTTGAAGTCCACAAAAGCTAAGTGTGTTTCTACATTGAACTCCCTGTATTTTTCTATTAATAATTTCATGGACAGATAATAAATCACAGCAGATCGACCTTTATGAAAAGCCTTTCTGTTCTTCGCTGAGGAGGCTGTTAAGATGTTTGTATAATTTGTTCTTAATTATACTGGCGTAAATTTTTATCCAGTATTTAATAAGCTGATGGCTCTATAATTATGAATGAATGAGTTGGAGAAAATGTTTTTTAATATCTCACCTCATAAAGTTGCATGTTTTCATGATACTGGTTTCTAAAGTATAATTTTACTAATAATTCTAAAACCAGTAATTTACAGTTAGCTTTTCAAAATAGTTTTAAGTATGTTATGCTTCTTCCTGAATATTCCTACATGTACTTTTCAATATGTCTCTAAAATAGTTCCTTCAATATTATTTAATTTAATTATTCTTTAGTATTTCCATGATTTAGTTTAAATTTAAATATGTTTATTTCCCTTATATTTTTAAACACCTATCCTAATCTCTTTACTTACCCTAATTCTATATTAATATCTCTTTTCTTAACCTAATATATTACCCCATCATCACATTGGTCTAAATAATACCCACACACAAAACTTTTTTTAAAGTTGTAAAAGTTCTTCTATCATATATTTGAATCATCCAATATGAAAAGATCCCAACTCCACTTTTTTCTGCTTTTATTTTGATGCTTTAAACTTTAGCTGAGGTAGTTGCATATCTACTTATTGGAAATAGTTCAATTCTAATTACAACTTCATTAAATTACACACAGAAAACCAATCCAATTCAGTGAGAAGGAAAAAAGAAAAACAAAACCTCTTCTCCTGTAAAATTTAGTTTTATGGAGTTGGGGCCTTTTTATATTGGATAATTAATTTATATCAGAGAATAGAGTATCCATAAAAGTTTGCATACATAATTGGTGCCATAGACAGAGTCACTTGTAATTTTTACTACTGGAGAGCAGTCGCAATAAATTGATTAAACATGGTGTTCACTGGTGAAAAGAAAGGGTTTTGTGTATGGGAGGGGAGGAGCTGTACTACAGAATTGATGTCTGCCATATCACCAATGGTGTGCACAAATGGAACACCTGTAGGATATGTGGGAAAGATATCTATCTTCTAATATAAACATACAACTACAATCTTCAGACAGATTAGTTTCTTTTGATGTTGTTTCCTTATTTCCAAGCATTCCAAAAGACCAAACTATGGAAATTTTAGAGATTTGGCTGAACAATAATAAAATTGAAAAAGGAAAGATAATCGAATATCAAACTTTAACTAAATTATGTATTGATAATATGTTTTTCACCTACAATGGAAGATTCTATAAACAAAATTCAGGACTTTCGATGGGAAACCCTTTATCTCCATTCTTAGCTAATCTATACATGGGGAATTTTGAATTTTGAACACAAGATAATTAATGGACATCGTTTAATTTTCAAGTTCTGGTGCAGATATGTGGATGACATAATTGCAATAGTTAATCATAAACAGATAGATGATGCATTAACAATATGAGGTGAGTGATAAAAATTCGACCTTAATAAATTTTTTCACTATGTTTCTTGTGGTTACATTCTATAGACCCCTGAAAACCCAGAAAAACTATAATATTTCTTTGTATAAATGATTTAATTGCTGGAGTAATGTTAAAATATTTAAATAACTTAATGAAACCTTAGGACAATATTAATCTTAATTTTAAAAATTAAGAAATATATTATGATTATGAGGTGAGGTAATAAAATTTTACTTAAATAAGTAATATATGTATACTTTTTTTTGACAGGTTGGAAAATTGAAACAAATCTGCAGTACAAATAGTGATTGTCGAATCACATGTCTTGTTGTTTTGGTTGCAAATTCAGATGAAAGTACTTTAAATACAGAAATAAAGGAAGAAATCACAGAAATTAATAATACTTCTAATGAAGTCAAATCAGATAAATCAAAGAGAAAAAGAAGAAACAGCGAAGAAAATCCAGATGTAAAGAAATTGAAGACTACACAGGATATTGAAAACAAAGGTATAAAATCATCAAAAAAGTCAGTATCTGAAGTTGTATGTACTAGAGGTCAGAAATGGGTAGTAGAGGATCTGTAATCATTCCATGAGTAAAGAAGAGAAACTAAGATGTGATTAATACCAAAGTTGCATTTTTCATTTATGCAGTTCAAGAGATTGAATTGGTTCACGTTTCGTGGAGGACATCTCCCTCATTTTCAGCCTGAAACCACCTCAGTCGGTATATTATTAATTCATTCTCTTGATAAATTACCTCATATTGTTACTTCCTATAAATTTTGACAGTAAACGGTATATGACAGTCTAAGCGTATAATTTTTCTCTTCAAATATGATTTATCCATCATTGAGAAGTATGAAATGAATAATATAAACATTGAAAAAACCATACTGGCTTTATAATGTAATGTAAAATTCCCAAATAAATGTCTTCTTAATAATGAAGCCGCCATTTGCAAGATAGAAGCAAAGGTTTCATAGCATTTGGTATGCGGGAATTAATAGCGTATGTAAGAGAAAAATTTGTGTTTAGATTGGAGCTTACTCAGGTAGCTCAGTCAGTAGAGTATTGGCCTAGAAAGCCAAAGGTCCTGGCTTCAAGCCCCAGTCTGAGCGTATAGTTTTATGGTATATTATTAATTCATTCTCTTGATAAATCTCCTAATACTGTTATTTCCTATCAATTTTAATAGTAAACACTTGTTACAGATACTGTCTCATAAGTAACTTTAAAAATTTTATTTGGAATGTTTTCTGACAAGGAATTAAACTACCCTTCAAAATAGACACTATCAGATTCTTTGCCTTGAGCTATCTTTCAGTGGGCTTTATTATAGTTAAGTATGGGAAATAATATTATGAGGGCTTTATTATCCTGAGGCAGTATCAACCTCTTCTATTTTATGAGAAGAATTTATTGAGACCCACTTCCATAGCTTCAATGTTTTACAAATTTCACACAAGAAATGGGCCATGGATCGAAACAGATGGTAATTTGAAGGTACAAGATCCGGTGTATATGCTGAGTATGGTAGCAGTTCAATTCCTGAATATTTGTCATAGTTTTGTTTATTTTTTATCATTTCACTCACCTCATACTTCATATTTTATAGCAGACCCAGGGTTTCTTCACGTAATTCGTGACATTGTCAATGCTGCGTCATGTTCACAACTGACGTCCAACGGCCTTCTATCCTGCAGACTGACCTCCGCGCCATCTGGTGGCCGACCGAAGAATTTCCAAATCAGGCCTCTTTCTTTATAACCGGGTATTTCAAAATTCATAGTTGTATTTTCATTCTTGCATATGTAAATTTTTTCCCAAATTGTGAGTTCCTTCGGTTTTTCCAATTGTTTAAGTAATTTTGTTTTGGTTTCTATTCTATGTTTTTCTGACCAGGCATGTGCAGCTATTGCAGATTTTTCGGTTTCTCCATTTTTAACATTTCTGAGGTGTTCTTTTAATCTTGTATTTAGATTCCTTTTTGTTTTTCCTATGTATATCTTTTCACAATCTTTACAATTAATTTGATAAATTCCCGATTTTTTGCAGTCTTCAATTTTTTCATTTTTTGTTGGTTTTAATTAAATTACCTAAGCTGTAATCATTTTTCGGTGCTAATTTAATGTTGAATTTGTTGAAATTTTTTGAAACTTGTCAAATACGAAAGGATGGTATGTGAACTTCTTGAATTTTTTGCCTATATTTTTATCTGTCTGAAGAGTACTTTCATTGATGACTTTTTGTTCTTTGAATTTATTTATTTTCTTGTGTATCATTTTCTTGTGAAAACCATTATCCTTAGCAATTTGTATGATGTGTTCTTTCTCTTTATTGTATTTTCTTTGCTCATGGGGACATCACAAGTCTGTGTGTTAAACTATTAAATACTGCCTGTTTGTGTGAAAAATGGTTAAATCCAGTAGCTTTTATATAATTGTCGATGTGAGTTTCTTTTCTGTAGATTCCAAATTCTATTTTCTTTTTCTCTTCTTTCCTAATCAATTTAAGGTCTAAAAATGGTATTTCATGATTATTTTCTATTTCCATTGTAAATTTGATTGTTTTATTTTGAATATTTAACAGTTTAATGGCATCTTCTAATTGTTTCTCTTTTACTATTGCTATGATATCATCTACGTATCTTCTCCAAAATTTAAACATCAAAGGATGTGCTTTAGTTACATGACATTCAAAATTCCCCATAAACATGTCTGCTAAGAATGGTGATAATGGATTTCCCATTGCGAGTCCTGATTTTTGTCTAAAGTATTTTCCTCTAAAGGTGAAGAACATTTGATTTAAGCATAATTTTGTTAGTTTTATGTATTCTTTAACGCTATCATCATCTAATTTGTTTTCTTTCAACCATTTTTCTAAAATTTTCAAAGTTGTGTCAGTCGGTATGTTTGTGAATAATGAAGTAACATCAAATGAGACCAATCTTTCTGAAGGTTCTATTTCTACATTTTCTAATTTCTCAACTAATTGGTAAGAATTTTCTACTGCTAAATTTTCAAATTTTTCCATACCTTTAAATTTATTGTTAAGCCATTTGGATATGTTATATGTCGGTGAATTGATATTGTTGATGATAGGTCTCATTTTCTTTCCGTCTTTGTGGATTTTAGGAAGACCATGAATGTTGGGGTTTCTGGGATTTGGTATTTTTAATTTAAACTTTTCCTTTTGTGTCATAATTTTTTTAATTGATAGACGTAGAACTGTACTTTTTACATCTAAGATTAAACAACAATTTAGGACAAATAATTTGGGATAACCTAGAAAAAAACTTCTACAACCAATTGAACCTCAAAATGAAGAAAAAATTTGATGTACAAAAGAAAAAGATAATTAATTTAAAACCTGATTTAAAAAAATTGAAGAAAAATATAAGTACAAAAAGTATAACCACTACATTAGGAAGGGATAAAGAAATTGAGAATAATGTAATTAACCTATCATCTGAAAACTTTACAAAAGAAGAAATATCTATTTTGGACAAGGGATTGAAAACATGCATTAGTTACTCTAACAATTTAGAAGATTACATAGCTGATATTGAAATTGCTATAGATGACATGAATTTTGAAGAACAAAACAATAATCAGAAAAGAATGTGGGGAAGTTATTGAAAAAATTAAAAACACAAAAATAAAAAACATATGCAAAACAAATATGAAGAAAATAAGAAACATTAATAATAAAAATGTTGTTTTTTCAAAGTCAGACAAAGGGAATAATTTGGTAATTTTGGATAAAGACGATTATAATGATAGGATGGAGAATTTATTAAAGGGGGAAGAATATGAAGAAATTAAAACAAATCCTCTCGCAAAAACAATTAAAGAAGTTGAAACCAACCTAAAATCAATTAAAAAAATTATGACACAAAAGGAAAAGTTTAAATTAAAAATACCAAATCCCAGAAACCCCAACATTCGTGGTCTTCCTAAAATCCACAAAGACGGAAAGAAAATGAGACCTATCATCAACAATATCAATTCACCGACATATAACATATCCAAATGGCTTAACAATAAATTTAAAGGTATGGAAAAATTTGAAAATTTAGCAGTAGAAAATTCTTACCAATTAGTTGAGAAATTAGAAAATGTAGAAATAGAACCTTCAGAAAGATTGGTCTCATTTGATGTTACTTCATTATTCACAAACATACCGACTGACACAACTTTGAAAATTTTAGAAAAATGGTTGAAAGAAAACAAATTAGATGATGATAGCGTTAAAGAATACATAAAACTAACAAAATTATGCTTAAATCAAATGTTCTTCACCTTTAGAGGAAATACTTTAGACAAAAATCAGGACTCGCAATGGGAAATCCATTATCACCATTCTTAGCAGACATGTTTATGGGGAATTTTGAATGTCATGTAACTAAAGCACATCCTTTGATGTTTAAATTTGGAGAAGATACGTAGATGATATCATAGCAATAGTAAAAGAGAAACAATTAGAAGATGCCATTAAACTGTTAAATATTCAAAATAAAACAATCAAATTTACAATGGAAATAGAAAATAATCATGAAATACCATTTTTAGACCTTAAATTGATTAGGAAAGAAGAGAAAAAGAAAATAGAATTTGGAATCTACAGAAAAGAAACTCACATCGACAATTATATAAAAGCTACTGGATTTAACCATTTTTCACACAAACAGGCAGTATTTAATAGTTTAACACACAGACTTGTGAATGTCCCCATGAGCAAAGAAAATTACAATAAAGAGAAAGAACACATCATACAAATTGCTAAGGATAATGTTTCACAAGAAAATGATACACAAGAAAATAAATAAATTCAAAGAACAAAAAGTCATCAATGAAAGTACTCTTCAGACAGATAAAAATATAGGCAAAAAATTCAAAAGTTCACATACCATCCTTTCGTATTTGACAAGTTTCAAAAAATTTTCAACAAATTCAACATTAAATTAGCACCGAAAAATGATTACAGCTTAGGTAATTTAATTAAAACCAACAAAAATGAAAAAATTGAAGACTGCAAAAAATCGGGAATTTATCAAATTAATTGTAAAGATTGTGAAAGATATACATAGGAAAAACAAAAAGGAATCTAAATACAAGATTAAAAGAACACCTCAGAAATGTTAAAAATGGAGAAACCGAAAAATCTGCAAAGCTGCACATGCCTGGTCAGAAAAACATAGAATAGAAACCAAAACAAAATTACTTAAACAATTGGAAAAACCGAAGGAACTCACAATTTGGGAAAAATTTACATATGCAAGAATGAAAATACAACTATGAATTTTGAAATACCCGGTTATAAAGAAAGAGGCCTGATTTGGAAATTCTTCGGTCGGCCACCAGATGGCGCGGAGGTCAGTCTGCAGGATAGAAGGCCGTTGGACGTCAGTTGTGAACATGACGCAGCATTGACAATGTCACGAATTACGTGAAGAAACCCTGGGTCTGCTATAAAATATGAAGTATGAGGTGAGTGAAATGATAAAAAATAAACAATATTAAAGAACCTCATAGTGTTATTTCCTATCTACATAACTTAATTTGTCATAGTTGTTCATGCAATATGTAGTCTGTTGGGTTTCAACCCGCAACCCTCAAAATTTCATGAACTCATTTAAGTTGTTGAGAATGAAGATCTACATTGACTGCACACACATTTTGAACAAACTCCTAGAGAATCACACCTTCAAAATTCCACCAGACACACAACATTACAGTAAAAACTAACATTACTTATGAGACATCCTAATAAAAATTCACCAAGTCTCATTTTACATGAAGTGCAGCATTAATAGCAGTCAGTGTTACATTTAAAATAATGTATGGAATATTTATTTCTAAGGACTTGTAAAATATTTGTTATTTTAGGGTATTTGGCTCTATAAATCAGTAAATTTACATGCATTGATAGCAACCATAGAATTATCCTCTCAATCTAATTTTGTTCCCTAGATTTTAGAATTGGCAGAATAATTTTATTATCAATCACTTTAATTTAATATGTCATTTCTCATAAACCCAATTGTGTGTGTGTATATGTGTGTTCCATTGCCACCAATTGCACTTTTCATGCTTCGGGTTCTGTGCTAGGTGGTTAGATGCATTATTTTAGTCTATTTTCAATCTACATATCATTTTAACAAACCATTACGTCTAAATTGGGATTTGAACCCAAGGTTACTGTGCTCTAAATCATTGAGCTACTTAGGCATCTAATTTTAAATGGAAATTTTTCTCTCTTATACATTTCCTGCATGCCTGAGGCATGAACTTTTGTTCCACACCCCATCTGGGTACTTTTTCTTAAATAGTATTTTCGAGGAAAAGGGAAAGTAGGAGCTGCAACAAGGAAGCAATTGGCAAATCTCTCCCAGCTCCTCTTTGCCCATCAAATATGCTGCTTACTATAAAACAGGAAATATCTATAAAACATTTCCTCTCCTGAATTCATAATTGAGGGATTTAGAAGATAAATACTATTTATCATGAATAGACTTCTTGATTGATAGAATTGCCTGATAAAAAAGCCAGTAGTCATCTTTATTATAAAGATATAATTTATCCAAAAATGAATATGACAGCTGTAATTTCATAAAACATCCCATGATAATGATGAATGTAAAAAGTAATTATCCACTTGTAAGTATTAATGTGTAAATGTTATCAGTTTGGTTTATGTTGCGTAAGTTATTTATCAGCTATTGACTTAAATGAATAAGAATGTAACAGAAGTTTTTGTATTGTGAAGAAAGTAATATTTAAATTAACAAAGACCATCAATTTGCAATTTGTATAACAAATGTCTGCTCTATCAACCTTAGTATTTCCTTTCTGTTATTACAATCATTGACCTTACCTTGGGTTTATTGTTGCTCCAATGTGAAAACCTTTCTAACTGACCATGAATAAGTGCTATTTATAGTATTATTTATTGTCACTCCAACATGTTAAAGTAAACAAGGTTGAGAAAGAAAAAAAATTCTAGTCTCATTAAAACTTGTCTGCCTCTGAATTTGTTAGATTAAGATCACATTTTTTTATGTCATTAGCTTTCTAGTAGTAGCATGTTTAATTCATGATTATACCAAAATAATTTTAGCAAAATTCAAATAAATATAGCTTTTGAGAATGTACACATGATAAAATTTTGAAATTTATTTATGTATATGTGTATTAACACTGTAGTAGCTGCAATTTTTGTTTCTTGTTTTTTTATTTTGGAGCCAAATTTAGTTTGTAACAATCAATTAAGAAAAATAAGACTGAGCTCGTTAACTAGCAAAATTGGACTATTAGGAGTGCGGGGTTAACCTGAAGCAAAAATTTAAAAAACACTCTTTTGGCTGTAATTTTTTTGTTCTACAATGAAACTCAATGTATGGGGGAAGCCTGGGCAAATTGGTTAACTTAATTTTAGGGCACAAATATCAGAAGATGTTGATAGAATGTTTTATTGTATTTCCTTCAGTAATGTTTAATTGTTTGAATGAACAGATTATTAATAACATAAAAGATACAAAATTATAAAAAATGCACGGGCAAAGCGTATATCTGAATTGGGTAAATGAATAATTTTTACAGTCAAAGCACTTCACAAAAGGAGGAGCTGCAACCACTGTAGTTTGTGCAAAATTCATAACACCACAAGGTATACTGTGATCACTGAATCCAATCTACTTTCAGTGGGGTAGGGTTCTCTGCATAGTGGGATAGGGTTCTCAGCATAGTGGGATAGGGTTCTCTGCATATCAGAAAAATAAAATTCTTTAGTAATATTTTATTTAAGAAAGAAAAATTAACACTCTAATCAGGACTTGAACCCTGGATCTCTGATTCTTTACATTAGTATGATACCAATTACAACATCCAAGATAAAAATGTCAACATTTCTTTCCAGTTTTAAAATTCTCGTTCATCTGTAGGTCGATAGCCATCGCTATCAATATGCTGACATCTTCTATTCAGAAGTATTTTTATTGAAAGTGTATACATTACTTTTGAGCAGTAAAGTTTCATAATTTGATGTTTTTATTTAATAGAAACATTAAAATGTTTTATTTGTTTCATTTAGGTTTGGATGAGAAATTTTTACAGGTTTCTAGCAAACACTTTCAAACATTGTTTATCTTACGTAAATTAATGAGTCATTTTTAACACCAGATGGCAACTTTATTGATTGAGATTCCAACAAAAATCCGGTAGTCATAATGTCGATTGAAAATGAGAGAGATCCTTCTCTCGAAAACTAGTTCCCGTGTTTGAAGAAACGTAAAATATGAGGTAAGATGTTAAAAATGACTCATTAATTTACGAATTAAGAACCTCATAATGTTGGTTGGTTGGTATCTAATGTCGAGCACTTGATAATGAAATCATTCGCTCTCTTGCACTCCAATATTTAGCAGAAAGGTGGAGTACAATAAACTAGTTGTAACCGTTTGGTAGTAGGCACCACATGTGGTGGTTACGTCACCCATTCCTCATAATGTTATTTCACATATTTAACTATGAATTGTTTATCTTTTCTGTCAATTTTTTCTTGATGTTTGATTAGAATAACTAGTTTAGTATTTCAGTTTGTTCACTTTTTTTTCCCATCTATTTGAGCAAGCATTTCGAACAGTTGGACAAAGTCAAATAATATGTGGACTATAAGGACTGGTGGGTGGCACATGTATTTGTCTTTTATTCTGACTTGACTTTCAAGGAGAGCTGAACTGGGTCTGTGCTTTCATGATGTAGTTCTGGTGTGAAATTAGGATCAGGACAGTAAGTGAAGCTTATTATAAAATTACAATAGGAAGTAAATAAATAAGATAAGTCTGTAGCATCTTACTTCATAAAAGTTGAGTTCTTTTAGGACTTGTTTCAAAACAATTTTTTTTATCTTCAGCTTGTCCAAACTGTTAATTTTTAAGTTGTTGGCCCTGGATATCGACTCCTACTCCATCTTCTGGTGGTCCAAAGAATTTGCACATCAAATCTCTCTCTCCGGGAATTTCAAAATTCAAGATTCTATCCCTGTTGTTCTGGAAGTAGATCTTACCCCAAATGGTGAGTTCTTTAGTATTTTCTTATTATTAAAACAGAGCCAACAACTAATAAATCAACATTCTAGACAAGCCGAAGATAAAACAGAATTTATTTAACTTTCACAGGGAAAGAACACTATGAGGTTTAATTTAAGAATTGAATTAATGTTTTTATTACCTCACCTCATATCCTTTTTCTTCTAGACTGCACTTTTGGAGCTTATCTCCAGCATCAGTAGCCTCTGGTTGACCGGTGTTATGTTGTTTCTTGGCGGTTTTCTTCTTACTTCTATCGGTGGACCGATGAACCTCTGGATCAGGTCAAAATATGTGGGTGTTTCGAAATTCATGAGTTTATCTTTTTTGTTTTTTATGTGGATTTTTTCCCAGACTGTGAGTTCTTTTTGTTTATCTGTGTGTTTGATTAGGCTAGCTTTTGTATCGATTAGATGTTTTTTCAGACCAAGCATGGGCTGCTACAGCTGACTTGTCCACTTCACCCTTTTTTACATTTCTAAAGTGTTCTTTCAATCTAGTTTTTAAATTTCTTTTTGTTTTTCCTATATAGATTTTGTCGCAATCCTTACATTTGATCTGATATATTCCTAATTTGTATTCTTCTCCAATTTTTTTCATTTTTGTTGATTTTAATTATCTTGTTTAGGCTGTATTCATTCTTCGGGGTCAATCAAATGTTAAACTTCTTGAAAATTTTCTGGAACTTCTGATGTTTTAAAGGATGGTAAGTGAATTTTTTGAATCTTATGTTCTCTTCTGTTTGTTTTTTAAGTGTGCTTTCATTGATTAGTTTTTGCCTTTTAAACTTATTTATTTTCTTGTGTACTATGTTTTCTTCATAACCATTTTCTATTGCTACTTTAATTATGTATTCTTTTTCTTCTTCATATTTTTCTCGGTTCAGGGGTACATTCACCAATCTGTGTGTTAGACTATTGAATACAGCTTCTTTGTGAGTGAAATGGTTGAATCGTGATGCCTTAATGCAATTATCTTTATGTGTGTTCTTTCTGTATATTCCAAATTCTATCTTGTTTTTTTCGTTTCTAGTTAGATTTAGATCCAAAAATGAAATTTGTCTGTCGGTTTCAGTTTCCATTGTGAATTTTACAGTTTTGCTCTGAAGGTTCAGGAGTTTTAAGGCATCTTCTATTTGTTTATGATTTACAATAGCTATAAATCTAATTCTTAAAACAGAATTGTTTCGAAGCACGTCCTAAAAGAACTCAGCTTTTATGAGGTAAGATGCTACTTATTAATAAGTGAAGCTGCTGCATAATCAACATTAAAAAAAACATATTGGGATTGTAAAGCCAAATTCCTGAAGAATTCCATTGGTCATATTTTTGAGCAGATGTCCACTTGTTTCTTTCCTGTCAAAAATAATTTTGGGTTGTTTCTTGGTTGATGTTTGAACACCAGTCTCATTCATGTTGTAAAGTTGTGATGGTTCTATTTAATGTTTTTTACTATTTTCCTTAGAAGTGTAAAAAAAAGAGCACTTGCATGGAGTTAAATTACCTAGTTCTAACTATCTAAGTGGGCTTTGGAGACAGAATATCACTTTTATTCCTATTCATAAAGTTTTATTCCATACATCTGCTGTTTCATTATAAAATAAATAAGGGATTCCATTTTTATTTGCAAAATCATTCATGAGCTTCTTAAACTCATTCCTTGACAGACCTTAGGAAAGATTGCCCAAGGAATGTAGATACTCCACGAGTTGTACCTCTTGTTTTCTATTAAATACAGTTTAGAATCTCCCTTATTTTCTTTTTTTTTTAGCAGATTCCTTTTTCATGTGTCTGTACAAAGTTGCATAGGGATATTATTCAGTACTTCAAAGTTCCAGCATTCAAAGATCGTACTGCAGCTTTTGGCATAGCTTTTTTTTTTACTTCAATTTGGCTAATTTATTTTTATTTTGTAATTATGTGCTATCTGAAATTGAAAAATAACTTAATAATTGATGAAACCAGATACGATTATAAATAATAAGCTAAACTGATATCAACATTCATCTTTCTTGTCAGCAACCCATGCAAAATTAATAATAATTATTTGCTTTTGCTCATCGTGTGGCTATTAAGTTAAACAGGATAGGAATGTTGAAATAAATACACCAGCATTTGATAACCTTACAAGGAAACGTCAAACAGTGCATGCTGAAACCTACCTTGAAATTTCTCTCAGAGAAGCATTGTGATGTATCAAGGCCGTATTCAAAATATTATCTGCCATTTTTAACTGCTAGACACTAAAATCCACATGTGACCTCACATCCACATGTGTTAATCACAGGGGTAGACAATCATTCAGCCAGTAACATGTCAGGTCCCCCAGCCGTTATAGCTGGTTTTCTCAACCTGGAGCCATTACATATTATAGCGACCCAAATTTCTCATGATGCTTGGTGGACACCAGTCCTCTACTGACCGAGGATTCCATGATAAAAATGTCTTCCCCCCATGTAGACTCGAACCAGTACAAGTCCTGTAGCTCTTCTCCAAGGCATCTTGTCTTAACCACTCGGCTATGGCACATTACACCATTCACTAATACATCCATACTAAACTAGGTGAATATGATATGGATGATTGTGATGGCCAGATAGTTTCGGGGACTATTTAAGCCTTAAAATTGTCTTGATACATATCCTACAGGTGAGGAAAAACCCCAAAAAAAATTCTTCACACAGGATGCTTGTTCCAATTGCAGTTCGAACTTGAGCCCATTGCATCTGAAGTAATGATGTTGCCACTAGACAGCAGCATTACGAAATCATAGATACAAAAGTACTCAACCTGGTAAATTAGTTAAAAGAAAAATACTTTTGTGGTACTAAATAAAACATAATTAATTATAGTACACCTTACATTAATTTATCCATGATTCTTAGCCAAAGGCATGAGAAGGATGGCTAGTGCTATGCTCCAAACAATTTAAATCTCCTGGTATTCATTCTTTAGAGTTGGCCGCAGTGGACTAGTGGTTATATTCCTTATCTCTGGTTCTGAGGGTCACAGGTTCAAATCCGGCTAGGGTTGCTGGATTTTTTTAGGATGGAAAAATCCAAGTAGCAAGTCATCTGGGAGGGACTTTAAGCCATGAGTCCCGAGTCTGAAGATATTCAGGCTTGTAAAAGATCCTTAAGCCTGAATAAAGAGGCCTCTAAGCAAAATTTACAGACATCATCCTAGTAATACCTTAGTTGCCTGCTAGATGTCTCATTGGCTCAGTATGTTGACCACATACCATTCATAACGTCTGTGTGCAAATAAGTGTAATTAATATTGAACTCTTATAGGAAAAAATCATTATGAGATTTAATTTAAGATTTAAGTTAAAATTAAGTTATGTAGATAGGAAATAACACTATGAGGTTCTTTAATATTGTTTATTTTTTATCATTTCACTCACCTCATACTTCATAATTTATAGCAGACCCAGGGTTTCTTCACGTAATTCGTGACATTGTCAATGCTGCGTCATGTTCACAACTGACGTCCAACGGCCTTCTATCCTGCAGACTGACCTCCGCGCCATCTGGTGGCCGACCGAAGAATTTCCAAATCAGGCCTCTTTCTTTATAACCGGGTATTTCAAAATTCATAGTTGTATTTTCATTCTTGCATATGTAAATTTTTTCCCAAATTGTGAGTTCCTTCGGTTTTTCCAATTGTTTAAGTAATTTTGTTTTGGTTTCTATTCTATGTTTTTCTGACCAGGCATGTGCAGCTATTGCAGATTTTCGGTTTCTCCATTTTTAACATTTCTGAGGTGTTCTTTTAATCTTGTATTTAGATTCCTTTTTGTTTTTCCTATGTATATCTTTTCACAATCTTTACAATTAATTTGATAAATTCCCGATTTTTTGCAGTCTTCAATTTTTCATTTTTGTTGGTTTTTATTAAATTACCTAAGCTGTAATCATTTTTCGGTGCTAATTTAATGTTGAATTTGTTGAAAATTTTTTGAAACTTGTCAAATACGAAAGGATGGTATGTGAACTTCTTGAATTTTTTGCCTATATTTTTATCTGTCTGAAGAGTACTTTCATTGATGACTTTTTGTTCTTTGAATTTATTTATTTTCTTGTGTATCATTTTCTTGTGAAAACCATTATCCTTAGCAATTTGTATGATGTGTTCTTTCTCTTTATTGTAATTTTCTTTGCTCATGGGGACATTCACAAGTCTGTGTGTTAAACTATTAAATACTGCCTGTTTGTGTGAAAAATGGTTAAATCCAGTAGCTTTTATATAATTGTCGATGTGAGTTTCTTTTCTGTAGATTCCAAATTCTATTTTCTTTTTCTCTTCTTTCCTAATCAATTTAAGGTCTAAAAATGGTATTTCATGATTATTACAATATTTCATGAAAATTACAATAAAGAGAAAGAACACATCATACAAATTGCTAAGGATAATGGTTTTCACAAGAAAATGATACACAAGAAAATAAATAAATTCAAAGAACAAAAAGTCATCAATGAAAGTACTCTTCAGACAGATAAAAATATAGGCAAAAAATTCAAGAAGTTCACATACCATCCTTTCGTATTTGACAAGTTTCAAAAAATTTTCAACAAATTCAACATTAAATTAGCACCGAAAAATGATTACAGCTTAGGTAATTTAATTAAAACCAACAAAAATGAAAAAATTGAAGACTGCAAAAAATCGGGAATTTATCAAATTAATTGTAAAGATTGTGAAAAGATATACATAGGAAAAACAAAAAGGAATCTAAATACAAGATTAAAAGAACACCTCAGAAATGTTAAAAATGGAGAAACCGAAAAATCTGCAATAGCTGGCACATGCCTGGTCAGAAAAACATAGAATAGAAACCAAAACAAAATTACTTAAACAATTGGAAAAACCGAAGGAACTCACAATTTGGGAAAAAATTTACATATGCAAGAATGAAAATACAACTATGAATTTTGAAATACCCGGTTATAAAGAAAGAGGCCTGATTTGGAAATTCTTCGGTCGGCCACCAGATGGCGCGGAGGTCAGTCTGCAGGATAGAAGGCCGTTGGACGTCAGTTGTGAACATGACGCAGCATTGACAATGTCACGAATTACGTGAAGAAACCCTGGGTCTGCTATAAATTATGAAGTATGAGGTGAGTGAAATGATAAAAAATAAACAATATTAAGTTAAAATGTTTTTATTCCTCTCCTTACATCCAGTCTTCTAATTATACTGGTAATTTCTTGTCAAAATTACTGAAGTTAAAGCTGTGTAAGCTTTGAAACCAGTATAATTAGACATTAAATTGTACCTGTTGGTAGGTGCTGTCATCCTCAACTTTGTTAAAATATTGTATGTAAGATTAACTGGAGCACTTTCAGAAGTTATCTTCCATCTTCTGCAGGTTGAGTTTCAGCTACTTGTTGTTGTTGTGTACGGTGATGTATACTCCAACTATTTGTAGCAGCAACTGACTTGTTTTTGACGATCTCATATACAACACCAAGTAACCGAAACTCAACCTGCAGAAGATGGAAGATAATTTCCGAAAGTGCTCCAGTTAATCTTACATACAATATTTTAACAAAGTTGAGAACGACGGCACCTACCAACAGGTACAATTTAATGTTTAACTTTCATCATATGACTTCACCTCAACGGAATTTGATATGAATTTTACTAGTATTGACAGTATAATTGGAAGACTGGATGTGAGGTGAGGTATAAAACAATTTAATTTAAATCTTAAGTGTAACTAAATTAACTTGGTCTAGTAACTCCTAACAAAGGAGAGACTAAGGCTCAATATTGGGCTGTTACATCCATTGTAGATGTAGATTCATTCTACAGGAGGCTTAGTGACCTCTAGTACCAGTCTGACATGAATGGGTAAATAAAAATCTTACTCTTCTTCTACCAAGAATCAATCCTGGGCTGTATAGCCTGTAGTCAGTCTCCTTTGCCATCTGAATTTCCCAGATTATGCCACATTCCTAGATGATACTTTTTTTTTGTATTTTTATTGAGTTGGTTAACTTGTTTAGTTATTAACATTTTTATCTTTATTAACATTTTTTTACAATATTTCTCAACAAAAACATAAATCTCAAAATGACCATGTAAAATTCTATTTAAGATGAAGTCAATATGTATTATGCAAATGACATCTGTTTTTGTTGGAAGAAAACTCTAAATCTTGTTATAAAGTATATACAATGGACCAGAAATCATTCCAGATTTCCAGATGCTAAATTCAAAGAAATAAATTATTCATTATTACCTTAATGCTATTTGACATTTTTGAAATAATAATGCTCTATCCAAAATCAATAAGATTTTACATTTTTTTAAGAGAAAAATATACACTCAGACCGAGTTTGAACCCAGGACCTTTGGCTTTCTATACCAATGCTCTACTAACTGAGCTGAGCATTCCAATCTAAACATAAATTTGGAGTGCTCAGGTAGCTCAGTTGGTAGAGCATTGGCATAGAAAACCAAAGGTCCTGGGTACAAACCCCAGTCTGAGCGTATATTTTTCTCTTCAATTATAATATGTTCTTCAGTGAGAAGTATTAAATTAATAATAAGTACATTGAAGATTTTATTTGTACACTAAATTTTAAAACAATAGAATAGAAGAATAAATGTGAGAGTTTTCAATTAAGCAAATTTTAAATTTATGAAATATGGAGATAAAGATTCTCTTGTAAGATTATTTATTTTCCAATGGCTGTAACTGATGGTTAATTATCTTCTTTTGAGACTCTGTACAAGCTGAAAAAGCCTTTGGATTGTTGTGCTGTGGTGTTTAGTTCTGGACACTGCAGTCATGCCCTGTCATCAATCTAAATTTTGCCAATGCCTCCTTGTGTCCTTTGTTGTTTACCTCCACTGCAAGTTTGTCAATTTTTCCCCATGACTTTCGATTTTCCTGCTTTAGGGTGCCTATGCATGTATTATTCCATTGTAAAAGTATATATTTTAATTTTTGAAGTGGCTAATAATTAGAATCTAGTCATTTGAAAGTAGTCGTTCAATACAAATAAACATAAAAAAACCTAATTTCATTATACTTCATCCCTTTGATGCAATATCAGAAGAATTTTTAAAAGTGATCCCACTACAGGTCTTAGGAGACCTTGGGGTAATAAGAAGGTAAGGCCCTCACCATTTTAAGCAATCAGATCGAGATATCAGCTCTGCATTGTGGTTGCATTTATTCCCATAACATATGTCTGGTATTCATTTCATTAGTTGCTGAGTTGACTCCAGGGTCATCGTGCAATTAGAAGATGTAGATCAGTTTATAAATCCTGTTCCCATCAGGAATTGGACCTTCCGGTTTTAGCATATTATCTTAATCGACTGTATTATGGCATGCCCCCATCAGAGAAATGTTGTTTATGCTAAATTGAGACCAGATTTAGATTTCTGTACAATTACATCATGATGGAATCACAAAAAATATTATATGTAAGAAAAGTATTTGTTCTCAAATTGAAATCAGTTATATATAATACTAAATATCCCCAGTAGTCATAAAGAACTAGAGTTGACAACTTCCACTAAGATCGACGAAAGAAAGTTAGTAGTTTAGAATCCTGGAGGAGAAAACTTTAAGATTATAATGACATTATTAGTTGATTGTTGTTAAATCACCATAACATATATTAGTTAAAGGCTGGGTTTTCCTATAGCTGTGTTTCTTTAATATCTTGAAAGTAATTCCTTCTTTGGTCTTATCATAATTTCTTTTGTTGGTAACATGTCAACCTTGGATCATAATCTAATATCACTTGAAATTTGAAATCCATCCATCCATCCATAGTAATTCTGCCCGAAGGCAGGTCCTTCACTACAATCATAGCATTTTCATGCTATGATTGCAGCTTTACTAGGGAATTGTAGGTATGGTAGCTTCCCGTTGTTTTCCACACCGGTGAAGGATGATGATGGTGGTGATGATAAGGATGATGATGGCCATATGATTTCGGGGACCGTTTGGGCCTTAAAGTTTTCCTGACATTTGTCTTACAGGTGAGGACAAACCCCAATAAAAACCTCACCGAGAAAAACTGCCCCGACTGGGGATCGAACTAGGGCCTGCTGCGTGACAAGGCAGCACGCTACCTCGAGACCACAGCAGTGGACACAAATTTGAAATAATGGTACCTTTATTGTATATATATTTTAAAATTAATTTGTTTTATGTAATATTTATTGGAAATAATATTGAAATCTTCATTATAAACCACATTTTCAATTTAATAAAGATCTAGATCATCTCAAAAAGAGCAAGTAAAATATTAATTTAATTATCTGTAATACTTTTTCTTTTATATGTTTATAAATTCAATTAACAAACAAATATATATTTTTTTATTTAATATTTGTAGGAAATAACACTATGAGGTTTCTTTTAATTATTAATGAGTTAGTTATTTTGACTCACCTCACATTTCTGGTCTGCATAAAAATCAAGAAATATGAGGTGAGTCAAAATAACCAACTCATTAATAATTGAATAAAAATAAATTATGAAAACTTTAGAAATTTCAAAAACCTGCATTTTTCTTTTTTTACTAATGCCGATCGCTTGGCATGAGCTCTCTTCCTCTCCAATATTTGCAGACACTGTAAATTAGATGAAATTGAATGTGATATAATTAAATAATTATTTTTATTAATATATCTGACTGTTGGGGTTTTTCGAAAGAAAGAGAATACAAAAAATGTTTTAATGCAAAACTCAATATTTTAAATAATATAAATTCGCAACACACATACTAATAAAACATTTATTCCTTAAATGAAAAGTTAAATATTATGTTGTCATATAAATGATTCCTTAAAATGGCAACTAAATATTTTATTATAATACTGACAATTGCCATTATATTTTTCAGAATGTAATTTTTTTATTCAAATAAGATAATGGTTAATATAAAATTGATAAAATAATACATAAAGATTCATTGGAAACTAACTGCTTAGAAAATGGATAATATTGAAAATTATAGATTTTATGAAATAAAATTGGATTATTTAAAAAAAAATTGATCTTTGCAGTAAAATCCAAATGTTAACACTGTATAAAATAGTTTTTAAAATACAATACCGTACTTATTGTGTTTCAAACTTGTAATTGTTAAATAATTTTTAAAAGTTACATTTGGAAAACTGGAAAGAAGTTAAGCCCACCCTGTACATTCCAATGTGATATTTAAGTCACTTGTAGTAGCAGAAAGGTGTAAGAAATATGATCCTAAATGTGGTAATCAATTTTATCTTGAGTGTATATCACTGTTCATCAGTCACTTATATCACTTTTGAGAGAACACAAGTTTCACTTGAGTCACGTCATGTGCCAGGGTACCTGCAGTATGTTTTACCATCTAAATCTTCCATTGATATCCAGTCTTCTGTTGGTCCTACATTAGACCAATCATCTCGAACCTATAATGCAAATACAATTTTAATCTCAAATTTGATACGAAATAAAGAAATACATTATGTAATGGAAATGGTCAGCTAATGACAAATGAGGGAAATTTTGAAGAAGTGATTGAATTCAAATACCTAGGAACAATAATTACAAATAGGAATGAGATGCAGAAAGAAATTAAACATAGGCCCAATTCTGGAAATGCGTGCTATTATGTATTACAGGGACTCTTGTCATCCCAAATCCTTTAAAAAAACATTGAACTGAAAATATATAAAACTATTATTCTCCCAGTTATATTATATGGATGTGAAACATGGACTCTTACTTTAAGGGAGGAAAAAAAAAAATGAGTATTTGGGAATAAAGTTCTTAGGAACATTTTTGGACTAAAGAGAGATGAACTGATGGATGAATGGAGAAAACTACTAACAGTGAGCTACATGGTCTTTATAGGAAACCAGATATAATAAAAACAGTTAAGTCTCATAGACTGTGATGGACAGGACATGTGGCATGAATGGGGAATGAAAGAGGTGCATGGAAGCTTCTTGTAGGAAAACCAGAGTGAAAATGCCCAGTTGGTAGATCAAGAATGAGGTGAGAGAATAACATTTGCCATGATTTAAAAGGAAGAAAATTGTACAGAGGACGATTGGAAAACATTAGCTAAGAGTAGGTATTTATTGGAGATTAATATAATAAATTTGTGAATTTTTACGTTATGAGGTTTTCTTAATAAGAATCAAATGAATTGTGAATTCTTCTTACCTCATACATCTATGGTTTTTAACACAGGACTGCAGAATCGGGAAACATACCATTCCCATCTTCAGCTGTTTTCACGACTGAAGATGGGAATGATATGTTTCCCGATACTGCAGTTCTGTGTTAAAACCATAGATGTATGAAGTAAGAAGAATTCATGATTCATTTGATTCTTATTCATTGGAGAGCTTACGTCCACGTTGTCATGAACCTGCGAGTTCAATAGAGCCAGTGTTATTATAAACCTCACCTCTTATTTTGCTCTCTTACCTGGAACTATGTTTCAAAGGACATTTCTCCTATTATCAGCAAAAAAGGTAATGTTCTGATGACTGTTAAAAGTCTTGTTTATTCTCTCCATCTGTTGTTGGGCAGATGAACCTCATAATTAAATCCTTCTCATTGGAAACTTCAAAATTCATTATTTTGTCTCCATTCTTCTGGACATAGATTACATTCTTTTTTAAATTCCTGGTGAAAATTATTTAATTGTGTGATTGGTCTGCTCAATACCAGAGAGAGAAAATATGCAAGACCTCTTACGGTCAAACCAGCAGTTAGTTTTTGGCAGAAAATGGGGGAAATGTCCTCTGAAACTTGTTTGAGCTGTGAGAGCAAAAAGTGAAATGAAGTGTACATAGTAGTAGATAACTTATATTTAACTTTTGTATGAATTAATCACTATGAGGTTTAATTTATGGTGAAATTAAATGTTTCTTACCTCTCATATAAATTTTCTAAGTAGAACGCGATTTTGAGACCACAACGGTCTCATCTTCAGCACTTTCTTGGTGACTGATGTTATGTCGATCAGAAGAAACTCTTCTTCTTCCCTCTGTTCAGAGTTTCTTCCGATCGACATAACATCATTCGCCAAGAAAGTGCTGAAGATGAGACCGTTGTGGTCTCGAAATCGTGATCTACTTAGAAAATTTATCTGAGGAGAGGTAAGAAACATTTAATTTCACCAGTAGATAACTTACTTTTTCAACTTCTCTAAAGACTCTGACCAGGTTAGCACCAGCCAATTTCTTAAGATCTGTAGAACTCCACAGTCTGTCTCTTGCAAGTTCAGCCAGTAGCATAGGGTAGCGCGAAACATCTTCTAATCCTGTTGGTGTGCTAACAAAAATTTTTTTTTGTTTGGTTTGGTATCAGTTTATATGAATTATGTAATATTTCCTCTTAATCATATATTACACTTATTTTGTTTTAACTATATTTAACTTAATAAAAAATATTATTTCAATTTATAACACTTCTTATAAGTAATTCCATTACTTGAAAGAAGCATTAAATCTTGTCCAACATGCTAATGAATACAGAAATATATTCATAGTTAAATATGGGAAATAACATTATGAGGTTCATTCAATGAATGAATTGAGTCATATTTTTATCTTACCTCATATTTCATGTTTTTTTAAACATGGGAACTGCAGTTTTCAAGGGGATATCCCTCTCATTTTCAACTGATATTACCATATTTACGCATGTATAGGCCACACTTTTTTCACCTAAAATTAAGTTTCAAAATTAGGGTACGGCTTATACATGAAATAACTAGATAACTGGTACATATCGGGAAGTTTCTGCGCTATTGATGTATGCCGCCAAATCACAATGCCGTAACGTGTCATAAATTGCCTTGCCCTGCTGTAACTTGCCTTAAATTCATTGCATGGGATTTCCATGTTCTAGCTATCTTAAGGCCTTCAAATTGTATCATTTCAACGGATACAAAAAATCCTGTACGTAATCCAGGAGAACTCTAACTGTGGATATTTTGCATTCTTTCCATGGAAAGATTGTTGATGTTGTGATGTATTTTCAAGTGCATGTTTTGTTTGGATCCCCCGTCGTACATTTTTTTGTCCACGTCAAACTTTCTTCCTGCTATCCTATTTCCATGTTCTGCTGCTTAGGATACCACTTATAGCTTGAATTTGGAGATATAACTTGCTCTTCATCGACCCATATTTACACACAGTCAACAGGAATGACAATGAATACCTTACCTATCAACTGACCATTCCTTTAACCTTGTGTTAATACTGAGCCGCAGCCCGAAGTGTAGGCCTACTTCTGTCTTTCACACTGTTTCTTAGCGAAAATATAAGACAAATATTTTTTTTTCCCAATTTATTTTCCCAAAACTTGGATGTGGCTTATATACACATGTAGCCTATACCAGGTCCCGCGCCGTAGCCGAGTGGTTAAGGCAGGAAGCCTTGGCGCAGAGCTACGGGACTTGCGCTGGTTCGAGTCTCCATGGGGGAAGAAATTTTCTCATGGTATTTCGGCCAGTATGGGACCGGTGCCCACCCAGCATCGTGAGGCATTTGGGTAGCTACAATAAGTAGCGGCTCCAGGTTGAGAAAACGAGCTATAACGGCTGGGGGGACTCGACATGCTGACCACATGTCACCCCAACACTGGCTGATGATCATCTACCTCTGTGATTGACACATGTGGATGTGAGGCCAGCAGTTGGCTGGTAGGCTAAGGGCCATCTAGGCCTGTCGCGCCAGGAGAAAAAAAAAGCCTATACCAGATTTTCATTGGAATCTTAATCTATAACATTGCCATCTGGTGTTGATTTGATGAACTTTAATATCAGGCCCTGTTCATTGGGAATTTCAAATTTGTTCTTCTAATATATATCTTCTCCCAATATTGTCAATTCTAAAGGTTTTTCCAAATGTGTTAGAAGTTTAGCCTCTTTTTCAATTTTATGACTCTCCAACAAACTATGTGCTGCAATAGCTGATTTTTCAATTTCACCATTTTTAATATTTCTAAAGTGTTCCTTTGTGTGAGTGTCCAATTCCTTTTTGTTCCAGATAGCAAAAAATCTGGACTTTTTCAAATTAGTTGTAAAGACTGCAATAAAGTATACATAGGGGAAAAAAAGGGGTTGAATATTTGTGTTCTGTATCTGAGAAAGAAAGAAAGATTGTAGTGTGAGACTCCAGCAGACCCCATTCACTAGGAATGACAAGCACTAACGTTAGGCCTGAGTGCCATAGAGGACCACTCTGCGTAAGTTCCATTATATATAATGCTAATAGAAATTATTTTTAACTTGTATCTTAGAACTAAGGCTGCTAGATTTCAACTTACAAAGAGAGGCCACAAATCTGATTTCTCTCTTTTGCTTCTTACCAACGACTGTTTCAGTTTAAGAGGTAAAAACCTATAATTATACCTTCCTTCAGTATCTTAAATATCATTTACAAAAAAAAATCCATCAGAAAATTATCTTCTTTCTCGATAGATTCAGTATATATGTATGCTTTGCAAACTTTTGAAACTTTTAAAACCCTTTCAGCTGTAATTATTCTTTAAATAAAAATAAAACGCAGTTTTATTTGATTTTCATATTTATTATATAATTCAGTGACAGCTGTTTTGGTACACTGTACCTTCTTCAGACATGTTAACAAATTATGAATTGTGTTATTATATTACATATCAACTGATCTAAGCAACAATACAACAATATTTATTTAAATTTGGTGGCACATGTTACAATGTCTATATAGGACAAACTGGTAGACCTTTTATCTCTCGGATAAAGGAACACATGAGAGCATATAACAGAAATTTAGAATATTCAAAATATGCTAACCACCTATTCCAATTTAATCATTGTTTCGATCCAAATTGTAAAATTTTACATGTTTGTGATAAGGGTAAGAAGTTAGATCTTTTGGAGGCTGTAGAAATAAATAAATTGAAGAGTAGTAAGAGACTGTTAAATTCTCAACTTGATTTGAACGAATCTCCTTTGTTAAAAAAAAAATTTAATAAATATTGTTGTATTGTTGCTTAGATCAGTTGATATGTAATATAATAACACAATTCATAATTTGTTAACATGTCTGAAGAAGGTACAGTGTACCGAAACAGCTGTCACTGAATTATATAATAAATATGACAATCAAATAAAACTATGTTTTATTTTTATTTAATTAATAAATGTGGATTTTCATCAAGTAAACACCAAACTCAATTGATTATAATTATTCTATACTTTAAGATAGATATGAATCTTTTCTGTCTAAACAAAAGGTATTAATATTGTGAAGAATATTCTATTCTGTAGTGTTATTCCCTAGGGCAGGACCTTCATTGCAATCATAGCATTTTCATGCTATGCTTGCAGTTTTAGTAGGGAATTATAGGTGTGATAGCTTCCCATTGCTTTCCACACTGGGGATGATAAGGATGATTGTGATGGCTGGATGATGCTCGGGGACCTTTTGGACCTCAAGCTACCTGACATTTGTCTTACTTGTGAGGAAAAATTCTAGAAAAAACCTCATCCAGGAAGCTTGTCCCGACTGGGAATCGAACCCCTGCCCACTGCGTGACTACCTTGAGCCCACAGTGGTGGATAATATAATAATTTTTTTTTGTATTAAAAATCTAAATACAGTGATAGGTTTTATTTTTAAAAAAAGAGAACAATAGAGGACTTAGGCTAGAAAAAAACCGGGATGAAAGAACTGAGCTTAAAAAGAAGACATGTCCAGGAGAAAAGAAGATATCTAGCAGCCCTGTTCATCACTTTTGTTTTCAATTTTATGAATAAGTCTGGTTTGGATTAAACCCCAGAGATATATATATAACAATTTGTGATCTGTGAGTTGATAAATAATAATTGTGATTGATATCTTCTCTTACTATGCCCATTAACTTTAGAGAATACATTATTTTAATATAGTTAAACTAAGAAATTTGTAACAGTTTTGAAAAAAGACACCACTTTAATACTTGTTTAGTAATAAATTTCAAAAAGTGGCAGTTACATCAGAGTTGTAGGGACACCTTTTGTCTGACTCCAAGTCTTGACCTGTCCACAAGTTTGACCTGCCTGTAGCTAGATAAACTGCAGTCAGCAAAGTTTTCATCTTCATACAGGGCACACAAAACCCTCCACTATGTGTGTGTATTGAAAAGAAACAGAAAAGATAACAACTTACAGGTTTATACCATCATAGCCAGCACCTAGACCCACGTGGTTGACACCAGCTACCGCTCTTATGTGGTTAATATGTGCTATATAAAAGAAAACAAATCTATATTTCATTACATTTTCATAAATAGTTGAAGCAGTTTAGATATATATATTTTTTATTTAATTAAAATGTTATCTCCTTGCCTCATATTCTTCTTCTTAGAAGAATATGAGGTGAGGAGATAAAATTCAACTTAAATAAAATAACACCTCATAGTGTTTTTTTATGCCCCAGATTGTCCTTTTGGACATTTCTGGTGTTCTCTCCTAGCATTGTAACCCATTTCTGAGGTTGGGGCACCTGGAAGGCAGGATTATGTTGCCCCGATGATATGACGGGTGGTGATGATGATGATGATAATGGTGCGCCAGGAGGGTCCTTAATCCTAAGCTTAATCTAAGATGAATATGAATGATGATGATTGGGATGGTCATATGATGTTCGGGGACCATTTGGGCCTTAAAGTTTCCTGACATTTGTCTTACATGTGAGGAAAAACCCCGATAAAAACCTCACACAGGAAACTGTCCCGACCGGGAATCAAACCCGGGCTCGCTGCGTGACAAGGCAGCATGCTACCTCGAGACCACAGCGGTGGACACACCTCATAGTGTTGATTCCTGAAAAAGTTAATCTAAAATTATATTTTACTTATATTAGTTTGTGTAACTTTGTATTTTTAACATTGAGGGATGCTTTTTAATGTTCTTCTTTTTAACTTATATAGGATTTCATTAATGTGAATTTTTTTAATGATTTAGTTAAACATGGCCCAACGAAATTATTAAAGGAACTATTTATCATAAATCAGTGCAGATTTTAGCCTGTACTGATGATATTAACATGGTGTATATAAAGGTAAATTCTGTTAAGAAAGATTTCCATGCACTCTCACAAACAGCTGGAAAATTAGATCTGGAAGTGAATGAAGTTAAACTCAAATTTCATGCAAGTCACCAAAATATCTGTAAATACCAAAAGGTAGAAATTATAAACTGTAATTTAGAAAATCTTGAATTAAAATATTTGGTATATTTATAATAACAGATTCTATTATGCTCTCAAAAACACAATAAAATCACATTTGGGGAATTTAAAAACTAAATTGACCTTGTATAAATCTCTACATGACATGATTTTATAATTGTAAATGTACATGCCCCTACAGAAGATAAAGATGACAAGATCAAGGATGAGTTCTATGAAGAATTAGAATGTGTATTTGATAGCCTTTCACGATATCATATGAAAATTGTCTTAGGAGATTTTAATGCAAAAGTGGGGCAGGAAGATATATTCAAACAAACAATGGGCAAATTCAGTCTTCATGAAGATAGTAACGACAATGGGGTTAGATTAGTCACCTTCGCCACATCAAAGAATCTCATTGTTAAGAGCACAACATTTCAGCATAAGGATATTCATAAATACACCTGGACATCTCCAGATGGCGAAAATCGGAACCAAATAGATCATGTATTAGTGGACAAACGCTGGCACAGTAGCATCATCAATGTTAGATCAGTTAGAGGGACAGACTGCAATTTGGATCATCATCTGGTAAGGGTGAAAATCAGACAACGGCTATCGCTTACGAGAGGAACAAACACTAAAGATGATTCTGTAAAATTTGAATTAAAAAACTTGAAAAATGATGAAATGCGGCAAGAATGCCAAATCAAAATTGCTAATAGATTTGAAGTACTGGAATCTTCAGATGACAATGTGGCAAACGAAGAAGAAACTGATATAAATAAAGAATAGGAGGCTATAAGATATACTATTAAATTGTCAGCATCATAAAGCATTGGTTATTTAAAAAAGAGGCAAAACAAGAAATGGTTTTATGAGGAATGTGCCAACATTGTAAAGAAAAGAAAGCTAGCAAAAATGAAATGGTTACACTAGCCAAATGAGGTAAATTTAGAGGAATTGGGTAGTATTAGACGGGAAATCACCAAGTTACTAAAGAGTAAAAAGAGGGAATATTTGAGAGAGAAGATTAATGATCTTGAATTGAATGCAAGAAATAGGAACATCAGAGAATTATATCAGGGAATTAGTATAGAGAAGAAAGGATTTCAGGCTAGAACAAACATAATTCGGAATGAAAATGGGGATATGATTGCAGATTCCAGGAGTATATTAAATAGATGGAAAAGTTACTTTAATCAGCTATTAAATGTACATACAGAACAGGACATTGAGGAGGATAATTTACAGACAACAGAAATGCTAGCTGCAGAACCAAGTGCATTAGAGGTTGAAATGGCGATAGAAAAATGAAGATGTATAAAGCATCAGGTTCAGATGAGATCCCAGCAGAACTGATAAAATCAGGGGGAGAAAAATTGGTGGACAAAATACTCTGGTTGCTTAGTATGATTTGGTAAAAAGAAGCTCTTCCAGATGAATGGAAAGAATCAATTATCTTACCAATTTATAAGAAAGGAGATAAAACTGATTGCAACAACTACAGGAGCATCTCATCACTTTCAATGTCAAGATTACTAGGTGATGCTGAGTTAGAAGAAATATATTTATAGAGTTAATAGAGTTAACACTCGAATATCCATGAGTGTACCTCGAATGTTTTAATGCAATAGAAATAGCATAATAACATTCCTCACAAGCTTGAGAACCAGTAAAGGTTTCAAGGTATGCCGGTTCAAACCCGCCCAGGGTCAATGAATTTTTCAAGGTGTAAAATTTTTGTGTATGTTTTCTTTTGGAAAGAAAATTAAGCCATGTGATCAGTCTCATAGACTTACGTTATGCAAATATTATTGATTTAATTAATTTTAGAATTGTTATTGGGGTTCAAATTAAAAAGAGTCCACTGTATAGGGTTGCAAGGGTAAAATTTATGTAATCAAAATCTAGTACATAAAATCAGAACTTACCAATAACATCATGTAATGTAGCAGTGTCTGTACAGCTGAGGAGATTGTTAAAGAAGCTCACCATTACAATGCCTCCATTAATAGCCTGCAAATATAATGATAGATAATTATATTTTGTTAATATTTATAGTAATATTTCTAAACTTAGTCTGTTCTGGTAGACTACCGTTGAACTGTTATAGGAAATATCACTATGAGATTTAATTTAAAATTTAAAATAAAATTCTTTTCATCTCACCTCATATCTGCCTTCTAATTAGACCAGTTTCATAACCTTTGTAGATACATATATGTGTATGTATATATATATACAGGGTGATTACAAATGATTGGAGCGATTTCATGATTTTATGGTAGCTGTAGTATTCGACATATTTTCACGAACTTTTACAGATACATAGAGCAACTTCCCAGGTTTTTTTTGAGATGTTACAGGTGCTCCATATGCTCCCCCTTGGTGATTCTGCAGATATCAAGTCTGTAATCAAGTTCGTCCCATACTCGACGTAACATGTCCCTATTAATTGTTCAAAGGCATTGATTATGCGAGCTCGCAGTTCTGGTAAGTCTACTGGTAAAGGAGGCACAAACACTGAATCTTTCACATACCCCCAAACAAAAAAATCGCACGGCGTCAAATCGGGGGAGCGTGGAGGCCATGACAACAATTTCTGATCATTCTCTCCACTGCGACCGATCCATCGGTTTGGCAATCTCATGTTTAAAAATTCACGGTTTAAAGCTGAAACACGGCTGCGAGAGAAAACAAAAAAAAACCTTATGAGTTTTTATACATAACTTTAAAGTTCTGTGAAGATATGTCAAATAAGATCGCTACAATAAAATCATGAAATCGCTCCAATCATTTGTAATCACCGTGTATATATATATATGTATATAACCATTCAGGCGATAACACAGTGGAAATTAAAAATAGAATCGCACAAACAAAACAAGCAATAAATGCTTTAAACTCTTGTATTCACGTAGACTTTCACGGCCGGAGTTGCTATGATGATCTCGAAGAAGATTTTCGGGCTGTAGGCCGTGGTCGTGAGGCTTGTAGTTCCCCGACGTTTCGCCAGAGACTGCGTCTGGCATCCTGAAGGGCCTACAGCCCGAAAATCTTCTTCAAGATCATCATAGCTTTAAACTCTGTTTGATGGAGCAAAAATATTACAAAAAATAGAAAATAACAAATATATCAAACCATAATTCAGAGTCTGGCAAATTCCTACCAGGGAAATGAAAAGAATTGTAAGTACAGAAATGGATGTTTTAAGAAGATCAGCTGGAAAATCTAGAATGGATAGAATATGAAATAAAGAAATAAGGGAAATTATGGGTGTACAAGAGGAGCCGGACATCATAGACATTATAGAAAAGAAAAGATTACAATGGTATGGCCATGTCAAAAGAATGTGAGAGCAAAGATTATGGAATGGATCCCAATAGAAAGGAGGAAGAGATGAAGACCGAAGAAAACTTGGATAGAAGGGGTACAAGCAGCTATGAATATCAGAGGATTGGAGGAAGATCAATGGATGGACAGAGAGGAATGGCATTTGGTTTCCGGAAGACGGCGGCAGCTGCCATGATACCAGATGATGATGATGATATATATTGAACTATTATAGGCAATACCACTATGAGTTTTAATTTAAAATAATTTTTTTTTCCACCTCACATCTTGTCTTCTAATCAGTTTTGTAACATTAGTGGTTACATAACTAAGAAACAAAAATTAATACATTTTTAAATTCCTGGATAAGTTGATTTGATTGGGAGGTTCATCGGTCCACCAACAGATGGAGTAAGAAGCAGTGCTCCTGAACGACAGAACACAAAATGTTCCTATAGAGTAGATGATAAAGTTATAAAATTTGTTGTAGTTCCAGATATTTTCATTATCCTTGTAAAGTTTTATTATTGCTTGTATTTATTTTGAGGAATTTCATGTAAATACTGAAGATGTAACCACTAAGGTTATGAAACCAGTTAATTAGAAGACAGGATATGAGGTGAGGCAAAAGAATTTTATTTTTAATTTTTGTATTCACCATATTCATCTGTGGTTCTAAGGTTTGCAGTTCAAATCCAGCCAGGGTCAGTGGATTTTTCGGGGTATAAAAATTCTGAGCATGGGTTCCCCTGATAGGGAACTAAATTCATGGGTCCTGTGTCATAGATTTATGGCATATGAAAGAACCTCAACTCTAAAAAGAGGCCTCTGAGCAAAAGGCACATACTAACATAACATACTTCTAAATTAAATTCAGACAATCCATTTTTATAGAAATCAACTACAATATTAATAATTTTGGTCTTTAGGGCTCACAAAATACCAAGGGTCTAAATTATACAGTATCCTAGCATTATTGTCTACTCTTGACACTTATGAACAATGTTAAATAATTATTTTTCTACAGTTGTCCAGAGAGGATATAAAAGAAAAACTGCAGTAATAATTATTATTTATATTTGAAGAGAAAAATTATATGCTCAGACTGGGGTTTGAACCCAAGACCTTTGGCTTTCTAGGCTAATGCTCTACCACTGAACTACCTGAGAAACTCCAATCTAAATGCAAATCTCTCTCTTATACATTGTTAATTCCCGATTGCCAAATGCTACGAGCATTTGCTTGATCATGCAAATGCCTGCTTCTTGTTTAAGAAGACATTTATTGGTAATTTAAACACAACTTTTTAAAGCCAGTAGGGCTTCTTTTTTACTTTGAATTATTTGTGGACTGACATTTTTTTTTATCAACACTTTTAAAAGTAATTTCAAAATACCATTGAGTAAACCATTAAAATTATGAAATTGCACCTGAGATCTCAGTCATCTTCAACTAAAACTTTAGTTAAAGAACTTCAGTGAATGCCTTTTAGCATCTGAAGAAAGAACATATTCTTAAAGGCCTTCATCAAAGTTTTTGTTAACTGAAGTTTAGTGGAGGACAACTGAGTTCTTGGGTATGGTTTTATATTTTTAACCGTTTACATTATTTTGTATTGCAAATATAAAATAACAAAAAGTACTTTATTAATAGTGAGTGGAGAACATATTTTAATCGACTCACCTACTCACCTCATACATTTTCAAACTTCTTTGATACCGACGGTTTCAGACAATATCATGTCCTTCTTCAGTCATGGCATCCACTGATGAAATTCCGTGATTGTTGATTTCTTTAGTGACATCACCTCTTGTGCTGCCATCTTTCGTTGGGATTATAAACTTTGTAATTCAATTTTTATCCATCGGAATATCGAAATTCATAGATTGATATTTATCTACATTTATTTATATATCGATCTATGAATTTCGATATTCTGGTGGATAAAAATTTAATTACACAGTTTATAATCCCAACGAAAGATGGCAGCACAAGAGGTGATGTCACTAAAGAAATCAACAATCACGGAATTTCATCAGTGGACGCTATGACTGAAGAAGGACGTGATATTATCTGAAACCGTCGGTATCAAAGAAGTTTGAAAATGTATGAGGTGAGTCGATTAAAATATGTTCTTCACTCACTATTAATGATATAACCTCATAATGTTTATTTCCCAACATTAATTTAAATATAAAAAGTACTTTGTTTACAAACTATATGAAAACAAACTATTTTTCATTATCATTTTTCAGATACCATATTACATTTATCTTCCAAACCTACACACAACTGAATGCTTTATTTTTAGCAAATTTTGAAGGATTGAAGCTATTGAAGTTGTTATCATGAAAAGATTTTTAAAAATATTTACATTTCATCTCCAATCCTATATAGTAGACACTGAAAATGACCAAGACCAAAATTAATATACAGAATGTCTCTAAAGTCAACATTTCAATGAAGGAAGGCAATGATTGAAAAGTCAATGTTAATGTGAAGTTTTACACATATTCTACTGCCTTTCTACATGACCGCCATCTAGCTGAAAACACATACTCCATCTTTCAGCTGTGAAACGAAATGTAGCCTGCTGCTTCTGTGATACGATTCCGTAAATGAAGCAGACATGATAAAGACATTTTCGTAGAGTGAAACAAAAAATTTTCCTCACTGTGTTGCAAAGGGCATTCAACTCCCTACTGAGGCATCAAATTGATGTGTTTGGACTATCACCTGCAATTTGAACATGCTGCACTATTTCTGCTGATACGTGTGGTTGTCCTTGACGTGCCTCATCACACACACTGCTGATACACTTAAATTTGTGTACAAGCAGAGATGTGTGCTTTTGTTGGGCTGGTTTACTGAATTTTTTTGGTAAATACAGCTCTGGCATATTCATATGACAGTCTGCATACCATGCACAAATATTGGCAACCCGTTCTTCTGTGTCAAACATGTTGCACTTAGCTAACAGTGCATGCAAAGAAAAGAAAAAAAATTGTAGCGTTTTCATGGAAATTGGTAGTGACTTTAGAGACACCCTGCATATAGATGTGTGTGTGTGTGTGTTATTGCTCTAGAAGTCACAATTTTTGTTTTATCAAAACCAAACTTGGTATATAGCAGTCAATTAAAAAAAAAGTAAGGTTCAGGTCATTAACCATAAAAATTGGACCATTAGGTGTAGGAATTCACCTGAAACAAAAATTTAGAAATCGCTTTAGTAGCAGTTTTAATATTTTGCAACAAAATTCTGTATATGTTATTAAAGTAAAATTAAGCTACTTTCCAAAAAATCAAAAAAACCCAACCATTAGAAGTAGGGTATTACCTGAAACTTAATATTAAAAATCAGTCTTTGTTTTCACTGTAGTCCGATACTTTTAAATAAGCTGGCATTAGATGTCAAGTTTCTCCAATTTACCAAAATAAATATGTATTCTCTAAACCAGCAAAATTGAACCATAAATTTGATTTTCTTACGAATTTGCTTAGTTTACATGTTTCCTGCATGGCGGACTTTTATATGTATCAAATATACTTTAAGGTATCTGTATATATGTAATTTTCTGTTAAAACAATTTTTAGGCACATTAAGCCAATAAAAGTCCTTAGTATAAGTTCTGTGAAAATAGATCCTTTATTTTCAAGGTATGGGAACTATAGAAATGTCTTTCAATGCACAAGCCTGATTATCTTTCTTACATCATCATGACTCATAAGATAACTTATTTATCTACAATGGCACAGTAGCTCAATGTTGGGCCTTAGCCTCTCCTTTGTTAGGAGTTACAAATTAATTTAGTTATGCTTATTTTCCTAGAGATGTCATGAATGGTGTGCGTTCAACATTCCGATTGAGGGTCTTTCCACTTTTCAGCGGTTGCCCTTTTACCAGCCGGCTGCTGGCCTTTCACATCCACATGTATCAATCACAGAGGTAGATGATCAACAGCCAGTGTAGGGGTGACATGTGGTTAGCATGTCGAGTCCCCCAGTCGTTATAGCTGGTTCCTCAACCTGGCGTTCAACATGAGGACCTAATTAGACATCTAGTAGGCAACTAAGGTATTACTAGGATGAAGAAGGTTGGTAAATTTTGCACATAAGCCTTTTTATTCAGGCTTGCAGTACTTTTTCAGCCTGAAAATCTTCAGACTTGGGACCCATGGCTTAAAGTCCCTCCCAGAGGACTTGCTCCTTGGATTTTTCCATCCTAAAAAAAAAAATCCATCGATCCCGGCCGAGTTTGAACCTGCAACCCTTGGAACCAGAGGCAAGTAACATAACCACTAACCTTCAGTGAGAAGTGTTAAATCAATAATAAAAACAACAATAGAAGCCCTACTGGCTTTATAAAGTAGTGTTAAATTCCCAATAAATGTCTTCTTAACTAAGAAGCCACCATTTGCAAAGATAGAAGCAAAGGTTTCAAAGCATTTGGCACGACGGAATTACAACATATATAAGAGAAAAATTTGCATCTAGATCGCAACTTGCCTCGGTAGCTCAGTTGGTAGAGAATTTGGCTCGGCAAACCAAAGGTCCCGGGTTCGAGTCTCGGTGTAGGCGAAAATTTTTCTCTTCAAGTATAACATAACCACTAGCCTATCTGCTCTTAAAGTGATCCTCATCAAAACAAAACTATGTGACCTGCTCGCTTTTCATTGGTTATGGACACCGATGTATGATGTAGAAGCAGTAAATACGCAAAAAAGTAGGTCACTACATTAAATTAAAAATATGTCCTCTGAATATACTTTTTATTCTTTGTGAATGAAAATAACAATGTTCAAAACATATTCTAAAATATACCTAATCAATAATTACAACTTAAAATAGTTTATTACATATGGATGATACATTTTAGTCATGCTTCAGTCGATTCTGATGCAAAACAAAATGGCTAAAGGTGTCAAGTCTTCTGTTGCTGTGTTGCCATCTAAATTTTTAAAACTCAAGTCTGGCAAACCTTTGACTAATGGTAAAAAAAAGTTATTTTAAATGTATTTCACAAGTTCAATGAAAAATCTCACCAGCTTTCTTGTAATCTACATCATTTGACGATCACATGTCTTATATACTTCACATATGCTACGTGTCAATGTGACAGTAATTGTGGCGCAATGGAGGAAGGATACAATTAGCATTTATTTATGTTAGAATCACTCTAAGAGTGGATAAGATATAATCCATCGTGGTCTACTATAAGATATAAGAATTAAATGAATCATGATTTCTTCTTACCTCATACTTCTATGTTTTTCACGACCGTGAAAACAGCTGAAGATGGTGACAATGGTTGCTGATACTGCAGTGCTGTGTTTAAAAAAACATAGAAGTATGAGGTAAGAAGAAATCACGATTCATTTAATTCTTATGAATTGAACCTCATAATGTTAAAAATTCCCAAATTTATTATGTAAAACTATAAGATAACTTATTAAATCACAAAACTGTAATTTTTTGTAGAATAATTTTACTCACTAGTTTTCTGAGTATATGATCAGGCACATTACGTGATGCATTGCACAGAGCAAGTGCTGAGGAATGTGAGAATATGACAGGAGCCTTGGTTGTATCCAGAGCATCCTTCATGGTTTGCACTGATACATGAGATAGATCCACCATCATCCCCAGCCGATTCATTTCTTGTATCACTAACTGAAATATACATGATATTTATATAATATTTTTAATTTGGAAAAAATAAATGCCAATTGCAATTAAAAAATTTCAAAGACTAAAACTAAAATTTTAGCATTTAAAGGACATGATACCTTAAGAGCAAAAATAGTAATTGATAATAACATTTTAGAGCAGGTGAACAGTTTTAAATATCTGGGTTTCAATTTATCATATGTTAGAATTGAAGATATTAATGACAAAATAAATAAATTTAATCTAATGTGTGGCACTATTAAAAGAACCCTTAAAAATACAAGAAAAGAAACAAAAAATAAATTTTATAAAGTAATGGATGTTCCTGTATTGATGTATGGATCAGAATGTTGGACGATCACTAAAAGACAAGAACAAAGATTGGAAGCAGCTGAGATGCAATTTTTAAGAAATATAGCAGGATATACTCTGCTGGATAAGAAAAGAAATGAAGATATAAGAAAGGAACTAAATATTTTCAAACTTACAGACCGAATAATTAAATATAGGAATGACTGGAAAGAACATATTGATAGAATGCCAGAAGGAAGATTTCCAAAATTATTGCTAAATTATAAACCGCACGGAAGGAGAAATGTTGGTCGCCCACACAGAAGATGGTCTGAACAATTTTAACAATTCTAGCTTTCATGAAACCGGAATGAGCCAACAGGCTTAATCCCTGGAAGATGATGATGATGATGATTTACATAATAACATAAAAGCTTCCCTTAAATATACTTTTTATGATTACAATATTTATATATTAGGGGACTCGATAAGTAATGGCAACACTGCTATAATATCACTTCATTTATAGTCTCTTAAGTTAACTGTGTTGCCAAATCCTTAGAATATGGTGCATTCCATCTGCAGCACCATTTCTGGATATCTCTTTCATCTGATCTATCTCAAGCTTTCTGGATATCAATTCTTGATTGTAATTAAATGCCTTGTAGAGGTTCTTTGATCTTTTAGAATAAGTTATAGTCACAAGGGCTCCTGTCTGGTGAATTTGGTGGATTGTCGAGTACTTCTCAATTCCACCTTCAAAATAAATTCTCCTAAACATCTTTTTAAGGCGATATTACTTTACTAAATGTGAGTAATAGTGAATACATTTACAAAATTTTGCTATTTTGAGATGTTCAACATTACAGATTTATACAACAAAGGCTGCTCAACAACATACTATAAGATTATAATAGTAACCACTAGGATAGCTGATTTACAACAGTGTTGCCATTACTTATCGAATGCCCTAGTATTTAGTTATTAGATTTGAGTATACTAAAATCAGAAATTAACAAATGTAATTACATATACAGACATGTGGCATGAATGGGGAATGAAAGACATGCATGGAAGCTTCTTGTAGGAAAACCAGAGGGAAAATGCCCAGTTGGTAGACCAATAATGAGGTGGGAGAATAACATCAACCATGATTTGAGGGAAGTAGATTATACAGGGAATGATTGGAAAACATTAGCTCAGGATAGGGATGTATGGAGAGCTTATGTCAGTGTGGCCATGAACCTACAGGTTCGATAGTGCCAGTTGGTTAGTTATTTACATTTACAGAGGGTTTTAAAAGGTATATGGCAACAAGGTAGCTGTAGCCGGATAGTCTATAAGGCATCATGTCTTGGCTCACAGCTACAGGGCATGTGCTGGTTTGAATCCCCATGGAGGAAAAAACTTTTTCAATGAAATTTTTGGCCAGAATTCAACTGGTGCCACCCAGAATTATGTGGAATTTGGGTAGATAAAATAAGTAGGAGAGAAAATAGGTTGAGAAAACCAGCTATAATGGCTGGGAACTTGACATGCTGACCACATGTCATCTCTATACTGACTGGATGATCATCCACATCTGTAAATGGCATATGTGGATTGAAGCAGCTGCCTGGTAGGTCTTATAGGCCACAGTGTTTAGTATAAGAGGCATGGTACCAACAGTTTATCATAAGTAATGCCACGAGTGATTCCCAATTTATCTAGAGAATTTGGAAATCAAGAGTGGCATTTGTTAGGACTATTTAACAAAAAAAATTAAGCTGTATACTCACAAATCATTATTTAACTATAGTTATTTTAAAATATGTATATATTTAATGTAAACGGCGATGTTTCAAAACAAATGAGAAACGATTGATACGATTCATCTGCTTCTTTTGTTCATCATCACTGCAACCAGATCATATTATTTATTGCCAAAGGAACGCAATATTGTACGAATGCACTCTAGTGGAGAAAAAATGAAACACATCAAACTGTATATTAATTCATTTCTGATGTCGTATGATGTAAATATGACAATTATATTTTTCTGGATTATTACCTGGAAGGAAATACATTTAAGAAAGTACAAGAGTGGTTTCTTTTTTTGGTGGTATAATCAATTGCTACAAATGTTTTTATATTAACTCCCGCATGCTGTACATGTTGACATTCATGCACTATATATACAATCTGGTAGCCGTATTTCTTAGTGAGTCAGTCACTGCAAAATAATGCAAAATAATTATATTCAGAATGTTAAAAAGGAGGTACTCCCTTTAATATGCTAAACTTTAGTTGGTAAATTCGAGGCAAAACATGACTGTGATTGGTTGTAAATAAAAAATCATTGTAACATGATTGGTCATTGACTCCCATTTGGAGCATGAGTTAAATAGTCAAAAAAAGATACTGAAGTTTATTGTTTAAAATGTAAATACTGTAAAAAAAATACTAAAATAGTCCTACCATCACAAGAGCCCACTATTTTTAGAAGTTACTCTGATCTTAATTAATATTTTAGGAAATAACTCTATGAGGTTTCGTTATATTAATAGTCAAATCTATTCAATGTGTCTTTCTATATTGAACTTTTATAAGAATAAATCACTATGAGGTTTAATTTAGATAAAATCAAATGTTTCATACTTCTCATAATTAATCTTCTAAGTAGATCACAATTTCAAGACCATTGTGGTCCCATCCTCTGTATCTTGAGGACTGATGTTATGTTGATCAGAAGAAGAAGATGAATTGGTTCTTCCGATCGAAATAACATCAATCGTCAAGATGATACTGAGGATGGGACCGCAATGGTCTTGAAATTGCGATCTACTTAGAAGAGGTATGAAACAATTGATTTTATTGTGTCTTTCTGTTTTTAAGTGAAAATGGCTAGTAATATTCTTCTGCTACTGTTAAAGAAGAAATGTAAGTACACAATAAAATATTGAAATATGAGCTGAATCTAGATTTATATGAAAACTGAAGAAATGATGATATGCAAGTAATGTGTTAGATAGATGGAGGTGATCTAATTATAAAGGAAGGTGATGGTGATCCACTTATCAATTTCATCCCAAGATTTGAGTTGCTCTTATTATGTGATTTAAAAAGTACTTTTAAAATGAAGTTTTGAATTAATTTACCTTTCCGAAAGTTGAGAGTCCACCATGCTCAACAAAATCTATGGGCACAGTGTCACTAGGATCATCAGCCAGTGAAGAGTCTGCCCTGACAACAGACAACCAAATAGGACATTATTTAACTATCATTTGAAATTTTAGATCTTCACAAATAGTTTCTTCTGACAGAAATATTTATTGTATCTTCAATTATAATTTATTTTGAGACTAATTTAAGATTTAAAGTGTCAGATAAGTCTACATCTTCTCTGACTGCATTTTTAATCATCTTTATATATGGTATTTTTAACTTTATAAGAAGTATATTTATGTGCTGTGTAAAAAGTATATGGAATAATTTAAAGATGGATTATAAGATGTACAGGGAGAACTTAAATACAAGTTTAGAGTCTAGAAATGCTTAATTTATTGGTTAGTATTATATTTAATGAAGCTCTTTGACAATTCAAATCTGGGTGTTAATGGGCTGGCAAATATTGCACAGAGGCCTCTATTTCAGACTTAAGGTTCTCTTATGTGCTGTAAATATATAAAGCAGGACCCTTCTGAAGAAAGATATACTCAGAATTTTTGTGCTCTTAAAAGTCCATCTACCCAACCAGGTTTTAACCTGCAAACCTCAGAAACAGGGGCAAGTATTGTAACCACTAGTATACAAGGAGTGACAATTTATTATTAACTAGCAGCCTCTAAAATAAAAATGCTAATGTATTAGATCTAGGAAAGTTCTTCTTAGCCAGTGGCCCAGTCTATTTTTTTTTATTTTCTTTATAATTTTTTATCATTTTTCTTTCATCTGCCATTCTTAGTACAACCTTGTTTATTTTTTCTGACAATTTTATATATTCGTTTCTTCTTCATATCCCTAGTGCTTTGAGTCTTCTCATCATGTATTAGTGTCCAAGTCTCCATACAAAACAATTCACTAGTCTTCTTTTTTTCTGGAGGTCTATAAAAAGTAGGATATTTAAGAGTGCCATCTTATAAAGATACTTCATTTATCAGTGAAATGTTCTTCTCTTCTTTCAGTTATTATTTTCATTTCATAATAGTCCTGGCATCCTGTAATTTCTGTTACATCTTCCAAAACAGTCTTTCCCAATCTTTTTTTCCATAATTTTTCCTTAAAAATTGTTTTAAGGAAATTATTATTATGTAATATGTGACTAAAAGACGGTAATTTTGTATCATTGATTTTGAAGACTATCTTCTTCTAATTCATCCAGTGCTTGTTGCTTGTTGGTTTGATTCTTGTCTGTTCAATTTATCTTTGCTGATTGTCTCCATAACCACATTTCTATTGCTGCCTGTCTCTTTATCACTTTTTTGTCAGAACACAATTTTCACAGTCTTATAACAGCACATACCAAATGTAAAGTTTTATATATTTTTTCCCCCCTCTTCTCTATATTTAACCTTTTATTTGTAAATAAATTTCTCTTATCATTAAATGCTTTCTTTCCTTTATTTCAACTACTCATCGCTGTCATTAGTGGTTACTGATTATACTGTCTAGATAGCAAAATTGTTCATCATGAATTTATTTAGGTTTATGACATTTGAGCCTGTTTCTCTATGATCTCAAGATGTGGTTGGTCAGTCCATCTTAATTTTGGTCTTCCTCTATCTCAAAGTCCTTTAGATTCAAACTGCAATGCTAATTTAGGAAAGCGAGATGGGTCCATTCTTTGGACATGTTGTAACCAATTGCTTTGATCATTCTGAATTTCTTCAACTACATTTTGAACTTTCAATTTATTGCGTATATCTGTGTTTCTTTGCATGTCCATTTTTGTCAAACCTAGGAGTGGACGTAGAAATCTCATCTGTGCCGCTTACAATTTTGATCTGATTTTAGAATTTAGTATCCAATTTTTACTACTATATTTCAATCCTGATTTTGCAGTTACATTGTGTAATCTCAATTTGGTTGCTGTTGACATTTGTTTACCAAAATTTATTTTTATGTCTCCATTAATTGCATTGTATTTCTGTAATTTTGTCTCTGTGTCATTTCTTGTATCAGATATTAGATGACCGAGATAATTAAATTCAGAGACTTGTTCTATGATTTTTCCACCTAATTCTATTTTAACTCTTAGGGCCGCATGCAAATACATTAGTCTCTACTCAAATTACTTCCAATCACTGGTGAGCTGACTCACTGTGAGCAATTGCTGAGATCAAATTAACGGCCGACTTACCGGTCATGCATGAAAGTTGACGTTTTCATAATATTGGCAACGAATTACCCAGAATTCTCAGCGATAAAACCATTTCCGTTATTTTTGTCTGCTATAGAGGAACGCATTTACGCTTGCGTCCCGCAAATAATACCGTATACAACGACGTCTGCATCGCGTGATATTACCCTGATTCTCCTGTTCTTCCAGTTGAATTCTTTGGTAGACTCTATCAAATTCCTCTACTCCGCGTATACCGAAAACATGATTGAAGTCTTCAAGGTCCGACATCTTGGATAAAGCTGCAAAGGTTTCAAACTACATCGGTTCCCTTCGGGATTTTCACGATAAGTTTCTATCTTGAGCTATGATCTTAAGTTACCTCGTCAGGTAGCTTACAATTATTATTGCATGAATAGATTTCTGAGTAAGCAAAATGTATTAGGATAAAACTTTCTCAGCAGAGAACACCTTTTACGGTCTAATGTGTTTATAAATTTGACCCTTAGTAACTATTTTCCACACATACCCATGGATTTTGTTTTTGGGAAAAAAAATCAAATATTAAGCACATGTGAAATGAAGATCTTAAGAACTATTCAGGGGATAACATTGTTTGATAGGATGCACAATACAGAAATTAGAGACAAATGTCAAATTCAAGACTAACCAAATTTATTATAGATAGACGAAAATATTGGAAAGGTCATATAGAAAGAATGGAAGACTTGCAAAAAGAGCTGAAGAAGGTAGCCCAATGGACGGGAGAAGAGCAAGAGGAAGACCAGGCATGAGATGAATAGACAGTGGCTGCACATACAATACGTCTTCCTCCAAGGAGGGATTTGGGAAATAAACAGGATGAAAATTGTATAAATAAAGAAGAAGAAGAAGAAAAAGGAAGAAATTTGTTCTATTTTAAAATACCAAACTTTTTGTTCGTCATAATGTTCTATCCTGGTTTTTAAACAACTATATTTTTAGAGTATCGTTAAATAAAATACACTTCTTTCAAGGTTTTCTAGACATTGGGACAGCATTTTAAGATAAATTAAATTATTGCAATGAATTAGGTGTTAGAAATGTGTTATTGCTGGGAGAGTAATTTACTCACCAAGGTGTATTACAGGTGTGGGTGAGAGTCATATAACGAGCACCAAGTTGATAGAACATTCTCAGCACAGCTAGACTTGATCCCAGTGAATGTCCTCCTTCAACTCCAATCAGACTCGCCACTCTTCCAGACCGATGTGCCTCTTCAATACCTGCATACAATTTACTGTTAATGACATCTGCAAAAATTGACACTAGAACAGATCTATATATGTAAAGCTGCCATACTTACCTTTTGAACTGGTTACAAGTTGCATTTGAGTGGGATATTTGTCCACTAGTCGACGAATCACATCTATCTGTTCCAAAGTAAGTTGTACAGAGTCCAGATATTGCGACTCGCAAGGTACATAGGCTGACCAAAACTGTAAAATGTTTACAATTTATTGTATACTCCGTATTTTATTTAAAATAATCCTCAGAAAATATTAAACTGGAAATATACACTTTATCTCATATTGTATTTTCTCAGCCTGGACAGGTCAGGCTACCTAGTTAGCAACCTCTTTAGCTGTGGGCTAATAACCTGCACTTCTTTAAACCTATTATTAAAGAAATCTAAATGAACGTAAGCCAGCATGACATTAAAACAGAGACTAGTGGCATGCTTTCACAAAGGCCCTATGCTTCCAAGTGGAGTGACAGGAACTATTACTATTATCTATCTATCTATATTCGGGATTTTACAGCTGCTGCCATCTTCCTGTGCCAAACCTCCAAAGCCTATGATCTTGGGCATCTTCAATGCTTAGCCCTCTAGCTTGCATTACTGTCTTCATGTTTTCCTTCCATGTTATGGTCTCCCTCTTTTCTTCTTTCTGGTTTCTGTCTGGCTTTGACTTTGGTCTTTTAGCATTTTATGTTTTTTTTAATGTGTGGGGAGCTGGCCCACAGCATAAACCCACAACCTGGAGGACCAGGAAAATTTCTGTCTGGGTTTTCCTCCCATAGCCTTTGAAGATCTCTCTTCACCGCAAGGCAGCATTTCTCTATTTCCCTTAGAGATAGGGTTGCCTCTTTTGCCAGATCTGCCGTATTGAAGGACTCCTTCTGTGCCGACTCTACCATTGAGGTCTTCACCGTAACCCTGGCTAGAGCTCTTACAGAGTACTATCAATCAGAGCCAACTGAACCCTGTTTTTTTTTTTGACGAGGTTGTTACTCCTCCCTCTCCTCCTTTCTCATCCGGGCTTGGGACCGGCCATGGTGAAGTTACTACTACTATTATATTTAAATTAATGTTGGGAAGTAAACATTATGAGGTTATATCATTAATAGTGAGTGGAGAACATATTTTTAATAACTCACCTCATAAAATTTCAAATTTCTTTGACTTTGACCCTTAGTAACTATTTCTATATATCTAGCCAGGGTTACGGTGAAAATAATGTATTTGCATTTTTGGTTAACTGACTTATGCTGCACCTGTATATTAAAGGATTTGATCATGAGGTTCATCTGCCCATCATTACAAGAAAATAAAGAATAGTAGTAGTTAATAGTGAGTGGAGAACATATTTTTAATAACTCACCTCATACAATTTCAAATCTCTTTGACTTTGATACCGCCGGTTTCAGACGACTTCTCGTTCCTCTTCAGTCATGACTCCCACTTCATGACTAAAGAGAAAATCAATTAAGATGGCATGTACATGTAGTGAGAAGAATAAATCAAATATAGGACTCTTTCTTCTTCTTCTTCTTCTTCCTTCCAAGTATTAGGCCAAGGCCTGTTACGATCCTATAGAAAATTTTCCCTCCAGCGTTTCATAGGACGGCCCAGTGATCTTCGTCCTCTTGGTATATAATTATAAACAGCTTTGGGGATCCGATTTGAACTCATTCTTTCAAGATGGTGTTTCCAATTTAGTTGGTACTGTTTAATATATTCCAAAATTGGCGTAGTCTTCAATTCTTTTAAGATATCGGTGTTCCTTTTCCGATCCCATCTGGTGTAACCCGCTGTTCTGCGCATGAATCTCATTTCACAAGCCGTACCGCTGTGGTCTCGAGGTAGCGTGCTGCCTTGTCACGCAGCGGGCCCGGGTTCGATCCCCGGTCGGGGCAGTTTTTCTGGGTGAGGTTTTTATCGGGGTTTTTCCTCACCTGTAAGACAAATGTCAGGAAAACTTTAAGGCCCAAACGGTCCCCGAAATCATATGGCCATCATCCTTACCATCCTGGTTGAGTGGTAGACAAGGCCTTAAGGCCTTAACTCTGCCAGGTAAAATAAAGCTATTATTAATTAATATTATTCTGCTTTCATGTTGTTTTTTTAGTGTCCATGCTTCACTACCATAGGTCAACACTGGTCTAGCCAAAGTGTTATATAAATGTAATCTGGTGTTTTTTGTACATGGGATTGTTTCATAACTTGATTAATAAAAATATAGGACTTGTACGTTGAAAATCACCAGGAGAAAGGAATACGACAGTCTACATGGGAAAATAATATGTTGAAGAGGAATCTTAAAGATGTAGATTAGATAAGTAAAGAGAACTGGAAGTAGAGGATATCTTTGGTCGAGGAAACTTGAGTCTCATCACCACATAAATAATCCTGATAATGATATTTCATTCAAGTTTTTTTTTGAGTCTGTGATCATCTTACCTCAATTTATGTTGATTTGTTCTCGAACATGTTTCAATATATCTTCTATATCACCTCAGCTTTGACCAGACTGATGAGTTTTATGTTGTGAACCCTGGATGTCGATATCACAGACTCAAAAAAACTTGATTAAAAGAACCTCAAAATATTACTTCCTAAAATAAACATTGATATTTCATTCTTCATAATCGCTCCAAATCAGTTGATTACACATTGTTGTAAACATCTGTTCAATTTCTGTTTCTTGTGTGTAGATTCTTATAAAGATTTTCCTATTTTTTTATTTGTAGTTTAACTATAATTGTTATACTGTGACTTCTGTGTGTATTGTTGTGTCTGATCTGTGAATATCAACATTCTTATTCTCTCCAGGGTGCCTGTGAATACTTCAATTTGATGAAGCAATGCTCTTTTTCCATATTCCACTGAATGTCATGGCATCTGTACTCCTAAACACATTATATCTCTGGTTGGAATTCAACTCTCACTTGGTAGATGCTATCTCCTATTCAAACTGTGATGATTTGATTCTTTTGTTATGTAATAGATGGATTTATCTTTTACATCATTTCTTGTTAGTATGATGTATTTACTTTCCATTGACAAGAACTGATGTTCAAGTTATTTCTTTGTAGCTCTTCAGTACAGGCTAACAAGATCTTGGTTTTTCTCTTCATATATAATTTGACCTTCAATGAGAAATGTTAGATTTATAATAATGCCTTAAATGCAAGAAAAGTGCTAGATTTTGTGAGATAGTATACCTGAGCACCGACCATGCCTTGTTTCAAGCGATGAAGATCAGTATGTGACCACACACTTTGTGACCATGGTTCTTGTTGTCGTAAATCTTCTGAGAATTTAAAATCATGTAGTTGATTATGCAAGAACTTGCGTATGTTCCAAGGCAGGTCATTGTGTCTGCAAGAGATAAAAATTAATCATTAACATTGATTAAAAAAAAGTGTTATGATAAGTGAAGCTTAAAAAAGTTATTGTAATAGTATTGTCAGAAATTTATTTATATTACAATTACACTAGCAAACAGTGAAAATGTAACTGGAATGAAGTAAATGTTTCGTAAGTATATCTACCACACTGATAACGAAAAAGACAATGAAAAGCTCAAATTTGCTCTCATTTCCAAGTTAAAGGGGGTGCATTTAACCCTTTTAAATTATGGTTTTGTTTAGATTAATTTCAGGCAAACCCAGCTATAGCAACATCACTACTTATCCTAGGATCAAGCTTCGAACCTCATTCTCTTCAGAAAAGAACAGTCTTTAAACGGTACCATTCAAATGTTCCTATCATGTACCCGAGGTGGGAAAAGTTGCGGGAAATTGGGATTTTTTTCTGAAAATCCCTTGTTTTTAAGTTTGGGCCCCCTGCACACCCCTGTGTTAATGCACAGATCTCGAAATCAACTGAAAAATACTAAGAGATGTACGCAATGTGTGTGCAAAATTTTAATCTTCTATGTTTAAAAGTAAAGCCAGAGTGATGACGTCATTATCCCCTGTGTCTCGATGCAGAAGAGCCTGTATAACTATGTATAAAGTATTTTACAATGCATCCACGCTTGAAAAAAAAAAAGTAGTAAAAAGCTTTACTAGGAAATTTTAAAGCCAATACTTACATTACTCTCTTTTGGGACTAATGACAACTATGGGCATTAACTATAAAAGTGTTGAGTGGAGGTTGTTCATCGACTCCTCCAAAAATAAGTCTCAAGTGTGTCCTACTGCATAAAGGCAACGTGTTACCATCGATTCCGATTGGGTATGCACCTTACATGAAAGAAGCATATGTTAACATGAAACAATTGTTATTGCGATTGAACTATGACAAGTTTAAATGGCAGATTTCCAGGGATCTGAAAATCAAAGGCATACTACTTGGGCTACAACAGGGCTATACCAAGTTCTGTTGCTTCCAATACCTTGGGGATAGCCGCACCGTAGCACTTCATTATAAAAAGAAAGATTGGCCTAAGCATTAATCACTTGGACCAGACTTCACAATGTTATGCAAGAAGCACTTGTCGAATCCAAGAACATAATTCTCCCTGCTCTTCATGTAAAATTGGGCCTAATGAAAAACTTTGTTAAGGCCAGGGACAAAACTGGGGTAGCATTTATCTATTTACACCAGAAATTTCCACAGCTTAGTGATATGAAAAAAAGAGAGAGGATTTTCGTGGGTCCCCAGATACGGACAATGTACAAAGACGAGCATTTCAACACCATCCTGGCAGGTAATGAAAAGTTAGCTTGGGATCGCCTTTGTTCAAGTGTCAACAAACTTTCTATAAAATACGAGGTCAAAAAACTATAAATATCTTATGGCAAATCTTCTGCACTGCTACGATAGACTGGTGTGTAACATGTCCTTAAAGTTACATTCCTTACATTCTCACTTAGACTTTTTTCCTGACAACTGTGGTGCTGTAAGCAACGAGCATGGGAAACACTTCCACCAGCAAATTTCAAACATGAAAATGAGATACCAGGTAAAGTGGAGTGCATCAATGTTAGCCGATTACTGCTGAACACTAATTAGGAAATCACCAGCAGAAAATTACAAATCAAATACCAGGCAAAGCAGTTGAACCTTCAGTGACCTTCCTCCAAGGGATAACAACAAGGTAAATACATGCATAAGCTTATATAGGCAATAACATAAAGTTAGCATAACTTCAAAACAAGATCTAATCTTGCATTTTCATTAACATTTTCGTTATCAGCACACCCAAAAATATAAAGATTAGCTGTTTCCATGCCATTACAGAAAAAAAAGTAAAATTTTGTTGGCTAGTGTTATTTGTAGTTCTGTGCCATAACAAGTGATTTAAGGCATCATGCCTTGATGCATAGCTATAGGACTTGCACTGGTTCAAGAACCCATGGGGAATACATTTTTTCATGGAATTTTGGCCTATATATTACTGATGCTGACCCAGCATCATGAGGAATTTGGGTAGGTGTAGTAAGTAGCAACTTCAGATTGAGAAACCAGCTATAACGTTGGGGGACCATATGTCATCCAGCCAGTATAGGGGTGACATGTGGTTAGCATGTTTTTTATTAATTTTCTGTAAACATTTACTCCTTTAATTTTAATTAATTATGAAATTGTAATTGTGATAAATTGGTGAAATTCCAGCACAGCATTTTCCTTGATATCTTTGATCTTTAAATCCAGAACCTCCCAAATACTACTGTACCGAAATCAAGATTTCGATAGGGGGATCATACTGCGCAACCTATACGTCATCGCGTCTCCATTTTGTGTGTGATCTTTGTGAACAGTGCCAAATGCTCTCCTACCTACCCCTTCCCTTCCCTTCCTAGTACGCTCCGTGTCCTATCGCGCATTCTCCCCTCTCCTTGTGAACTCTCATAAATAGCTGTGTTTTCTGACATTGCATCATCATCTGTTGAGTTATCGTTGGAGTCTAGTCAATGTAGCTCAGAAGAGCTAATTTGGTTTGTTAGTCCTTTAGGCCAGGGTGCGGCCGCAAGGACTGTATACACCAACCCTAGGCTGGACTAGTGTGAGTGTAATGTTGTATGTATGTTTATGAATATTATTTTTGTACAAGATGATCAATGATAGCATTATTTTCTTTATCAAACTAATTATTTATTCATTTATTTTCATTGTTATATCTGACTATACTTTTTGACTCGCATTAAAACTTTAGTTGTCTATTTTAAGTACTCTTTTGCCTATTTATTTAGTAGCTAGCCTATGTCAGATATGAAAGTAAAAATTCCAAAGCTTACTGAAGCGCGGGTGAGTTCCTCTTTCCTTAAAGCTTCCACGATTATAGCTTGTAGCTTACAACACATTACATGTTTGATAATTTATTAAGGAAAGTTGAATTAATCTTTGTCTTTTATGGGCCCGGGCAAAGATATCTTAATTTGAGCAGTCTATGTTTTCTATTCAAAATATTTATCAACAACAATGGTTTGATCCAGCACCAATACGGTGCACTACTGTCTAATCGCCTCACTCAGTAAGAAAACTTATTCCATTGTTTTTAAAATTAATTACAACAACATTTATATTGCTGGAATTCCAAAGAATTTCACATTAACAAATATAAAGATCAGATCACTGTATCAGATGATAAATAAAAGAAAACAAAAGTTGTACACATTCAATGTTGTTTTTAATTTTATACATATTTTATTAATGTTATCAAGCTATGTTGATGTTACATGTGAAAATAAATGTTTACATTTGAAATTGAAATGCCAAACATACCTGTTTAAAAATAGTGAAAATGTTCATAATTGTGAACTTTAGTAAAAATCAGTTTCATATAAAATCAAAATAAATTCTGAAAATAAAACTAAATTAATAAATGAATTTCAATTATTTTAAAATGTCTGTAGTATATTTAGAATATGTTAATAATATAAAAATTCAGTATTCTATAACTGAATTGAGTTAAGGATGAAAACACAAACTTTCAAGTATAATATATAAATTTAAAATAAGGTATCCTGGTCTAGAAATGACTCTATATCAAGTTATAAGCCAAAGTTATTTTTCATAGTTTGTAGGGATATAACAGTGGTTATGGTAGATGATCCAATCAGCATTTAGATGTATATCATGAGGGATTGGGAAAAAAAACACCATGAATGCAATACAGATGGTAAGAATACTTGAATAAGTCTTCCAAGCATTCTCAAATAGAGCCATGTACAGCATTTGAAAAAATTGATGGCACAACTCTTGAAGATGGAAAGTCAGAGCTTTGAAGAGTGATTCACACCAGTTTGTTGTTACATGTAATGACTCGATTGAGTGCAAAGCGGGCGGTGTAAGTCTCTCTTCATGCAATATTCATATCGTTAGCTTCAGTGGAGCAGTCAGTAAGATGCTCTCTTGCGACAACGCGGGCCCAGGTTCAATCCTGGTCAGGAAGATTTTTTTTTAATAATGTCATTAATTTTTATAATGCTTACAAATTACCAGGCTTCATTAAATAAATAAATTTGTATATATATAGAGATATTTCAAGACAAGAACAATAAGTAGGATAGCAAAAATTAAAACATATAAAACAATATCGAAACCAATATTTACATTTGGAAACGAAACATGGACATTATCAGAAGAAGATAAGTACATGTTAAATAGATGGGAAAGAAAAATATTAAGGAAGATATATGGAGCAGTACAGGGACAAGATATATAAAGAATTAGAATGTACTGGGGATTGAAAGAATTATATGGGGATTTAGATCTGGTAGGAGATATTAAAAGAAAGAGACTGGAATGGATAGGACATGTGTTGCAGATGGAGCAAGAAAGAGGCGCAAGAAAGATTTTAGAAGGGAAACCAGAAGGAAGAAGAAAGGTTGGAAGACAGAAACTAAGATTGTTAAATAAGGTTGAGGAAGACTTAAGACAACTAAAGGTTAAAATATGTAGACAGAAAGCTAGGAATAGAGAAGAATGGGCAGATGTTATGAAGGAGACCAAGGTTCTTAGAGGACCATAGAGCCAAAGGAAAAAGAAGATATAGGGATAATAATTAATTAAAGGAAACAGGTCATATATATATATGGAAAATAAATAATGATTGCAACATCTCAATACTTCGTTTACAAAACACAAGGCATATTAAAATTGTTTACTTCCACAACTAATGCAAAAAATGTCAAGTTAATATCTAATCCATCCACAGTAATTCTGTCCGAAGGCAGGTCTTTCACTGCAATCATAGCATTTTCATGCTATGCTTTGCAGCTTTACTAGGGAATTATAGGTGTGGTAGCTTCCCGTTGCTTTCCACACTGGTGGAGGATGATGATGATGGCCGGATGATTTTTGGAGACCATTGGGCCCTAAGCTTCCTGACATTTGTTTTACAGTTGAGGAAAAACTCCAAAGAAAACCTCACCCAGGAGCCTGTCCTGACCGGGAATCGAACCCGGGCCTGCTGCATGACAAGGCAGCATGCTACCTCGAGACCCCAGCGGTGGACAATATCTAATTTCAATATACAAGTAAGTCCTGGTTTAGTAACTCTTAACAAAGGAGAGGCTAACACTCAACATTGGGCACCATTGTAGATGTAGATTTGATAAATTAAAATAATATAAAATTACAATTAATAGCTGAATGTGTATGTTAATTTATTGTATGATGCTCTTACCCATCTATAAGAGGTACTTCCTTGAGAATACGTCTGACAACTTGCAACCGTGCTTCAAGGAGGCGTGAAGAGCGAAGTTCAAGTGCAAGTGGTACTCCCACACCTACACCAAGTGCAGCTGCCACAATAAGCAGGCCACACACTGCCAGCCACTGTTTACAGTCCAATTCTAGTACCACTGTAAGTTACATGATTATTATTCCATCTTTTACCTTTGAATTATTATAGAATCATGCGGAGTTATATTATATTGTAAATAAATATATTTAACTTGTGGAACTTAAATTCTTCCAGACTTCAAAGACAATGGTTGGCATGATGTTACGTTCCTCAACAATATAGTGTGTCTCAAACCTTTAGGGTGAGAATTATAAAGATAGTAGAAGGTGTAAATTGAGTACTTTGAGGTAGGGAACCAATGATCGGGAATTAATATATACTTAAATTTGTATGGCTATAAACAACTTACCCTATAGCTACATCAACTTTCAGCTGAGAGCAAGTGCTCAAAGTGGTGACCACCAATGTCAACACATGTATTATAAAGGTGCTGTGCACTCTTTCAAAGATCCATAGTGTCTGTTCTAAAACAAGACAGGCAGCTACTAGTTACTTATTGGTGTCTACTGTGGTTGAATTGCTGCTGTAGAAAAGAATCAGCAGACAATTCTGAACGGTATTGTTTTATAAGCTATTATCATCAAACGTCAACACAGGAGATAGTTATTTGCTAATCAAGTACACCGATCATACCCTTGAACCTAGAAGAATTTAACTCTCAAATGTGTAAATCTAGCATCCACTATAAATGTATTATCTAAATTAATAATATACTTAGAATTTAACACCTCACCTCATATTGTAGATTTCTCAAACTAGTCTTTGAGAAGACTAGTTTGAGAAATCTACAATTATGAGGTGAAGTGCTAAATTCTAACTCTATTCTTTAATTAAAAGAAACTTCATAGTGTCACTTCCTTCAAATATTACTGAAAATATTATCTAAATTTTTAAACCACAAGATAAAAATCCATTGAGATATAAAATTATTTTAAAATATAGAATTGTGAAAATTAAGTTTCCAGCTGTAAATAGTTTATGTTGAGGAAGATAGTACCTGAACAGGTGTCAGTTTTGATAATTTTGTATTCTAGAATTTTATAAATGTATTTTGACATTTTTTTAAATTGTATACATTACCCATATCATAGTCTTCCATTTTAGATTTTCATATATTAGGGAATTGATACTTCATAGAGATGTTATAGATAAGGACAAAGGGCTCTAAAAAAGTTAATTCTGCTTTGTACTATTATAAAAAATCTCTCTCTCAACATTTTGATATCTTGTTTGAGATAAAAAAAGAATTGTAGACCATATATAGTGACAGGTAAAGTGCAAAAAGATGCATTTAATATTGAACATTAAAAAAATATTACAAATACATTAATTATTGACTACTAACTAACTATCTCTCTGGCACTATTGAACCCGTAGGTTCATGGCCACACAGATATAAGCTCTCCACACATCCCGATCCTGAGCTAATGTTTTCCAATCATCTCTATCTATCTTCGGGTTTTTACAGCTGCTGCCGTCTTCCCGTGCCAAATCTCCAAAGCCTACGGTCTTGGGCATCTTCGATGCTTAGCCCTCTAGCTTGCATTACTGTCTTCATGTTTTCCTTCCATGTTAACCTTGGTCTCCCTCTTTTCTTCTTTCTGTTCGGATGCCATTCATATAGTTGCTTCGGCCATCGCTCATCTTCCATTCTTAAGACATGTCCTAACCACTTTAATTCCTTCTCCTCAATTCTTTCAATTATGCTTTCTTCTGCTTCCATTATGTTTCTAATTTCCTTATTTGTGGCATGTTCTAATCTAGACTTTCTGGCACTTCTCCGTAAATAATCCATTTCTAGAGCTATTAGTCTATTCTTGTAGTACTTATTGATTGTCCATACCTCACTTCCATACATTGCAACAGATTCCACCAATGTTTTACCAATATATTTTTTTGTGTCTTTCCAAATATGCTTATCCCACCATATGGAATTTAACGATGATATTATTTTGCTACTCAATTCAATTCTATGTTTTATGTTCTCTTTGCCTATACCTTCAATGTTAATCATCTCCTGTATCATCTACTTTCCTCAAATCATAGATAATGTTATTTTTACACCATGTTCTTGACCTGCTTACTGGGTGCTTTTCCTCTGGTTTTCTGACAAGGTGTTTCACTGCCTGTCTTTCATTTCCCATTTATGCCATATATCCTGCCCATCGAAATCTATGAGATTTAACTGTTCTTATTATATCTGTTTTCCCCTAAAGATCATGTAGCTCACTATTATGTAATCTTCTCCATTCATCTATCTATTCATCTCTCTTTGGTCCAAAATTTTCCTTAGAACATTATTTTCAAATACTCGTAATCTTTTCTCCTCCCTTAAATTAAGAGTTTCACATCCATATAATATAACTGGGAGAATAACAGTTTATATACATATATTCAGTTTAATGTTTTTTGTTTCCAATATTTTTTTAGAAGAGAGATGAACAGACAGGTGAATGGAGGAGACTACATAACAATGAACTACATGGTCTTTATAGGAAGCCGGATATAATAAGAACAATTAAGTCTCGTGGACTGCGTTGGGCAGGACATGTTGCACGTATGGAGAATGAAAGACGTGCATGGAAGCTTCTTGTAGGAAAGCCAGAGGGAAAACACCCAGTTGGTAGACCAAGAATGAGGTGGGAGAACAACATTAACTATGATTTGAGGGAAGTAGATTGTACAGGGAATGATTGGAAAGCATTAGCTCAGGATAGGGATGTATGGAGAGCTTATGTCCGTGCGGCCATGAACCTACGGGTTTGATAGTGCCAGTGAGTAAGTAAGTAATATTTTTTGAGAGGAGATGAGATGACAAGAGTCCCTGTAATGCATAATAGCATGAATTTCCAGAATTCAGCCTTTGTTTAATTTCTTTGTGCATCTCATTCTTGTTTGTATTTCCATATGTAACCATCTACTTAGTTTTACTTGATGTACAACTCCAGCCCCAATTTCTTAGTGTTACTTAATAGAGTGTTGATGTTGGCTCCTGGTATCTCCTCACTATCACCTAATAATACTACATCATTAGCATAAACCAATAGCTTATTAATACCATTGAGTTGTAGGCCTTCTTTGTCATTATTGCAAAATTAAATTAATATCATCATCATCATCATCATAGTACATTCACGAATTTAGGCCATTTGTTGACCTGTTTCGGCCTCAAGAGAAACACAAATTAAATTAATATTCACATTGAAATTGTTCACATCAGTTGAAATATAAAAATACATCTCATCATTTACAACTGTCATTGTTGCGCCTACACTAGGGCATAACCGCAAAAATATGATAAAAACTATAAAGCATATACAATATATACTTGTTTATTATACCAGAAGATAGGAAATAAATAACCACATTGAAATAGAAATTAGTCATGCTCAAAGTTCATACAAGGGCTTTTTAAAATGTAAAAAAAGCGAGTAAAAATTTATAATGTTTTATATCCTGGATCAAAACCATGTCACAACATTCCAGGATGTAAATTCATATCAACATGTTTTGACAGAAAGACCAGAGATGACCACATTAGATAAGGATGAATTTGAGCTGCAAGAAGTAAAAGTGGAACATAGTTTTCCATTTTGACATAGATGAATGTTTTGAACTATATCATGTGAAAGCTGTAAGTGAAAACCGATGAAAAAACCCCACATGTATGGAAAGGAAAAGTTAACTTTCCACCCGAGTTTCCCCCGATTAGAAACTTAAAAATGATCATATAAATATTCACGGTTTTTCTAACAAATTCAGAATGGTGTGGAGGACCGAAGTTCTCAGTCCTCCTGGGGAGGAGTGCAGCTTCTTCATGGGTAAGAAACAACATTTTATCATCACTCTAAAAAGTTCAAGTTTTCTAAAATGGTCATTTTCTGAAGAAAAATAACTTAGAATAATTTGGAAGACCAAAGGGTCAAATAACTTAGAATAATTTTGTTAATTATTAAGAATATGCATTATTATAAGAAGACCTAAGGGTCAAGCAAGATGAATAATAACCTAAAGTTGATTTTTTAATTTGTTCTCCTCTGAGTATTATCAGTTTTTTAAATCTAATCGGCTCATTCCAATTTGACAATTTTTCACTGTCTTTAATCACTTGTTTATATGTTTTGTTTAATATTTCTCTTTATGGTTTGTTTTAATTTAAATAAATAATGGTATTTTATTGTTTACTGTGTTTATATGTGAGGTTCTCCCACCAAAAACCAAGGACAACCACTCGGGCCAAAGACCACTTAAACTATAGAGATCCTTTTTACGCTACGTTATGACTGGGATTAACTCCATTATAACAGTCATTATGGCAGCATAAATCTAATTTATGGAACAATTGATGGTATCTATTCTCATCTTCCTATGATAATCTTTGATTTGCGATATAAGTCCATAATAATTAAATTAATAGATAGAAAGTCACATTCTATAGATTGTTAATACATAAGATATTTAAGTGTAAAATTCTGATTATACAGTTAAGGAAACCTTTGTTTTATTATCTTCTGTTGCTTTTATAACTCAATTATTTCTGCTTTAATGCTAATCTTGATTCCAGGGGATGAGAATTTTGTCAAAGATATACCTTATAGAATAGGGATTCAGTAATGTTCCCATTGGACTGAGAACTTTTATGTATCTTCAAAAGAAAGCTATGCCTTGAATTATTCTCTTAACTAAAATGCTCTATAAAACCTTTAGGGTAAATAAAATTCACATACCATGATCCCAGATATGCCATCTATGTCTATATATATATATATATATATATATATATATATATATAATTATGTATTTATAGACTATTATTATGCTGATAATTGCAATTGATATACATAATAATTGAACAGATAAAAACATTCCAAATTTATAGTGTTTTAAGTAATTAAAGCCAGTGGATGAAAAATTAATGTTTTTAGATAAAAGGTTAAACATTTTATTTCATCTCCAAGATAATAAAATAAATGTACTTTTTTTTAGTAATTAAGGAAAATAAATGCATTTGTCTTCTTTTGCAAGTAAAACAAAGGTATATATATCTCAAAATATCGTTTTTGTTACTTTTTCCAGCCATTTTAAATACTCTTTTTTTAAATATTTTTATTATAAATGAAATAGTTAAATGTACCAGATAGTAAAATTAATAGGTAAAAGCAATATACGATATTTATTATTGAATAAAGAGTAATAATAATTTATTAATAAAGGGTTATGTATTTAATAATTTTCTGAAAGAGAGGCATGGAAACTTCTTGTAGGAAAGCCAGAGGCAAAGTGCCAGGTAGATAGACTAACAATGAGGTGAGAGAAGAACTTTTACCATTATTTAAGAGAGGTGAATTGTTCAGGGAATGATTGGAAATATTAGCTCAGAATAGAGATATATGGAAAGCTTATGTCTGAATGACCGTGAACCTCCAGCTTTGATAGAATCAGTTATTTATTAATTTTCAGAATTATCTGTAATTAATTTTTCAACAGTAAATTGAAATAATTTCAGCAAATATATTTATATAGGTACTAATAAAATGCATGAGAAACCTTTGTTGAGGTATAAGTCACACAATATAAAATAATACTTGTAATGTACAGTTGTCCCTCAAGTTGTTTATTTTTTTAATCCTTCTGCTGAGGATGGAACAATTTTGTGAAAAAAACCTAATAGATTTTTTCAAATTTTAAACAAGTTTAGGATGATTGCGCCTTAAAGGTACTAATTTTATATTTGAAAAACAAAATATTGTGAAATATATTTATTCAGTTCACCGCTGTGTCTCGATGTAGCATGCTGCCTTGTCACGCAGGGGGCCCGGGTTCGATTTCCGGTCGGGACAGGCTCCTGGGTGAGGTTTTTTTGTGGTTTTCCTCACCTGTCAGACAAATGTCAGGAAGCTTAGTAGGGCCCAATAGTCCCCAAAAATCATCCGGCCATCATCATCATCATCATCCTTATCATTATCATAATCATCCCTCACCAGTGTGGAAAGCAACAGGAAGCTACCACACCTATAATTCCCTAGTAAAGCTGCAAAGCATAGCATGAAAATGCTATGATTGAAGTCAAAGACCTGCCTTCGGGCAGAATTACTATGGATGGATGTATATTTATTCAATGAATATCAAGAATAAGGGAATTATATGTTAAAACTTAAGAAACTGAAATATTTTAGTCAATTTAAAGGAATGTATTAAAAACTGGAAGGTTGAAGGTTCGAGTCTCACTGGAATCAGAATTTTTAAATTGACCCAAACCTTCTACTGACACAATGACCCTGGGGTCGACTCAGCCTCTAATGGAAATGAGTACCAGATGCTTTTTCTGGGAGTAAAGGCGGCCATCATGCGGGGCTCACAACCCAGCTGACATGAAGTGTTTAGAAAAAGTGAGAGCCTTAACCTCCTACTATCCCAAGGTTCTCCTATGGCCTGTAGTGGGATCACTTTATCTTATTAAAGGAATGTATCCTTTAAGTAATGAGCCTGCAAATAATTATGTTAAACTTTTGTGCAAAATATTATTTTCAATAGCTGGAAAATAAGAGTTTTTTTTTAATATCATTGGTTCACTGCATTATTGAATACACAAAACAATTTTAGCTTGGAAAACTGGAAACTTGTAAAATATTCCTTTTATTATGATGGTGAAAATAATTGCATGTGCATGTGAGTATGTATGAAGAATATTCTCTTGTATAAATGTGTTTCTCTAGTCTAACCAAGTAATTAAAATCTGTCTAGGTATTCATGGAATTGAAATAAGCATAACTAGAAAGAATTATTTATACTCAAAAGTTGAATGATGAAGATTAAATGAGAGAACTTACCTCTCTCTGTGCGTTAGTCCACCGTTCTTCCCACAGATTGAGTTCCTGTACCTCTGTCTGCAGGTGAGGGGGAGTGACTCTGGAGGATTGCCGCTGCTCCATTTGGAAGCTTACGTGCTAAGTCAGGACTCCCTGCCTGGAATTGTAATGAGTTTCAGCAGTTTGTTAAAGTGATTGTGCAAATTCCCCCACCAAAATTTGTGGTCTCTTATTCAGACATTTATTACTGCAGATATGACTGACAAGTTTTTAATAGAAAATACAAACAAAATTTAAATCAATTTTTTTAGACTTTTTATTTGTGTTGGTTGTGTCTCATGTCAGTTTACAGTAGATCCCCTGAACCCTAAGATAATTAATATTCTTCTGCATTATAATGGTAGAATTTTTTTTTAAATCACATTATTGGGCGGTCATTCCATTTATATTCTATACATTTTTATGAGACACTGAAACTGGTGTTAGCATAATATATCTTCTAAAATTGTATAAAAATAAAACAGTGATTTTTTATGTACTAAACTATATATTTGGGAATAATTATGGATAACATTGAAGGTATAGGCAAAGAGAACATAAAACATAGAATTAAATTGAGTTGCAAAATAATATCATCATTAAATTCCATATGGTGGGATAAGCATATTTGGAAAGACACAAAAAAAAGATATTGGAAAAACATGGTGGAGGAATCGTTTGCCATGTATGGAAGTGAGGTATGGACAATCAATAATTACTACAAGAATAGACTAATAAGATCAGGAAATGGATTATTATGAAGCAGGACAGTGCCAGGAAGTCTCTTTAAATTGAAAACCTGTCACAACATAAGGAAATTAGAAAACATAATGGAAGCAGAAGAAAGCATAATTGAAAGAATTGAGGAGAAGGAATTAAAGTGTTTAGGACATGTTTTAAGAATGGAAGATGAGCGATGGCCAAAGCAACTGTATGAATGGCATCCGAACAGAAAGAAGAAAAGAGGAAGAGCAAAGTTAACATGGAAGGAAAACATGAAGACAGCAATACAAGCTAGAGGGCTAAGCATCGAAGATGCCCAAGACTGTAGGCTTTGGAGGTTTGGCACGGGAAGATGGCAGCAGCTGTAAAAACCCGAAGATAGAGATAGATTTTTTTATATTACATTTTTATTGTGATCTATGTTAAATTGCAGCACTTAAGGAAGGCAGTTAGATAGCTTTTTAATATTTTAAGATTTAAATTAAAATTCTTTATACCTCACCTCATATCTAGTCTTCTAATTATACCACTTTCAAAGCCTAAGTGGCTTCAGTAATTTCTTGTTGACTAATGTTATGTCATAATGTTACTTTCTATTGTAATTTATTAATTGCATGTACCAGTTTTCATTGCAAAAATCTAAAATTGAAACCGCTAAAGCAATTTTTAAATTTTTGCTTCAGGAGTGGGGATAAACCCCCACTTCTAATAGTCCAATTTTGCTAGTTTAACAAACTCATTCTTAATTTTTTTTTATTTCTATATGATGAGTTTTGTTCTGAAAAAAAAATAAGAATTGCAGTTGCTAGAGTGTTAAATTGGTGAAGATTTTTAATAACTTATCACAATTTTTTATGAGAACAACCTTAATAGCTACGTTCCTTTGGAATTCACTAAAAGTTAGATCATTGGTTGATTAGTGTCTTTGACATTGTCTGATTCCCAATAGCCAATTTTGTCGTTCCATCCAATCTCCTGGTTGTAGATGTTTCTCCTTCATGTATAAATATATATTCCCTGACTCCAGGAGGTTTTAGGTCTTCCTCTACCTCGTCTTCCTTCACGTTTCCATTCCAAAACACATTTTGGTAGCCAATCCTCTTCCATTCGCTGGTCATGTCCATACCATCTTAATTGCTTAGTTTTAATATAATCTAAAATAGTGTCTTCAATCTTCATTTTCTCCCTTATAACTGAGTTTCTAATTTTTTCTCTTCTTGAAATTCTTGCTGCCCTTCATATAAAATCCATTTCTGTTGCCAAAACATACTTATTTGTTTATTGTTGTTAATGGCCAAAGTTCTGCTCAAAAGTAATGATGCTTTTAACAATTGTTTGATATATATTAATTTTATTTTTATTACTTATATTTTTATCCTTCAATATTCAATTGCAAATTTTGCTTTATTATTTCTATTTCTTATTTCCTCTTCATAATTTCCATTTTTATTTATTTTAGTTCCTAAATATGCGGTCTCACTAAAAGATTTTATTGTTTTTCCAGTCTCCAAAATTAAATTTTATTCTGGTTCACCAATTTTGTTTTCTTCAGAATAATTTAATTTGATTGTGGAATGCTGGAAGAAATGCCAGTTATAGACCATGGCCACATAGCCCGGAATCTTTTAATATTGTAATTTAATTTGATATTTTACTGTTGCATTTTCTACAACATCACATTTTAGTTTATATGTTGGAATCATTCATATTTGTATGTATATTAGTTCCATGATGAAGAAGTGATTGTATTTGTTAGCCAGCTACCATCATGATTGTTTAGTAATATGGTTACAGTATGGAAATCAGTTATTTGCTTTGTTGTTAGGATTAAACAAACTTCCTATTATATAAATGCACAGCGATGGCAAGAGTACTTAAAAACATTGATTTGATGAGAATCACTTACAATTATTACACAACAAACATTATTACTCAGTATGTGGGTTACAAAATATGATTGTCTAATAATTACTTGGAAGTGATCTATATGCAATTACAATCCACTTGTGCAAGTTATAATTAGCTTTGCAAAATAATTGCTTTTTGAAATTTTATTTCAAAGTGTGGCTTTTATAGCAGGATTATAAAAGTAAATGATTGCTATTTATTTTTATAATGGAACAATTTATCACCATCATTAGGTCTCCTATGTTATCTAAATTTAATTTAACATTCTTCTAATTTTTCCTTGTTATTTTCATCTCTAAAATCATTGATTTTTTATCTCAAATTCCTTTAAAATGTGGATATGGAGAAGGATGGAGCATATAAAATGGACAAACAAAATAAAAAATAAAGATATGCTGAACAGAGTGGGTAAAGGAAGAACAATGCTGGAACTTATAAAGAAGAGGAAAATAAATTGTATTGCACACTGGCTAAGAAGAAACTGCCTGCTGATGGATGCCCTAGAAGAAATGGTCAATGGGAAAGTGCTTAGAGGCGGAAAAAGACATCAGATAGTATTAAAATAAATGGTTTGTATGCAGATACAAAAAGGAAGGCTGAGTTAAGGAAAGACTGGATAATGCTGAGTTTGCAGTGAAAGACCTACTCTTGGGCAGAACACTATGTTTGTACTTACTTACTTACTCACTGGCACTATCGAACCCGTAGGTTCATGGCCGCACGGACATAAGCTCTCCATACATCCCTATCCTGAGCTAATGCTTTCCAATCATTCCCTGTATAATCTACTTCCCTCAAATCATAGTTAATGTTGTTCTCCCACCTCATTCTTGGTCTACCAACTGGGCGTTTTCCTTCTGGTTTTCCTACAAGAAGTTTCCATGCACGTCTTTCATTCCCCATACGTGCAACATGTCCTCCCATCGCAGTCTATGAGACTTAACTGTTCTTATTATACCTGGCTTCCTATAAAGACCATGTAGTTCATTGTTGTGTAGTCTTCTCCTGTGTTTGTATATCATCCCATTTTGTTAATCTTTTATCACTTGATGCTTCATTTGTTTCCCAAATTACAATATCCACTCCACTTCTGGCGCGACAGGCCTATAAGGCCCTTAGCCTACCAGCTGGCTGCTGGCCTCACATCCACATGTGTCAATCACAGAGGTAGATGATAATCAGCCAGTGTAGGGGTGACATGTGGTCAGCATGTCGAGTCCCCCAGCCATTATAGCTGGTTTTCTCAACCTGGAGTCGCTACTTATTGTAGCTACCCAAATGCATCACAATGCTGGGTGGGCACCGGTCCCATACTGGCCGAAATACCATGAGAAAATTTGTTCCCCCATGGAGACTCGAACCTGCGCAAGTCCCGTAGCTCTGCGCCAAGGCTTCCTGCCTTAACCACTCGGCTACGGCGCAGGACTAAATTACAATATCACCAGCATAAATAAATGTTTTCACATCAGATGGTGCATTTTCTACTATGACTTTATTTCTGACTTCATTCATGACTACATTAAAGAGAATAAATGACAAATATTAGAACATAAAATTCTTATTACATAATAAACTCTCAATAAAAATTTAATTTTGCATAATGATATCACATTAAATTAGCCTCTTTTTAAAACAAAAAGACATTAGAGAATAAGAGACAACTTTTTTTCCTGTATGAAAGTCTGTTGTGGGGTACGTCAATTATCTGAAACAAGTGAAGCATGAATACGCTTACAGTTGTTACTGAGAGAACAAAAGAGAAAAGTTATATTGATTGGCAAGGTATTACTTGTATTGTGAGTCTGGATGGATTGTTCTTGATGTTGAATTACAAAAAAAATGACATATTTCAAATTTTACTTAAATTGAAATTCATTCATTTCTTTCTGTAGATATAATCTAGCTTCTAATAATATTACATTTTATGGGCTGATGTATCTGGAAGATAGATTTTTGCCAGAAATATTATGTCTCCCCCTCTCCACACCTGCCATATGATTCCAATGGTAAAAGACTGGGGAAAAAAAAGTATCGATAATGGGCAATGAAATGCTCTTAACTCCATTTTGATAAATTTTACAGGAGAAACAACTGTTTTAAATAATTTGAAAATTGATACAGCAACAGTTCCACATATTTTACTACAAAATACAAGTTGAGCTATTAATGAATTTGAAGTCCGTGTTCTCAACAGGTTTTGCATCACATATTTCTGTGTTGGCTACTGAAGTGGTTTTCAATGATTGATGGAGTTATAGGTTTTCATTGCCTACCGTCGATATACAGTGTGTTAATTATAAAGCACACATGTTTGAAGGATTGGCTGTTACTGTGGTGTTCCTATCATCTTCTGGTTGCTTAGATTCTTTTTCAGGTAGGATAGGCAATTTTAAATCTCCATATTTGGTCTGACTGTGTGTTTGTGCTGTTCACTATAAATTTTATAAACTTTTACACTACTCCAAAGGAATATTTATAAATTTGTGTTGTGATGTTCTTTGCTATCTTTGGCAATAGTCATGTTCACCTCTCTGAATACAAGACAGTTTTCCCAAATGTATAAGTGCCCAAATTTATTTGATTAAAAATTCACACAAAAATATTTGCCCAAATACATAATCCTGGATTTTTTTCTTTTGCAAATGCCCCAGGTTGTCTTTCGACATTCCTGGTGTTCTCTCCTGGCATGGCATACTTGTAACCCACTTCTGAGATTGGGACGCCTGGAAGGCGGGATTACTTTGCCCCGATGATACGATGTTGATGATGATGATAGTGGTGTGCCAGGAGAGTCCCTAATCCTAAGCTTAATGTAAGATGAATATGAATGATGATGATTGTGATGGCCATATGATTTCGGGGACGGTTTGGGCCTTAAAGTTTTCCTGACATTTGTCTTACAGGTGAGGAAAAACCCCGATAAAAACCTCACCCAGAAAAACTGTCCCGACCGGAGATCGAACCCGGGCCCGCTGCGTGACAAGGCAGCACGCTACCTCGAGACCACACCGATTATTAAATTCTGATAAAGCCATTTGCCTTGACATATTATTTAAAAATATTACAGTAAAACTTGTTCAAAGCGGAATCGCATGGGACCAATTTTTTTCCACATTAGACAAAATTTCGCATTATAAAAACACAACAAAAAGTTCGTAACCAATCTTATATTATAGAGTTCCGTAATGTCTTTTTACTGTGGCTCAACAATGGACTATGCCATTATAGATAGATAGATATGTAGATCAAACCCAGTAGGTGTCGATGGATATTTTAGGACGAAAAAATCCAAGGAGCAAATCCTCCGTGAGGGACTTTAAGCCGTGGGCCCCGAGTCTAAAGATTTACAGGCTCGTAATAGATCCTTAAGCCTGAATAATGTTAGATGTCTCATTGGGTCAATGTGTTGACCGCATGCCATCCATGACATCTACGCCAAATAAGATAACTAAAAATTAACCTGGTCTTGTAACTCCTTACAAAGGAGAGCCTGTGGCTCAACAATGGACTACGCCATTATAGATAGATAGATAGATAGATAGATATGTATATATATATATATATATATATATATATATATATATATATATATAGACAGATAGAATTGCCGTATTGAGATATTGAAAATCACATGTTAATATATAATTCCAGATATCACTGGAATGTTATAATTTAATACTTGACATTCAAGAATGTTACATGGACCACAGTGAGTCAGGCTGTCCGTTATCTGGAACGGCTCGGAGAAACACAGCTCTAAAGTTAAACATAGCTGCAACTTTGCGTAAACGATAGTATGCAAAAATGTTAACACTTGAGTAAAGATCAAAGTGGTTTCCATATCTGTAACCTAGAATGTCCTTTATGTGAGATGGAATTCATTCCACAGTACTGGTTACACACTTGCTGAGATAACATCATTCCAACTAGCCATGAAGTGACTGTATCAGCTGCAAGAGTGCATTTTTCTTATGGAGGGAGTGGGTTCTCTATGGTTCAGACGGGGCATATCTTTATATATAATTCTTCTGTACATGTGTTTGTCATTGAATTCCTCATATACGACTGGCCCGATTTTGATGCATTTTTTTGTGTATGTCTGATTGGGTCCCTCGATGATTTAGATTCACAATTGGACCCTCTAAAACCATTAGGTGTAGGAGTTCACCTGAAGTGAAAACTTAAAAATCGGTCTAGAGGTCACATGTTTTTATGTTTCACAACGAAACTCAGTGTATCGTATTAAAATAAACCGAGGTTGGTATTATCAAAAATGAGTGAAATGCAACAATTAGAAATGGAGGTTTACTTGAAATCCGATATTAAAAACATGCCTATACGACTAGATCGATTTTTATGAAAATGTTTGTCTGTGTTTGAGTGGGTTCCTGGATGGTTTAGATTCTCAATCGGACCATCTAAAACCATTAGGTGTAGAAGTTCACCTTTAGTGAAAATTTAAAAATCGTTCTACTGGTTACAATTTTCGATGTTTCACAACGAAACTCGGTATATCTTATTAAAATAATCCGAGGTGGGTATTATCCAAAAATGAGCGTAATCTGAAAATAGGAAGTGGAGGTTTACCTGAAATCTGAAATTAAAAACTGACTAGCAACCGCCATGTTTTGTTCGTCTCAGCGTACAATTTAATCAAGCTTGAATATTTCACTTATTTAGACATAACAACCCACGCCGGATATTAGCTAGAGTATATATCCAAGGAGCAAGTCCTCCGGGAGGGATTTTAAGCCGTGGGTCCCAGTCTGAAGATTTTTCAGGCTCGTAAAAAATGCTTAAGCCTGAGCAAAGATGCCTCTAAGCAAACTTTACCGATCTCAAACATCCTAGTAATGCCTTAGTTGGTTGCTAGATATCTCATTGAGTCGGTATGTTGACAGATGCCACTCATGACATCTTTGGGCAAATAAGGTAATTAAAATGAACTTGGTCTATTAACTCCTGACAAAGGAGAGGCTATGGCTCAAAAATGGGCTATGTCATTAATCACTTAATCACACATATCTGGAGTATCTAAAATGCATGTATTCAGAAAATGTTATCCATCGAAATGTATGGTATTTCTTTTGAAAACAGAGTGTAAATTGGGCATGGATCTGCAACAAAATTAACCAGAAAATCAGCATTTCTTAACAGACAAAAATTATATGAACCATAGGCCCAGAGTCTTAGAGAAGTAACATCTGTATAATATATTCAGATGACCACATGTATAACTATTATAGATTTTTAAAAATAATTGTATATAGAAGGAAGAGTTTTGATAATATTTATGGGAAACCATAGACAATAATAAGAAGACTGTCTTCTCGCAAACTGCAATATGCAGGACATGTGGCACGTAAGAAGAATGCAAGAGGGGGTGGAAACTTTTTCTAAGAAAGCTAGCGGGAAAGCGACCAATAAGTAGGCTAAGGATGAACTTGGAGCGTAACATTAATCTTGATTTGAGGGAGGTGAATTATATATTAGATTATTGTAAAATATTAGCTCAGGATAAGGGTATATGGAGGGCTTATGTTTGCTCGGCCATTAACCTCCTAGTTTGATAGTCTACAGAGTGATTCAGAAATATGGTTATACGTTTGATCGCATTTTGTGACGAAAATATTATTATTAAAGGAAATATGATATAATTGGAAAGGGAATCCTTCAGATTACAACAATAGAACAAAACAAAAACAATTTATTGCTCACGTGCAGCTTAGCGGGTTGATTTTTGTGGGCTAGCGTCGAACGCCTTCACATTATCTTCGTTGTTTCTGCATCCGTGCTATTGCGAGGCCTTCCAGGAGGTTTGATTTTCTGCATCCTTCCCGTTTCCAGCAGTCGTTTTCTCCACTTCCCCACAGTCGACGGCTGTAATGCTGCGTTAAACTCACGTCTTACCCGTCTTGCGGCCTCACAATCATTAGCATACATTATTGACCATGCAGCAATTGTAATTTGCTGTTGCATATTTAACGCCATTTTGACTAATGACGTAAGTTCTACACTGTTTGTTTTATTCCATTGTTGTAATTTGAATAATTGCCTTTCCAACGGTAATTTCATATTTCCTGTAATGGTAATAATTTCATCACACAACGCAATCAAACGTATAGTCATATTTTTTTTATGATTCACCCCGTAGTTACTTTATTCTATTTTATTCTCAATTTTATAAACGCTTTAACAAAAGCTCATGTCACATCTAGAATCATATGTTTTTTTTAATTTACTGGAATAATTTTATTGATATTTTGATAAGGATGAATTACATGGTAACTGACGTAACAATCACAAAATAATATATTGACTTAGGCTTTCACGGCCGGAGTTACTATGATGATCTTGCAGAAGATTTCCGGGCTGTTGGCCGTGGTCTTGAGGCTTGTAGTTCTCCAACGTTTCGCCAGAGACTGCGTCCGGCATCTTGAGACAACCCTTGAGGATGCCGGACGCAGTCTCTGGCGAAACGTTGGGGAACTACAAGCCTCAAGACCACGGCCAACAGCCCGGAAATCTTCTGCAAGATCATCAAAATAAAATAACTTCCTTAAAGCCTTCATATAATACAACACTACTTTTTAATCTTCAAAACATTTATATATGGGTTTCGATCTCTTCAAACAGAAAATATGAAGTAACATATCTACCTTTAATAAGCGTTCTTAAAATGTACAATTTCATATCGGCAACAAACGTAACGTAGAATGGCGTCATATTTTACAGAGTGAGGTTAAAATAATAATCTGTGTGAAGTTTTCAATTTTATTTCAACAAACAATTGTAATGTAGTATAGGCATATACGTATATAGGAGGAGTTGCAAAACAGTAAACTCGATGGCACGGTAGACCTAGGAGGTCCTTGGCATACCAGCCGACTGCTGGCCTCACATCTGAATGTGTTAATCACAGAGGTTGACGATCATCCTCCCAGTATAGGTGTGACATGTTGTCAGCATGTCGGGTCTCCAGCCATTATAGCTAGTTTCCTCTACCTGGAGTCGCTACTTATTGTAGCTACCCAAATTCCTCACGATGCTGGGTGAACACCTGTCCCAAACTGGCCGAAATTCCACGAGAAAATGTATTTCCAATGTAGACCCGGACCAGTGCAAGTCCCGTAGCTCTGCGCCAAGGCCTCTTGCTTTAACCATTAATCTAGTGCGCCGGACTTATGTAGGAGGAGTCACAAAATACGTGTTTCGAGTTTTATGTTCTAATAAACTTTAGACACTAATTACATATAATAAAGGTAACTGACGCAACGAATGCTTCTGCGTAGTGCAAGAGTTTTAATTAAAATAAATAACAATTATTTGTTACGTATGAGTTTGATCATGCCCCATGTGGTGCCGGGTTGTAGAATAGCACCATGGGACCTCCCCTGTCGTAAAAGGCGACTAACAGGACCAGCAAACCGCTGTCCTTAACCAAATATCCTTTCATTTCATAACCTTCCTATGCCCCTGGGGATTCTATATGGACTGAGTAGCTCATCATCTCCAGTTACCTTTCCTAAATTATCCATCTTATACAAATACCTACTGCTGGTCAGTGAACTAGGATGTGCATCAATGCTGAGTAGACGTACTAATAAATACCTAGATATAAGACTGAAGGCGTTACAACAGCCACCTGACCAGCAAGCCAAGATCCTTGGGAATTGGTTGAGGTGAAGCCTGGCTCCCTCAAACGAGGCCATCTCAGCTAGGGTATGGAACCCCAATAGAAGACTCCCTGGCCCTCCAGGTTGGGGGTTAGGCATGCGGCTGACGACCTATCCTGTAAAACTGTCTTGTCAGGAACCCAAATATGAAGCCTCGGAAGGATTGGATTAAGTCTGGAGGAGGCGAAAGTCCTTATTGGGCTGTAGTGCCATTTAAGAAGAAGAGTTTGATTATATTCTACACATTTTGGGATGTAGGCAGATGAAAATGTTTTTAATAGCCCATATAGGCCTACCACTTTGGGAAGCAGAGAAGAAACTTTAATTGTTACTTGTTAGTCAAAATTTACGTGTAATTCTCCTAAGATGCTTATGATGAAGTGGGTTTAATGATGCAATTCCAGTCCATCATTTGTCTTGACAATGTGGAAAACCAAAGAAAAAAATTAATCAAGTCGGTTGACCTTTGAATATGAATTAGGTCTCCTGAATGTGAGTCTCTAATGGTACTGTTTGAGCCAACTTGCTGTGTATTTATGCCTATAATATTGTTTAATGATATAAAGAAAAATTTTAGTTGTAATTATTTATAAAGACTATTTAACTCATTCCCCAAATGATAGTCAATGATCAATCTGGTTTCAAAGAATTTTGTTTTACAATCAATGACAGTCGTGTTTCACTTCGCTCTTTATCGATGTCTCCTTATCAGCTCCTGCTTTTGTGATGAAATAAGCTCCTCCTTTTTAATATTCTGAACAGGTCAGAGCATTATTTTTGTCCAACAAATACAGTGAATATAGCAAATAATGAACACATTCCTTGATTTTACTGAGTTGTTTACTAAAAAATAAACGAATAACCTATAAGGTTGATTATAATAACAGTTTGATGCGTTTCATTATTTCTCCACTAGGGTGCATTCTTACAATATTTCGATCGTATTTAGCAATAAATATTATGATCAAGTTGCAGTGAATATACATAACCTCACATTTCTTATTTGTTTTCAAACATCGCCGTTTACGTTAAATATATACATACGTATTTTAAAATACCGGTAACTATATTTAAATAATGGTTCTGAATAAACAGCTTAATTTTATTCGTTGTTATTATTATATACAACCTTCCTCATTAGAGGATTGCCTAGTCGACAAAGTGATACAGACAATTTTCGAAATTTATGAAATACATTTTGTAAAAAACATTTAAAAAATTCAAATTGTAATTGAAGTACACATTCTATAAAGTTTAAATTTTGTAAAGATGGTTTCTTAAAATTGAAATTGATCCTCTAATGGCAGCGATGGCAATTTTGGAAAGATACATTCTGTCCAAATCTAAGAAATTTGAAAATTTAGCTAAGAATCCTGGTATAGTACCTCTTGCCCCGATCATCAATCCTGTGAGGTATACTGTCTAATTGGTATTTATCTTTGTAATAGTCAATTATTGGCTCATATATGGCTTTATTTTCACAGTCAACTTCCTCAGGGTGACCACTATGAGTCTCAAAGCGAATTGTGGGATCTAATATCATACCAATTTTAGAAGATCAATAATATCTATTCGTCTGTTACTTCCATTAGTGGCCACACCATGAACTTCCTCATAAACGGTGTATCCATAATCTCGCAAGGCTTCTGCCATCAAGTTTCGAATAGTGTGGTACCGAACGTTTCTCAGTGATTCTCCAAACGGACAAGCCCCAAGGACGTGTGCAAGGGTTTCGTTCTTTCTGCGACAACGTCTACAGAGAGTATCGTTGCTAGACCTGCCCGACAAAGAACGCACCGCCGATACATTGGCTTATATTTTAATTGCTTCTCTCAATTCGGAACAAGACAATCCCTGATGATCACGAATCCATTGATTTGCTGGTGTATATTCACTGTAGAGAACAACGCATTTTCCTTTATGAGTCCTAACAAATGCCACTCTTGATTTCCAAATCCTCTAGATAAATTCACTCGTCACTTCGTGACTGTGATTTTATCGATGATTTGGAAATCACTCGTGACATTACTTATAATAAAATACCCTATTAGGAATACCCGAGATCCAGGATTCTTATTGTTAGCTTAAAACAAGAAGAAAATAGGATGGTTAACCACACTGTTGGGCTGATTTTAATCCAGCAATTTTCCTCATTCTCATTTTACAAGAGGCTGAATAGACCTTAGGTGCAGCCTGAACACAAATATTTGAAGAATCAACGTTCTGCTGTTCATGATTGAATCCAGAAATATTCCTGTTTATAATTTTACAGGAGGTTGAATGGGACTCAGGGGCAATCTGAACACAGATGAGTGAAGGAAATTCATCAACATTCAGCTGTTCGGGTTCAAACTCAGGAATAATCGTGTTTCTCATTTTACAGGAGGCGCAGTAGGCCTCAGGGATAGTCTGAACACGAATGACAAGAATTCTTCATTTCGCTGCTGCTCAGAATTGAATTCAGACTGTGCAGTCTTTAGTCAGTTGCCTCTTCCGCCTGAGCTACTGGTTAATCAATTAATTAGGTAACTAGAACCATCTAACTCGGAGGTTAATGACAGCGTGGACATAAGCTGTCCACACATTCCTATCCTGAACTAATATTTTACAATCATAGCATTTATATCATGAACTAACATTTTTAAAAATAATTTCTAGCCTTAATGATCTAGAGGTTCATTTCTTTGCTTCTGATCCCGAGGATCATGGGTTCAAATCTGGCAGGGGTTAATGGATATTTTATGATTCTCGGGACGTCGGTGGTCTTGATCTTTGTAAATAAGTCATGGTCACGAGAGCTCCTGTCTGGTGAATTTGGTAGATGTTCGAGTACTTCCCAATTCCACCTTCTAAACAAATTCTACTGAGCATGATGCTGTTGTAAATCAGCGATCCTACTGGTGGCCATTGTAATCTTGTAGTATGTTGTTGAGCACTCTTTGTTGTATAAGTGTCCCGAAATAGCAACATTTTGTGAATACATTCACTGTTTCTCGCATTTAGTAAAGTAACAGCATTGTCATTACTTATCGAATGCTCTAGTATTTTATTTGTTATAATAAACACTTGGTAACACTATAAAAATACAATTATAAACATAAATATACCCTTGAGCTATCAGTAGATGTGCTCACTTATAAATGAACGAAAAGTGGCCATGGCGCGTTTTATTACTCAAGGGCCATTTAATATAATAACATTCAAAATTATGATAAATAATCATTCAAGGCATGCTTATAAACGCTTTATCAGGTGAAATGGAGTCGACAACAATTTTTAATAACGAATCTGTACGTCATTGATGACGGTTCCTTCAGCAAATCCCAATATTTCTCCTTCTCGTTGGGTAGAATTACTAAATTACAATCTATTTTACTTGACATGGTTTTCCTGGTGTTTTATTCGTCATAATGTAGAAAAAGTATTTTCTGCGCATGTAGTTGTAGTGGGACATATCAGTATAGTTTGTAAAACTTTGAATAGGTCATGGAAAGTCAAACCCATCTCCAATTTTTGAGTGGGCCTCGGTACAACTGCCCCTCCTTCTGGCTACGCCACTGTTGCTACAGTACTGTCAGTGAAAGGACGTCCCTGCGCGATGGTGACGGTCTAGTGCGGTACGGGGGACGTTGAGTTTACATGCAACTGGATTCCTTGAATACCATTGGCTAGTGGTGACGTGGCGATTGTTGTTCCGTTATACTATATTATACAACACAGCGGAACCAGGGATCTGTCATCTGTGGCGGAATGTTTACCTCCAGTCATAGCAGCATCGTTGATGCGCAAGGACGTAGATACTAACCATATATAATCGGGAACAAATAGCAAATGTAATACTTAACCAGGTTACTCAGTGTAATAGCTGCTCTCCTCGACACCATAGACTGACGTGAAGCGAGTGTATGCGAGATGACACGGCATTATTTCGCAAATTATCCACAAACAAAACAGGCCAATGTTCCGCTGTGTCGGATAGTACATAACAAATTAGATTAATTGGTACAGATTCCAGCTATCGAGCAAGGTTTAATTTGTTAATTTGACTATTATACTCATATGATGTCACACTACTTTCAAATGTTATTTTAGTTTTATATGTTATATTAGTTTATATTATTATCGAACAAGGTTTATTGTGTTAATTTGACTATTACATTCGTATGACGCCATATTCGTTTTAAATGTTATAGTAAAGTGATCCCACAACAGGCCCGGAGGCCCCTGGGGTAGTAGGAGGTTAAGGCTCCCACTTTTTCTAGACAATCGGCACTTTATGTCAGCCGGGTTGTCAGCCCTGCGTGACGGCCGCCTTTACCCCCAGAACAAGCGTCTAGTACTCATTTCAGTTAGAGGCTGAGTCGACCCCATATATTAGATTATATGTTATATTAATTTTTAGTTATGTTACAGCACGTTACCAAATTATGTATTCGAAGTGTACAATATAACCTGGACTCGCATGGTGTTCGGCTCAACCACGTTCCTCCTTGGGACTTTCTTTCTCTGGGAATACAGTGGTATATCATCAAATTTTTAACCTGTAAGGAGTGTTAAGTAAGGAGGTATTATTTGATGTGCTGTGATTGTTAGAAGTTGAAAATCTACTAGTTTGAATTCACCATGTTTAAGCTCATTAATGAGCTATTTGGAGTGGTATTAGTGATTTTCAGGAAAATGTAAAATAAAGAGGGAAAACATATTTTATTTTTTTAGAAACAGAAACTTCTCTCCAGATAAAATATTTTAATTAAATGTTTTTAAATAATTAGATTTCAATTCTTAAAAGTTTTCTCATTTGGCACAAAGTTACACCTTGAGGGAAAGATGATGCAGTGAACTGTTTTTATTTTCTCATCTTAAGTTTCCCTTTGAAATCTGTTTTGACAGTCCTTGAAGCTGTGAGCGGCCACAGGAGTAATGCGAATTACTTCCACTCCTCCTTTCATGATGTATCAAAGCAATATAACCTTTGTATTTTCGTGTGAAGTTTAGAAATGTGAGGCATCCATTAACCAAGTGCCCTTGTCCAATATTATTTCTCATATATTGAATGAAAATGTATTTTAATGAAATATAACTATTATTATAATATACTTAGAATAAAGAATACAAGAATAGACTAATAGCTCTAGAAATGAATTATTTACGCAGAAGTGCCAGAAAGTCAAAATTACAACATGTCACAAATAAGGAAATTATAAACACAATGGAAGCAGAAGAAAACATAATTGAAAGAATTGAGGAGAAGGAATTAAAATGATTAGGATATATCCTATTTTATGAATGGATGATGAGCGATGGCAGAAACAATTATATCAATGGCAACCGACAAGAAATAAGAAAAGTGGGAGGCCAAAGTTAACATGGAAGGAAAACATGAGGGTACCAATGCAAGCAAGATAATTAAGCATTGAAGATGCCCAAGATCTTAGGGTTTGGAAGTTTGGCACGGGAAGACGGCAGCAGCTGTAAAAACCCTAAGATAATATATAGAATAAAGGATATTTTTTATTGTACAAAGCGAATTATCGATTTTTTTATTTCTGCTTCTGCTAACTCCACTGACAACCATTGCATGCCGAAACCTACCTTGAAATTTCTTCCAGAGAAGCGTTATTATGTACCAAGGTCACGTTAAAAATCTGCCATTTTTTAACTGCAAGGCAGTACAGTTAAGTGCCAAATCTCTTATTTAAACTAGGGAAGTAATACAACTCCCATATTTGTAGATTGGATAATCTTCACTACATGCCGTCCGCGCCGCGTCCCGCCTCACTCCACTCCGCTCTTATTCGAGCAGGGAGTCAATTTGCTCCGTACATTGGGTTGCCAATGCTGGATTCTGACTTCAATTTCTGTGTCTTGCAGTTAAAAATGACAACTAGTTTTTGGACACGGCCTTGGCTACATCACAACGCTTCCATGGGAGAATTTTGAAGGTAGGTTTCGACATGCAATGGTTGACAGTTCCGTTGTGAGACTTAATCTTAGCGAATATGGATTTATTTGCTATATATAACTCATAGTTAGTTGGTCATTTTAGAGTAATGGTTTCCATGCTTGCCCCTAGAGTAACTTTTTTAGTCCAAACTTCTGAAATAGCATTTCATCGGTAGTTAGTGCATTTTCAGGTTTTCAGATTAAAATCAGGCCAGATTCATTGGATTTTCAGGTGTATCGGTTCCTTCAGTAGGAAACTAAACTTGTCCCTTGCCATAGATTTATGGCACACAAAATAACCTGGGACTGGTAGCGTCGCGGGATAATAAAGCTCTCTGAAATACGGCTCAAGACCATAGAATATGTTGGTCTCTATTTTGAAGAGTAATTTAATTTTTTGTCAGAAAACAGTCCAAATAAAATTTTGTTAAAAAACTTATTTATTCACATTACAAGTTTAACACGTTGTTATTGGTTGGGAAAATAGAATTTTCCACGTCTCTCTTTGATTCTGAAGAAAGAGGCTCTTAACAAAATTTGTCTGTCCTTTCACATCCAGATTTGAATTGCGATGCTAATGACCTTAACTGTATCTGCTTGGTTTGTCTAGGGGTTAAGTTTTTTCACTCTGGTCCCGAGTGTTGCGAATTGAAATCCGGCCGGGATTGATAGTTTTTTCGGATGGAAAAATTCAAAGGAACATATGCTCCAGGAGCAAAATTTCATCAGCCCTTCTCATCCGTCCTTAGCCGAGGTCCCTTGTTTCCTACGGCAACTGACACAACGTGTTTTTTTGCCGATGTTACCGGTGCGAAACGCATTTAATTCTACAAGACATACAGTAACCGAATTAGCCCAGAGCTGGTTTGACAGTTGAATGAACACCAGCATTATTGTAAGTGTATCTCTTTCTCTGTCTTTCACTGGATGACCTTGAATAGTAAAGTAAGACCAAATGCCATATAATTGTTGTTAAGCGATTCATTTTTTTTCTTAAGAATTAAATTTATTCTATGTCATTGGTAGTTTTATTTTCATTTTCCTTTCTCGTACATGTTATGTTTTATCCCTTAAATCTAGAGTAAATCAACATAATATATAGCAGATAATAATTATATTGTAGACATACCATGTAATCATTTATGTTTATTGTAATTTAGATGTATGACTAATTATTGTATTTTTATTTTCTAAAATAAAGTATTATTAATACTATTTTTTTATTGCGAATGAGTCCATGTAGGACTACGCAAAGTACTTAGAGGCGTTTCATTTTACTCCATATTTCCCTCATTGTTTGGCTATTGGCTGTTTTCTCTCTTATGTCCATGTTCCAGTTTTTCCTTCGGTTTGTCCTCTTGGTCAATCTGCCACTTGTGCACCTTGATTTTAAAGACATCTCTGTTTATGATATCTTCTTGAGTAATACCTGCCAATTTTAAGTCGTTTATTCACTTCCACTTCCATTTCATAGTATCCACTGGTGCTTTACTTCTAATAATAATAATAATAATAATAATAATAATAATAATAATAATAATAATAATAATAATTATTATTATTATTATTATTATTATTATTATTAAATGTTATTTCTTGTCTTTGGCGGAACTACGATCTAGTTTTATTTTCAAGTAGAAGCTTCTATTATCTTTACATAATTTCATATGGATATGATTAAAGATAACGAGGCCGACGAATTTTCAAGGAAATTGTGGCGCAAATTTTCTGGTATTTGCCTTATAGTTGATGAAAACCTTAGAAAAACCAGGAAATTCAATCGTACCGGAAATCCAACCCGAGCTACGTAAGAACCAACGATGTCAGCAGTGGCCTAATTTGTTGTTTTTTTGCAAACAAATGAAAGCCTGGTATCCTCATGGAATGGTCTAAGAAAATATTAAGTATGGATCGGTCTGTGTGCCCATAATTTAACTTAAAACCTTCATAACGCAATGCAGTCAGATTGGAACGGAAAAGCTAGTATGGCATTAAAGAACAAAACCCCTATGATATAGTACTATTTTGGGAAAGTCAAACTAGTGGTTGTTTCCTCTGAAATATGAATGTAGAGCTATTTAAAGCCCGGGTAGGGCGTAACCTTTGGGGCGCGGTATTTGTTAAATTTTCGTCTTGGGGATAATTTTTTATCTTGCCTGCTACAAGCAGAAAATGTATCGAGCATGATTTGCGGCGGAAGTTCACGACCAGTATATACTGACCCGCAACATTCTTACATCTACTCTCTATCTACATTCATTGTTCACAACCTAAGAGCACCTCTATTCCCCGGAGTAGCTGTGAAACATAAATAATTCTCTGAAGAATGATAATTTTATATTGTATTATTATGATTATTACTATTATTATTATTATTATTATTATTATTATTATGAATTAACCTCTTATCATGGAAAAAAAGAATTGAAAAAATTACAGACTTTACATCGATTCTATTTAATAGACATAAAAATGACCATGAAACATGTGCATATATGGCTTCTTGTAGGAAAACCAGGGGGAAAACACACAATTGGTAGACAAGAATGATAACCATGATTTGAAGGAAATAGATTATACAGGGGATGATTGTAAAACATTAGCTCAGGATAGAGATATATTGAGGCCTTATGTCCGTGCGGCCATGAACCTACAGGTTCAATAGTGTCAGTGAGTTAGTTTTAGTTGCATCCATTCTGGCTTCATTCTAATAGGCTTTATGTTAATAATAATAGAAATAAAATTTACGGTATATATAGGTACTAACGCTCTAGCGGTTGCAATTTTTGTTTCATCGGAACCATACTTGACACATGACAATTAAAAAAGTAAGGTCGAGTTCGTTGGCCAGAAAAATCGGACTATTAGGAGAGGGTGTCCATCTGAAACAAAAATTTAAAAAAATACTAGTGGTCGTAATTTTCGATTGTTCGCTTGAATACTTAGTTATATGCTATTGAAATAAAACGAGGAAGGTATTTTAAAGAAATCAGCGAAATTCGATCACTATAAGTGGGGTTACCTGAAACCCGGAATGAAAAAAATAATTCTAGTAGCCGCCATGTTTGTTTTGTAGCAAACTATACGACATACAATTTAATTAGCAAAAGAATGATAATATATTCCGTAACCGAGCAAAATCGCACCATTAATTGGACTTGCAGAAAATTAGCTTAGTTTATACGTAGTTCCTGCGTGACAAGTTTGTTAATACAGTAAAAGCTCCTTATTCGCGGGGGATATGTTCTGCAAATATGCCGCGAATACACAAACCGCGAATATGGAATGGTAATTTGTATGGGTATGTAGGGAATACGTTCCAAGGTTAATAATAAAATAAAATAAAAATTATCAAAATAAAATTAATTAATGTAAGATTTTGAACAATTTTCCTTTTACTCAATATTATAGATTGGCAACAAAGCAGAAGTGACGCGTATTATTCAATCAAAATTATTGCAACGAATTACAAGTTGAAACACAAACACCGATCGTGGCGAGTGCGGCATTTATCAACGGACATAGCGGCACGTGAAATGCAGCGGCTGTGGTTTTTTAACAACGAACTTTAGGCTTAGTGACAATGAGGTTTATTTTACTTTGATATTAATTTGTCCATTTTATTTGAATCACTATTTGTAAAAACCACCTTGAGACGTGCCTGCAGTAAAAAAAAGTTTCTGATGCCTTAATAAAGGATACTAACCCTTCTAATATACCGACTGGATCCGCGAATAAAGACAATTTTAGTCGCGAATACAGGAACTGTGTCGTAATTTTTAAACCCGCGAATAAGGAGCTTTTACTGTATAGTTGTATTGTATCCTCTGTATTCCAAATATTACTAACAGTTAGCTTACAGTCGTAGGTTGATATATGTTCTATTCCATAATATTCATAAGTAATGCCACGAGTGATTTCCAATTTATCTAGAGTATTTGGAAATCAAGAGTGGCATTTGTTAGGACTATTTAACGAATAAAATTAAGCTGTATACTCACAAATCATTATTTAACTATAGTTGAATACTACTACTACTATGTCGAAAAAAAAATACTACTACTATAAAGGTATTAATTAATTTCTGATGTCCTATGATGTTAATATGTCAATTGTATTTTTCTGCAACGTAATTTCCTGCAAAATAATTCGTTTAAGAAAGTGCAAACAGTGGTTTATTTTTTGTGGTATAATCAATTGCTACAAATGTTTTTATATTATCTCCCGCATGCACTATGAGCTGACATTCATGCACTATATGTACAATCTGGAAGCCGTATTTCTTACGGAGTCGGTCACTGCAAAATAATGCTATGACCTATTCAGAATGTTAAAAAGGAGGTGCTCTGTTTAATATGATAAACTTTGTTCGATAAATTCGAGGCGAAACACGACTGTGATTGGTTGTAAATAAAAAATAATTGAAATGTGATTGGTCATTGATTCCCATTTGAGGCATGAGTTAAATAGTCAATGTAAATGATTTCTCGCTGATTCTAGCGCGAATTACAGTCTACAGTAGTTTGAAGAAAAATAGCAAAACATACACGAATATTGTACTAATTTGCGATTAACGAATTGAGAAATGTATAAGTTATTATTGAACGAAGGAATTAAGGAAATACATGAAAACTGAATGAGAAGTTGAGAACGAAATAACTTTAAAACGCTACATTAAAAAAATCGTAACGCTGGAAGATAGCAATGAATTAATGTGTACAATGAGATAGCCAACTTGTAGGAATTACGCTAAAACTATAAATAACCTACTTACAAAACTAATAAGTAAGCAAAAACAATTTACCTTATTCTCATATTTGTTATATTTTGTGTAACACGTGTCCTTGATAAGTGTTATGAATTGAAACGTAATGAGAAAAAGTCACGTGAAGTAAGTATATGCTGTAAATGTGAATAGGCATGTTGGAAAACATGTCGATAGCTCGAAATGTAACAGAAGTTAACCGAGAAGTATCGATATGTTTTCCGTTCCAGGATTAATAGACTGTCATTTGCGCTGAAATAGGGTAGTCGAAAACTCTTCGGTGTAACAATTACTGTTTACTCTTTTCACTTCAATTTTATTTTGAATCATTTGAACATAATTGGTCATATAACTTTCAGGATCTTTGGCTGAGTGTCAATAGAACGTGTTTGTCTATTGGGTATATATTTATGTATTCACATGTCGTGCAAATGCACTGTTTTTTAATTTTAATGAATTACGAAATGAGTGATCGATGATGAAATGAATTGTAATAAAATACAAACTTCAATGTTTGCTTTGACGACTAAGAGAAAAAAATACGAAAAAAATATAATTCAGCTCTAGGAAATCATATGACATACCGATAATTAATTTAATAAATTCAAAAAAAACTCAGTAGCACGACAGGTCCTTGGCTAACTAACTTTCCTGCCCTTACATCCACATATGTTAATCAAAGAAGTTGACGATCATTTAGTCAATATAGGAGTGACATGTGATCAAAATTTCAGATCCCCTAGCCGTTATAGTTCATTTTCTCAAGCTGGAGCCGATACTCAATTTCCTCACTATCCTGGATATGCACCGGTTTCATACTGGCCGAAATTTAATGACAAAAGTTCTTCCTCCATGTGCACTCGAACCAGCGCAAGTTCCATAGTTCAGCACCAAGTCATCATCCCTTAAAACCGCTGTCCTACGGCGCGAGACTAATAAATTTCTTAATCGTAATTTAATTATATATTTATATTACTCACAAGTTAAAAAGTAAAGTGATTCCATTACAAGCATTTGGAGACCCTCTGGATAGCAGGTTCCAAACTTTATATACAATCGACACGAAATGTCATCCTGGTTGTCAGCCCTGGGTGACGATCGTCTTTTCCCCGATCTAGAAAATATGTCTGGTACTCATTTTTGTTAGATTCTGAATTGACCTCAGGGTCATAAATTTATATTTATACCGAGTAGGGCTGTATGTTATGTTGAGTTTTGTTAAGGTGAATCGAGCAGAGCTTTTTAGGTTCAATCTGCATTCAAATGGTGAACATTTCACTTCATTAGACTAACCTCATTGTCTTGTGGTCAGAACTTCTGACTGACTGCAGTTTAATAGTTCCCGACTTAGATTCCCGCTCAGACTACAGGAATTTTTCCTTAGAGGGAATTCTATTTGGACCGGAATTTAGGTTAAATTTAGGTTTAAGGACTCTCCTGGTGTTTCATAATCATATAGCAGCCATTGTCTCATCGGGGTAACGTAACTCCGTCTTTCAGGTGCCCCAATATCAGAAGTGGATTACTATTCCACCAGTGCCAAATAAATACATCGCCAAAAACGTCGTAATGCACATAGCATTGGACCAAAAGAGAATGACTTAAATTGTTAATATCACTTAGTATTAAAATTGTGATTTATTCCATCAGTACATTGTCCTTTATATCCCTCCTCATCACACTGTATATTATTCATTATCTTTTACGGTCTCACTTACCAAAACATGGAATTCCCTTCCGCCCTATGTCAGGGACTGTCAAACTATAACATCCTTCAAAAACAAACTAAAGAATTATTTAATAACAAAATAACTTATACACCTCACTGATAGTATTCTTTTAACAATTAATACATTTAATTATTTATGAAAATAATATTAAGATTAACAAATATTTTCTTTTGTTTTGTTTTAAATATTGTATAATCATAAAATTAGTTTTTTATATCTCATTATTTTTCTTTGTTTTTTATATACATTAGACAGGGACAATTTAATATGTCTTGCTTGTATACATTTTATTATTAGTTTTAGTCTTAATTTTAACTGATATTAACTGGTTGCATTATAGATCTTAATATAATAGATATTATCTTTTTGAACAAATTTTTATTTAGTATTTAATATTAGAGTTAATTGAGATTGTTATATTCTGATGTAATGTATGTTTGTCCTGGTGAGTGGCCTTAACTCCACCAGGCTAAATAAATCTAATCTAATCTAATCTAATCAGAAAAAATTAAATTTTCCACGATTTCAACTCATGATCTAAGAAAAAGTCTCAAACATTGCCGTTTGAACCAACCCTTTCCGACTTTAGCTTCTGTTACATGGTTTTAGAGTGAAACAGTAGCTAAACATTACTCAGTATTAGGTTGGGAGCTTGACTTTATGGTGTACTTGGGATATCGTGTCCATAAGGAATAATTTTGTAGCGGAGAGAGAAGTATGGGTGGGATGAGGCATTGTGAAATGTGTTGGAAATGTCGGTATTTCACAAAGACACGATAACATTGATCGCTATACCGGTGTAGGAGGCAATGTTCCAAAAAGTTTTCTTTTCTCTTTACTCACATCTGTCTACGTCAGCGGCCATTACTTTGTTCCTCCTGAGGGTGTGGTCCCATCTCATGTCAGAGTTAGAGGTTTTCTGGTTGTGGCTAACTCCCCTTCTTACCCTGATTCAGGAAATAGCGATAGATATATTTTGACAGAAAAATGTTTAGTGTGTAAAATAGGTTTTTATTATTCTATAGCTTCGTTTATTGTAAAAATAACTTAATACATTAAAAGGACAAATTTTAAACAATCTGTGACTTAGAAACTAATTTTAAAATATCGATTACAGTATACTGGAACACGAAGGCCGTGCTCAATATGAACTGAATTATGGTGGGATGACCTCATATTTATATATAAAACTGAGTGTGAGTCTGTCTTTCTGCCCTTTATGGGCTCAAAAACTACTTGACCGATTTGAATGGGGGGTTTCGCCATCATTAGATATTTTTTTCTGGGACAATTAACGTGTGTAATATGTTACCATACGTACGAGTACTATAGGGGCGGAGCTAAAAAAGAAGTGCATCGGTGCACTATGAAAGTCGCTTTTCGAATGCTTAAATAGCTTATGCAGCCTAAACCATAATAAATAAACCAAAATTAATGTAGGCCTACACATAATATTGAATATCTAAATAAATATACAAAAAAGTCTGCGACAGCATGTGTCTATCCTTTGCGGATAACTCACAATAAACATTTTCATCTTTCAGCTCATTGATGCCAAGAAGATCGGGATAAATAGATTCCCGGGCAACGCCGGGTAATCAGCACAGGATATCTAAAATAATTACGATATAAATGTATAACTATTTTTTCTTTTTACTTATTCAACTAAATATAAATACACATTTAATTTATTTAGATGTAGCATCGCACACAGGTATTAGCTAGTATAAAGAATTTAGTAAAATTATTACTATCGTTTTTAACAATTGAGGCGCTCAGAATAATAACGGCAGATCCCAACTGACATCGAATTTTAAGATAGGAGCATGACCGTGCACAGCTGCAATCTACCTTTCATGTGATGAAGTATCAAACTTCTTCTCTTCTTCTTCCTTTCCACGATTAGGTCAATGCGACCTGTTCCGGTCTCAAGTCCATCGTTTCCTTGGCCGTCCCAAAGATCTTTTTCCGTGTGGTTTGTAGGTGTTGATCTTTTTGGGTAATCTTGTATTGTCCATTCTGTCTAAATGTTCTTTCCATTGGTATTTGTGCTCTTCTAGTTTATCAACTAATGAAAATATCTCCAGTTCATTTCTTATTTATTCATTGTGTAATCTATCCATGCGTGTACATCCTTTTACGGATCTTAAAAATTTAATTTCAGTGGCTTGAATGTGTGAGATATCTTTTTTTGTAAGTACCCAAGATTCAGATCCATATAAAAGAACAGGAACAGCCATAATTGTATAAAACCTGAGCTGAGTTTCTCTTCCAATCTTTCGGTGGGTTCTTCTTATGGTGCCACACACCATTTGATATCGGTTTAATTTATTATGTATATCCCAATCATAGCTATATGTTATATCTGAACCAAGATAGTTAAAGTGTGCTATTTGTTCTATTATTTCATTATTGATCACCATTTTTGCTCTGATTGGCACTTTGCCCTGAAAAGCCATAATTCTAGTTTTTGAAGTTGAGACTTGGAGATTATAATAGAGTCCTAATTGATTCAACATGTAAATGGCTCTTTGTAAATCATCCTCTGACTTCTATATAATTACCAGATCGTCTGCATACATTAAAATATTCATATACATTTCCTTATTAATTTGTATTCCTATTGGACTTGATTTTTTCCATTTTCGTATAACCTCGTCAAAATATATATTAAACAATGTAGGTGATAATGTACACCCTTGTCGAACTCCTTGATTTATTAAACTTTCTTCTCTGGAATAATTATCTAAATTAAGGATAATGTTCGTGCCATTATAAAGACTTTTTATTCCTTCTATAAGTTTAGCTGGGTACCCTCTTGCCTTCATTATTTCCCACAATTTTCTTCTTATCACCTTATCAAAGGCTTTTTCAAGATCAACGAAAGCTAAATATATGGGAAAATTGAATTCTCGTCTCTTTTCTATTATCTGTCTCATATATTGTCAGAGCAGTCCTTGTCTAAAGCCGTTCTGTTCTTCTAAAAGCAATGCATCTGCTATTGGCTTTAATCTATTAAGTAATATCCCTGCATATATTTTATATACAGAATTCAAAATACTGATTCCTCTATAATTACTTGTTTTATTTCTGTCTCCTTTTTTAAAAATTGATATAACATTTGCAATGAGCCATGTTTTGGGAATTTCTTTGTTTATCCAACACATATTAAAGATGTGTAATAATCTTAATTTTAATAACAAACTTCCGTATTTCAAAAGTTGTGCATTTATGTTATCAGGCCCAGGTAATTTTCTGCATTTCAATTTTCTTATTGATGTTTCTAATTCATCCAATGTGATTAAATCGCATCCTTCAAATGTATTATCTACTGGAGTGTGAGATTGTTCATTCTCATTAAACCACAACTTTTTATAATGTTCAACCCATACTTTTGGTTCGAATAACATTTATATTGGCTGTATCTTTCTCTGATTTATTTATATTCTTAATATTTTAAATGCAAAATTTTGCCTGCCATATACATCATATTCAACATCTCCTATAAATTTCTCCCAACTCTCTCTATGTGCTCTCTGCACTAGCGATGTAGCATAATTCCTTGCCTGTAAATATTTTTGTCTTGATTCTTCATTATTTTAAAATAAAATGTAATATGTTTTTTTTGTTTTTAACGAATAGCGTTTTTTATATCAGAATTCCATATTTTAAGTCCTCGTTTTTTCTTTTCCAAATCTTTTGTTTGCCAATCGCTTCTTGGGCTGCTTTATTAATACAATTTTGAATGTTTTCCCATTCTTTTGTCACATCATTTACCGTTAGAACATTTATTATATTATGGTTAAGTCTCTATTGATATAAATCTCTAATTGATTGATTTTTTAACAATCTTATTTTATATCTTGTATTGTCCACTTTACTTGATAGGTTAGTTCTATTGCTTTTTATATTTTTCCATTTAGCAATCAAGACTATTTTTGCCATCAGCAAGTAATGGTCGCTGTATATGTCACTTCCTCTATAAATTCGTATATCTTGTATCGATTTAGCTGCTTTTACATTGCCAATTATATAGTCAATAATTGAACAGTGACCTATATTACTCCACGTGTATTTATGTATTTCTTTCTTCTTGAAGAAGGTGTTCATTACCTTTAGTTTATTATAGGTGCAGGATTGTCTGAGTAATGCGCCGTTATTGTTGAGGGTTTCTTATCCACATGTACCAATTATATCTTTCATGGGCACTTTTCCTATTCTAGCATTTAGATCCCCAGCTATATATATCATATCTGTTTTGTTAATTTCATTATAAGTTTCCTACAATTTTTCATAGAATTCTTCTGTATCTCTCATTCTTCCTTCTTCAGGACTGTACACTCCTATAACTTTAAGGTGTCCTCTTGGTATTTTAAACCTTACTACCATTATTCTTTCATTTACAAATTTATATGATATTATTTTCTTTTTCCATTTCTAATCAATCATCTACTCCAGCTTGTCCATGTACATGTTGTTCCACCCCACTGTACAAAATTGTATATTCTTCAAGATCTTGACTTCCTTTCAACTTCTTTTTTGTTTCTGTCAAGATTGCTATATTCATTCTTTTTTGTTTTAGTTCTAATTGTATTTCCTGCTCTTTTGTATGGAGTCCTCTCACATTCCAGGTTGCAATATTGATCATATCCGTTATTCCAAATCGTCTAGCCTTTTCAAAGTATCAAACAAATTGGGAAATGCAAAAGCTCTCATTTTCCATCTTTAAAATTTGTCCGTAGTGAAAACGAACACATTCTCAGCGTAAAAATCACATATCCCAACTATGAGAGCTTTACTTTATGTCCGCTACATGTTCATCGAGTTGTAGGAAAATAGGTAAAAGTTCACATGTTTCATTGCTTAAGTTACAGCAGAAGTACAGTGAACAGAGAAAGATAAAGAAAGCTAAATACCCGATGAATTATTGAAATATATACCATCCATCTATCATGATTTTTGTAACAGTCTTCTTCATGATGGTGTTGATGATGACGAAAAATGTGAAGATTTGGAATAGAGCTGGATTAGGTTTTTCAAGATAAATGAAGGAAAAGTCAATTCTACACCAGTCTTTCCTGTTTTGTATACTTTTGTTCTAATAAACAACACAAAATCAGGAAAACTAATAACCACAATGGTTGAAGAATTTGCACATAGACTTGAAATCCCTTAATTTAAATACCTAGAAAATATCAAGTCGTAATGTTAACTACTTTCCACGTTTTGGAAGAAAACAGAAAATTGCATTTATTTCAAAATGAACTTTGGTTGGGATCTGCCGTTATTATTCTAAGCGCCTCAATTTATATTGAAGTTACTTTTCTTAAGTTAAAAATATTTAGAAAAAGCTCTTCATAGACGTTACGTCAATTTATATATGATGAATCAATTAATAATTTATTTGTTTACCACTTATTTCTGCGACTCCATGGCGCAAGTGTTAGTCACTTGCCCTCCACAATTGGGTCCCGAGTTCGTGTGTCGGTACTCCATGTGAGATTCGTGGTACGAATCGGAGCCGGTGGAGGTTTTGCTCGGAATTTCTCCCATTTCCCTGCCATCTTTCTCGATACGTATGTCATACAATTCATATGATCCTGTGATGATGCGACAGATCTGATCAGACTATCGTGATAGGAGCTCCTCTCATCTCATCCCTCAACGATATTTCGCAGGACACGAGTAGAGGGTTTACGTTATCACTTATTTACAAAAATAATATTTTGAGACCTTAAGTTTTGGTCATTTTTAACTTTGGTAGAAAATACATTATTAAATTAATAATCAGATCATACCTAGCGGCTTTATGTTTCACATCCTAAATTAACGGTACATTGAGCCCGTTCATAAGCTCTCATGGCCGGGCGGACATAAGCTCTCCATATATCTCTATCTTGAAACATTATTTTTCAATCATTTCCTGCATAACTCACCTCTCTCAATTCATGTTAAATGTTATTATTCCACCTCTCATTCTTGTTTTACCTACTGGGTGTTTTCATTACTGTTTTCCTACAAGAAGTTTCCATTCTTCTTTTCATACCTCATTTGTGCACATGTCCTCTCCAATCGCAGTCTACAAGACATAATTACATCTGGTATCCCATACATATAATGCAGTTGTCTTCATCTTTCTCTCTCTTTGCTCCAAATTGTTTCTCAACTCTTCTTTCTCAAATGCTCATATTTTTTCTCCTCTCTTAAAGTAAGATATAATGTTTCGCATCCATGTACTGTAGAATATCTGCAAAAGTCACAGTTTTATATATTTTAGTCTAACATTTTTTTTTGAGAAGTTGCGATAGCAAAAGTCCCTGTAATGCGTAATATAATGCGTTTCCAGAGATCAACTTATCTGTAATTGAATTCCTGTACCTCATTCCTGTTTGTAATGATTGTACCTAGGTAATTGAATTCCGCAATTTATTAAAAATTGTCCTTACTTGTTGTTAAGTGTCTGTATCCATTTAATAGTCTATTTCTAGATGTGACTATACATTTAGTTCTATTTATTGACTTCCAGCCCCACTTTCGTAGTGTTATTTAATAGAATGTGTTTGTTCGCCCTTCATATCTCCACTCTATCGCCGAATAGTACTGTATCAACAGCATACATCAAAAACAGATTAAAACCATTTAGTTGAATTACCTCTCTATCCTCTAAAGATTTGATTCCATGAAGTACAGTAAAACTTATTTAATCCGGAACGTGATGTTCTAGCCAAATGGTCCCCAAACATCATTAAGCCACCATAATTACATATTCCCCTTTTTAGTATCAAAGTCTGAGTGAATTGTGTGTCCTGTCATAAAAATGTTCAAGTTTTATCGGGAATGGTCTTGACATTGAGCTGACCGCTTATTCCGAGACTCCCTCCATGATTTTTTTTGGTCAAGAAGGTATTATGTTATCCAGAGTTTAAAATCCTCTCCTGGGGTCATGCCCCTGTAAGGCCGAAAAGGTTTGGGTCACGTGAAAGTAGCCACAAGGGGAGAGGTTAGAAAAATAAAGAAATAAAACAAATTGAGAGGCAAATTTTTAGAGGTTAGGTCTATCTGATTTATGACAGGTTAAACTTTTATCAACTTTTTACCATTTTTTCAGATATAACATTAATATTTGAGCATAAAGCAAAGTTATAGTTCATGAGTTGTTTCAAGAGTGACAAAAAATAAGTTCGTCATTCAGGAATTTCGTAAACTAAATGAATTCCTGAGCAAATCGAATTTATGGTCCGATTTTACCGATTTATGGAATTTAACTTTCATTCGTTAATTAAATCCTGTGTGTCCAGTTATGTTGAGATAAAGGAAATATGGCGGCTACTAGAGCAATTTTTAAATTACGGTTTTCAGGTAAATTTCCACTTTCCATCCATCCATCCATAGTAATTCTGCCCGAAGGCAGGTCCTTCACTGCAATCATAGCATTTTCATGCTATGCTTGCAGCTTTACTAGGGAATCGTAGGTGTGGTAGCTTCCCGCTGCTTTCCACACCGGTGAAGGACGATGATGATAATGATAAGGATGATGATGGCCATATGATTTAGGGGACCGTTTGGGCTACATTCTCACTTTCCATCCATAGTAATTCTGCCCGAAGGCAGGTCCTTCACCGCAATCATAGCATTTTCATGCTATGCTGCAGCTTTACTAGGGAATTGTGTAAGTGTGGTAGCTTCCCGTTGCTTTCCACACCGGTGAAGGATGATGGTGATGATGATAATGATAAGGATGATGATGATGAAGATGATGGCCATATGGTTTCGGGGACCGTTTGGGCCTTAAAATTTTTCCTGACATTTGTCTTACAGGTGAGGAAAAACCCCGATAAAAACCTCACCCAGTAAAACTGCCCCGACCGGGGATCGAACCCGGGCCCGCTGCGTGACAAGGCAGCACGCTACCTCGAGACCACAGCAGTGGACTTTTCTCACTTTAATGATTGGAAATTTGATTATTTTTAGAGAATAAATTTCTCGTTTTATTTCAATGGAATATACCGAGCTTTTTTTTTTTTTGAAAAAATGAAAATACTGCAGCAAGTGTGATTTTTTAAAAAAATATTTGCTTCATGTGAACTCCCACTCTTAATGATCTGATTTTTCTAGTTAACGAACCCTAGCTTACTTTTCTTAATTGATTGCTATAAGGCAATATTTCAGATTTTTAAAATTAAAACAATCTCAATTGCTACATCCCTTTGAAATTCGCTAAAACGTCTGAGGTATCATATAGGATAGAAAGGTAGTAAGTTACTTAGAATATCTGCAGTTGACGTCGGAAAGCAAGATGAATAGCATTTTGTGGAGCTATCTCTTATATTGCACTAATGTTGAGCGTGTATTCCCAGACCTGTAGTATAATGCAAGCAGCAAAACACTTCATGTTACTAGGAACATGCAATTAATAATTAGTTCAATGAATTTTGGTGCGAAGTTATAGACTGTTGCTACTAATACTTGGTACCCTAGCGAATTAAGCTGAGGAGTTCTAGGAAACTCGTATTGTGAATCTCTTGGAATTTGTAAATTCCTGTTAAATTTTAATCACTTTATAAAGTATCCTTTGGCAATGTCTAGGAAATCAAACGACAATTTCAATCACTTAATAACACCGGTATGCATTTTAAAACTTATTTTCTGCTGTTCTGAATCTGATCGGTGATTCTAAACGGATTTTTTAATGCTGAATTCGAAAATAATCTCCATTTTTGCCATCACCTCAGGTTTTCAAACAATTCATGAATAACTACAAATGAAATTTTATCTTTGTGGAAAGTCATAAAAATCATTTTCAACGAGTACTTTGTGAAAAAAATTAGGTCACAATCTTCTATTTACCACTAATTAATCATTAATTAATATTAATTTATAATTTTAAACACTTTTATAACCTTACCTCTTTGACCTAGCCAAAATATTGAAAATAATTATTCTTTACAAAAACTGTTATATTCTGTCTCTGTTTTACTAACATATATGTAGTAAAGAAAAAAACAATTGGGTCATTTACACAACCATGTTTCGACATTTCTATGAAACAACAATATTATGTTGAACTCTCGCAGAAAAATAAGAACTCACACACTTCACTTTTACATGACTATTTAATTCATGCCTCAAATGGGAGTCAATGACCAATCACGTTACAATGATTTTTGATTTACAACCAATCACAGTCGTGTTTTGCCTAGAATTTACCAGCTAAAGTTTATCATAATAAAGAAAGCACCACCTTTTTAACATTCTGAATAGGTCATAGCATTATTTTGCAGTAACTGACTCACTAAGAAATACGGATACCAGATTGTATATATAGTGCATTAATGTCAACACATACCGCATGCGGAAGTTAATATAAAACACTGATTATACCACCAAAAAAAAAAAAGAAACCATTGTTTGCACTTTCTTAAATGTATTTTTTCCCAGAAAAAATATAAAATTGTCATATTTACAGCATAGGACATCAGAAATGAATTAATATACAGTTTGATGTGTTTCATTTTTTCTCCACTAGAGTGCTTTCTTACAATATTGCGTTCCTTTGGCAATAAATAATATGGTCTGGTTGCAATGACGAACAAAAGAAGCAAATGAAGCGTACCAATCGTTTCTAATTTGTTTTCAAACATCGCCGTTTACATTAAATATATAAATATTTTAAAATAACTATAGTTAAATCATGATTTGTTAGTAAACAGCTTAATTTTATTCGTTAAATAGTCCTAACAAATGCCACTCTTGATTTCCAAATTCTCTAGATAAATTCGAAATCACTCGTGGCATTACTTATGATAATCAACATGAGACAGAATATCTAATTTTAAAACAACTTTTAAAAGAGGGTGTGTTTGTTAACTCAGAAAGGAAATCAGTAGTCTTGTTAGTTGAATTGCATCTCCACAAATAAATAAATACATATATATATATCCATCCGTAGTAATTCTCCCCGAGAGCAGGTCTTTCACTGCAATCATAGTATTTTCATGCTATGTTTTGCAGCTTTACTCTGGGAATATACAGAGTGTATCAAAAAGTATGGCGCAAACTTACATGGTTGAAAGTACACGATAATGGAAGCAACAATGTCCCAGTAAACATGGGTCCGCAAACGAGCCGTTTGCGAGATAATTACGAATGTATGGTTACAAGCCGCCACTGACTTCATTGTAAACATCGTCCTAGTTAGTACAAATTAATTTGAATTTAGACTTCACTATTAAGTTTTCATCCCATTTAGTTCACATTTCACAATTCACTTCAATTATGGGTTACCTGTTAAAGGAGGTGTTCGAAGTGTCTTCCTTGCATCTGGATGCAATACTGTGCTCGTCTCTGCAATGAATGTCGAATTCTTTCGAAAACCGCTGGATCATTTCTGAATCCTTGACAAGCATGTACAACTCTCTGCTCCAGTTCTTCAATCGTGTTAACGGGTGTGCTGTACACTTCGCTTTTTGAGGTGACCCCAGATACAAAAATCCAAAGAATTTAGATAAAGTAATCTTGGAGGCCAAGGTACAGATCCGCCTCGACCTATCCATCTTTGGCCGTATCTGCGCGTTAGATGCCGTCTCACAGCAGCAGCAGCAGCAAAATGTGCCGGAGCTCCATCATGCATGTATCACAAACTCCGACGTTGCTGAAGGGATACATCCTCAAGCAATCATGGAAGATGACGCCGCAGAAACCTAAGGTACCTCCATCCATTAAGTTTTTGTGGAAGAATGTGTGGCCCAATGAGATGATCACATAGTACCCCTAATCACACATTCAGTGAGAAACGGTTCTGATGTGGTGACTCATGAACAGCATGTGGGTTTATTTCACACCAAAAATGTGTATTTTGATAATTAAAAACACCATCGCGTGTGAATCCTGCTTCGTCTGTAAATAAAATGTTACATGCGAAATGAGGGTTGACTACAGTCTGTTGTTGCATCCACTGACAAAACATCACTCTAGGAACAAAGTCCGCATCATTGAGACATTGAACTCGTTGGAGGTGGTTAAGGGTACAGTAAATTGCGCTGTAAAATTCTCCATACACTACTGTTGCTTAGTATAGGCACTTGTGTGACAATTCTTCTCGTTGAGGTTCCTGGAGAGAGCTGTACTGCTTCAAACACCATATCCTCAACCTCAGGCATAATGCGAGCAGGCCTACCTTGTGCTCTGCCATGTGCAAAATCCCCATTTTCTCTCAGGTGCTGATGGACCCTTGTATATGTACGACTTTCGGGGTGTCTTCGATCAGGATATGTTTCTTGGTACAAGCGTGCAGCCTCCCGTGCATTGCCATTAGCCCTACCGTACATGAAATGCATATCCGCATACTCTTCGTTACTGTAAGGTTCCATTGTAACTACAACACAGCACAAGTGGCACTCCTCAGACGAGACTGATACCTTTTGAGACTGTGTACTGTATCCGTCCTGTACGTTCTGCGTGTATGGTTTGGTTACAACTCCACCTCTAGGCCATGTTCAGTTTTGTAAACAAAGAACATAGGACGGCTTCAAGTGCGCAAAGAGTAAACCGTACGATGTTACAAACAACGACGTCAGTGGCGGCTTGTAACCATACATTCGTAATTATCTCGCAAACGGCTCGTTTGCGGACCCATGTTTACTGGGACATTGTTGCTTCTATTATCATGTACTTTCAACCATGTAAGTTTGCGCCATCCTTTTTTGTATACCCTGTAGGTGTGGTAGCTTCCCGTTGCTTTCCAAACCGGTGAGGGATGATGATGATGATAGTGATAAGGATGATGATGATGGCAGGATGATTTCCAGGGACCGTTGGGCCCTAAGCTTCCTGACATTTGTCTTACATGTGAGGAAAACCCCCGAAAAATCCTCACCCAGGAGCCTGTCCCGACCGGGAATCGAGCCCGAGCCCGCTGCGAGACCACAGCGGTGGACTATATGTATATATATATATATATATATATATATATATATATATATATGGGGAACCTCTCTCATTTGTATTTCATTGTTTGTTTTAATAGCAATTTCTAAGAGTAAATATTTTGTTCATAATTTTTTATGACCTAAAACACTACAGATTTCAACTTCTCTTTATAGACAATGTTGGGAGCAGACAGATAAAAATATCCAAGAATTAACAACGGATGTCTTAACCTCGATCCATTTTAAGGGGGAGAAACAATTTTGTACATCAAACATGTACTTCCCCCAAGGGCGGATAGAGTTAATAGATTTTAACATAAAATATAAACACAGTGAAATATATTATACATTTTAAGTAATGAAGTTGAAATGGACGGCGTTATACATGAACCGGCTTTGCGCCATTATATAACTTCCGAGAAAAATGTTTATTTATTTATTTTTAGGTTTTAAACTCTAGCAAGAGCTATTTAATTATTTCTAACTTGATAATAACTTATATGATAATATTGTATATACTGATTCATATTCTTTGAGTAAAAATAATTTATATTTATTTTAACGGTCAATATTTCTATACTGCACTTAGACGTAATGGGAATTATGTCATCGTTCTGCATCAATCAGTCAAGCGCCGTAAAAGGGCGTTTACGCTTTAGATGTGTATTAGTATGGGGTATTTTATTACGTATCAATCAGCCAAGCGTCAAGGTAATGCGTATACACTGTTGATGTAAAATAAACTGAGAAGTAAATATAGGAAACTACATATTATGACGCGTCGTAATAACGTCTTTTGAATTTCGCGGGAAAAGGCGAGAAGAGTGGTCTCGCATTGGTAGAAATAGATTTACAAGTCGCTGACTCGCCAGTCGAAAGACCCGCGCAAATCATCGAAGTGTCTAGGCTCTCATTCCGGAGATCTCTACAAGCTTCAACTTTCCATTTGGAAGTGTCTCGACCGAGGGCCAAGAAGTTTCCCTCCCCGCCCATTATATCTGTGGTTGTGGACGGAAAGCGAGTCATTCGTGTTATGTCAGCGATAGTGAGCGGAGAGAGAGAACTGCAGCTAATGAACTCATTATCTTAATATATAAAATTACGTGTCACATTGTTTGTCCGCGATGGAATCCTAAACTACTGAACCGATTTTAATAACATTTTGCACACTGTGTGAAGTTTGATTCAACTTGAGACTTAGGGAAGTTTATAACTAAATTTATAGTCGCATTATTTTTATTGCAAATTATTTGTTTATTATTTAACAAAGAGTTATAATTATCTGTGAGTTCCATATGATTCTAACAGATGGCCGTGTAAGGTAATTGGTTTATTATTTAACCAGGTAGCTGTGCTTTTTGTTGCAACCGCGAATTTCAATTGAATTACAAATATTGATTATTTCATAATTTAAGTGTGTTCAGTGTTTATTTTATTTTCAATATATTTTATTAGTTATATTAATTTCGTGTGTAAGTATTAGTTTTAAGTAATCTGGCTGAAAGACAGCAACTTAATTTAAATTTAACTGGACCGAGAAGAGACATTGAACAATATGGCGAATCAGTTCTAGAGACCATGAATGATAAGATATCAAGTGAATTTCCGCAAACTGGTATAGGCCTATGTGCCATAAATCTTACATTTAAGAAGAATGTCAATTTAAAAACATATGAAGGTCCTAAGGAACGGAATAACAGAACTGTAAGTAAGTCTGTTAGTTATAATAATATGCCTAATATTACAGAAACAATCTCCATGCCTCAATTAAATGAAAAACAAGATGACTATAATATATCACAAGATGATATTACTATACAGAGACTTCTTGATGATGATGAGAATCCAAACTGCCAACAAGTTCGTAGAAAAAAACGAAAGTATAATGAAATCAGCAAGCCTCCTCAAAATAGTCCATCAATAAATGTATATAATCCTTATGATACACTTATGGATGATACTGAGAATGCAGACAACATAAATTCATCTTAATCAACAAAACCACTTCCACATAAAACCACCACCCATATTTATACCGGGTGTAGTTAACGTACCAGAACTAAAAAATTGTGTAAAACAAAAATTTTCTGATTTAGATTTCTCACTTAGTTTACTACAACATAATTTAACGTATACCTTAGCCACAGCAACGCGTGGCCGGGACTTTATATATATATATATATATATATATATATATATATAACAAAGTCGGATTAGTTACACTATTTACAACTCAAGAACGGCTGGACCGATTTTTATGATCTTTGATTTGTTGGGTTTGTTTCCGCCCCGAATAGCAGATAACTATTAAAACGTCAGAAAAATTAACGTAAAAATATTTAAAGGCGATACGACGTTCGCCGGGCCAGCTAGTAGACTCTAAAATATTTGTATGCTAGATGAACTATAAATCAAGATTATTATTAGTGCAAGTTTTGATTAAATTGTTGCTCATAGTCTGTAGAATTAAATAAAATTATAGTGAAGTATTACACGATTATCTGTGTGGATATTAATGCCAAAACGGCGTAAAAACGTCCGCTATGGCTATCTATGACCCTAGTTAGGTTTTATGATCTTTATGGGAAATAAGATGTAATAAGAACAACGAAGTCTCGTAAAATGGGAAGGATAAATGAAAAGGGGAAAAAATGCAATAAGAACAGCGAAGACTAGTAGAATGGGAAGGACATGTCACTAATGAGGTATAATGAGAACTACAGAAATATTTCTCTCTTTTAGGGTTCGAGAAACTTGATTAATTCTGCAAAAATCAGAGGAATCCGAAAGAATTGAGTTACATCCAGTTGTAACACCTGTCCGATTTAACATGTCCCATAAACTTTAGCAAACAAACTTCTGTATTCAACAGAGCAGTTCTAAGGTGTCAAGGAGCTTATTTTGACTTATTTGTTCCATTCATCCATTTCTATCTATCCATCGATCGATCTACCTATTTAACTATTACCTATGTTATTCTTCTCTTCTTCTTCTTCTTCTTCTTCTTCTTCTTCTTCTTCTTCTTCTTCTTCTTCTTCTTCACTTCACGGGCTAGGCAAATTGCCTGTTCCGCCTCACAGTTGTTCTGTCCATCTTTTCACCGACCTTCCTACATTCCTCGAACCTCTTGGCTTGTAGTTGAATGCTGCTCTTGGTAATCTTGTTACATTCATTCTTTCCACATGTGTAAACCATTTCTCTCTATATTCTCTGATTTTCTCATCCAATGGATATATATTTAACTCTGTTCTTATATCTTCATTCCTTATCCGATCCAATCTTGTGCAGCCTTTTGTTCTTCTAAGGAAGTTCATTTCTGCGCTTTGTATTCTACTACTGCGATGGGCAGGACATGTTGCACGTATGGGGAATGAAAGACTTGCATGGAAGCTTCTTGTAGGAAAGCCAGAGGGAAAACGCCCAGTTTGTAGACCAAGAATGAGGTGGGAGAATAACATTAACTATTATTTGAGGGAAGTAGATTATAGGGAAATGATTGGAAAGCATTAGCTCAGGATAGGGATGTATGGAGAGCTTATGTCCGCGCGGCCATGAATCTACGGGGTTCGCAGGTGAGTAAGTAAGTAAGTAAGTGATTTTTTGGATATTACCCAAGTTTCGCTCCCATAAAGTAATGCAGGAACTGCCAATGTTTTATAAAACTTCAATCTAGAATCTCTTCTTGTTTTATTATTTAATGTTTTATGTATAGTTCCGCATATCATTTGAAATTTCGACAGTTTCATATGTATGTCTCTTTCAGTTTTTGTGTTTATAGTAAAATTACAACCCAAATAATTAAAATTTGTTACTTGTTCCAGAGGTTTGTTGTCTATTACGATTCGATCTACTTATTTAACTATTATCTATCATTCCATTTATTTGTCCATAATTTTATCAACCGTGAAATGCTAAATGCAGGATTCGACGGCCTGTAATCATAATATTAAGAGATTCCGGACTATATGGCCGTGGTGTATGACTGGCGTTTCTTCCAGTCGGTTCTCCCTCGACTGCGGAGGGCTTCTTCAGTGGCGATTGCTTCTAGGTATTGGAGGCAGAAACGTCTGGAAGAACACCAGTCATGGACCACGGCCACGTAGCCCGGAATCTCTTAATACTGTATTATTATTATCTCTAGCATTGTATCTACATTTTATTTAGCAGTTTCGCAATATTCCACATCTTCCTGCGCTCAATTAATCCATTATTGTTCTCCTCCACTTTTTCTGTCATTCCAATCTCCATAGTCCAATCCTTTTTCCTCTCATGCTGCTCAAAACACCATCAATCCATTTTTTTTTTGCCGTCGTCCTCTTCTTCTTCTTCTTCTTCTTCCTCCTCCTCCTCCTCCTCCTCCTCCTCCTCCAAGTAGCACTTATTATAGTATTCTTCTTGGGAATCTTGTCTTCTGTCATTCTTTTTTTAGATGACCATTCCAATTTAATTGTTTGTTTTTATGAAACCCACAATAAAAGTTTGAACATTAATATTTTATTTAATTATGCTTCTTATTGTATCTATTCTAGAAATTCCAGCCGAACGTCTCCAAAAATCCAAATACAACTAAAAATGCATTGTGTGTGTGTGTGTATATATATATATATATATATATATATATTATAATTAAATGTTTAACATTGAGCAATGCAAGCTTAATATGGCATGATAAGAAAAATAAATGCCTGGACGGGATTCGAACCCGGAACTCTGAGTCTGTACCTCAGCGTGTTATCCATTACACCACCAGGCGAATCCAATTCAAACACTTATTTTTCTTATATATGTATTATATTCTCCATTATTACTAGATGTCGCGAGAACTCGGTCTTCACTGCCATCTAGTAATAATGGAGAATATAATACATATATAAGAAAAATAAGTGTTTGAATTGGATTCGCCTGGTGGTGTAATGGATAACACGCTGAGGTACAGACTCAGAGTTCCGGGTTCGAATCCCGTCCAGGCATTTATTTTTCTTATCATGCCATATATATATATATATATCGCAGTGGACCCGGGTTCGATTCCCGGTCGGGACAGGCTCCTGGGTGAGATTTTTTCGGGGGTTTTTCCTCACTTGTAAGACAAATATCAGGAAGCTTAGGGCCCATTGGTCTCCGAAAATCACATCCGGCCATCATCATCATCCTCATTATTATCATCACCCTTCACCGGTGTTGAAAGCAACGGGAAGCTACCACACCTATAATTACCTAGTAAAGCTGCAAAAGCTTCTTCTTCTTCTTCACTGGTTTAGATAAGAGTTGCCTGTTCCGTCTTCACTAATAGATCTAAGACCATCTCTTCCGAGGACGTCCGACATCTCTTCTTCCTCTTGGAAAGTAATGGAAGATTTTGTATGGTAATCTACTTTCTTCCATTCTTTCTACATGTTCTTTCCACTGTATCTTGTTGTTAAATATCTTTTCTTTTATGGAGTAGATCTGCAGTTCTTCACGGATATCCTCGTTTCTTATCTGGTCCATTCTAGTGCAGCCTTTTACTCTTCTTAAAAATTTCATCTCGGCTGCTTGGATTTTACTTTCTTGTTTGATAGTGGTAATCCAAGATTCACTCCCATTCAAAAGGACAGGGACAGCTATTGTTTTATAAAATTTTAATTTTGTTTGTTTATGGGCTTTATTATTCAATGTTCTATTTATTGTACCACAAATAGCTTGAAACTGATGTGTTTTATGTTCAATATCTTTATCATATCCATAGCTGATGTCACATCCTAAATATTTAAAGTGGGATACTTGTTCAATAATTTCGTCTCTAATTATTATTTTTGCACGCAGAGTATTTCTTCCACAAAATGCCATTACTTTTGTTTTACTTACTGAAATTTTAAAATTATAATCGCTACATATTGTATTTAGTTTATAAGCAGCCAATTGTAACAGATCTTCATCATGGTGTAGTAAGACTAAATCATCGGCGAAAATTAAGTTATTAATACTTGAGTTATTGTTCAATCTAAGGCCTTTGTCCATTATAATTTTCCATTGTTTCATAATGTCGTCAATATATATATATATATATATATATATATATATATATATATATATAAAAAGAATGGGCGATAGACTACACCCTTGTCTAACTCCTTGATTTATTAAAATTTCTTCTGACCTTTTTCCATCAGTTTTTATCACTACTTTAGTTTCTTCATATAAGCCTTGGACTGATTTTATTAGATGGTGTGGATATCCTCGTTCCTTCATTATTTTCCATAGTTTAGATCTATTTACTCTGTCAAAGGCCTTTTCAAAATCAATGAACAACAAATATGTTGGCAGGTTAAATTTCTCTTCTCTTTTCAATTAGTCTCTTTATAATAAACACGTTATCACTACAGGATCTTCCTTTTCTACCCTGCTTGTTCTTCTTCTAAGAGTGTCAGATATCTTCTTCAATCTATTATTTATTATTTTTGCATATAATTTATAAGTGGAGTTCAATAAGCTGATACCTCTATAATTTTTACTATCTAATCTATTTCCTTTTTTGAAGAGGGATATGACTTCACCTATCTTCCAATTTTCAGGTATTTTTCATGTCTTCCAACATTCGTTTATTAAGCTTCGAGGTGGCAGCCCCACCAATGGTCTACTCTGCATAGCGTTGGTACCGCGATCAGAGGAAAACACATTACTCGTATTCTTCACAATGGAAACTGCAAAAGCATAGCATGAAAATGTTAAGATTGTAGTGAAAGACCTGCCCTCCGGCAGAATTACTATGGATGGATATATATATATATATATATATATATATGTGTGTGTGTGTGTGTATCATTCTATATGTATCAAGGGGATTCGAACCAGCACATATCCTTTAGCTCTGCACCAAGCCATGATGCTTTATACTGCTCGGCTACGGCACATATTTAACTCTAAGGACTCGTCGATTCCTATTATTTATATATTGTAAGCTCTATATTCTCAGTTTCTGACCATGTGTTTGTATTAATGTAAATACGCAAATGAATAGCAGTAATTCATGACAGAATTGAACATGCAACTCCGGGCAGTTACTGTAAAAATTAGATTTTAAGATAAAATAGCTAAAGAGTTGTATTATATCCGATATGGTGGACACATACAACAGTATATATTACAATCCATATAAACAATACCCATTCGAGAAATATTACTAAAATGATTATCAAAACGAACATTGTGACAAAATATTTTCCGTTACAAAATATCAATTCATAAACAATTTCCATACAGTATTTTTCACACATATCACTTGCATGCAGGGATGAAAGAGGAGTTATTAATACTTCAATACTGTAATTAATTTAAATATACAGAGCATATAGAGACTTTTGAAATTCACAGTGGGTTAAAGTAGGAGATGCACTATATCCTCTATTATTCAATTTTGTACTAGAATATTTTTTAGAGGATGAAGTAGGTCTACAACTCAATAAATAAGCTATTAGTTAATGCTGATGATCTAGTAGCCTATTATTAGGCGATAGCGAGGAGATACTAAGGGCCAACATGCACACTCTAATGAGTAACACAAATAAATTGGAACTGGAAGTAAACATTTATAAAACTAAACATATGTTCATACATATAAATGAATTAATACATATAAATGTATTATGTAATGGTAAAGGACAGTCAATGACAAATGATGGGAATTTTGAAGAAATGGCTGCATTCAAGTGCCCAGGAACAATAATTACAAATAAGAATGAGATACACAAATAAATTAAACAAGAAATGAACATGGGATCAATTTTAGAAATGCATGCTGTTATGCATTGCAAGGACTCTTATCGTCCCAACTTCTTTCGAAAAACATAAATCTGAAAATATGTAAAACTATTATTCTCCCAGTTATATTATATGGGTATGAAACATGGACTCTTACTTTAAGGGAAAATAAAAGATTACGAGTGTTTGAGAATAAAATTCTCAGAAAACTTTTTGGGGCCAAAGAGAGACGACATACAGGCTAATGGAGAAGACTGCTTAACAGTGAGCTACATGATCTTAAAGGAAACCAGACATAATAAGATTAACAAGTCTTATAGACTGCAATGGGCAGGGTATGTGGCACGAATGGGGAATAAAAGAGGTTCATAAAAGCTTCTTGTAGGAAAATCAGAGCGAAAACGCCCAATTGGTAGACCAAGAATGCGATGGGAGAATAACATTAACCATGAATTGAAGGAAGCTGATATACAGGATATGATTGGAAAACATTAGCTCAGGATAGGGATGTGTGGAGAGCTTATGTCCGCGCTGCCATGAATCTACGGGTTCGATAGTGCCAGTGAGTTATAGAGAAAACACCGACAACGTTGAGAGGAACTGTAAAATGATCACATTTTAAGAGGAATCCACGTGCGGATGTTCATGGTTTGTGCTCTGTCGAAAAGTCCAAGTTTGAGAATTGTTCTGATACAGTGATGAATGTGCGTTCCACTCCTGACGATAGCTGAGTAGCTACTTATTTATGACTATTTAACTCATGCCACAAATGCTAGTCAATGACCAATCACGTTTCAATGAATTTTGTTTTAAAACCAATGACAGTCGTGTTTCACCTCGCTCTTTTCGATTTCTCTTTATCAGCTCCTGCTTTTGTGATAAAGAAAGCTCCTCCTTTTTAACGTTCTGAACAGGACAGAACATTATTTTTCTCCGACAAATAGATTGAATATAGCAAATAATGAACAGATTCCTTGATTTTACTGAGTTGTTTACTAAAAAAATAAATGAATAACTCATAATGTTGATTATGATATATAGTTTGATGTGTTTCATTATTTCTCCACTTGGGTACATTCTTAGAATATTGCGATCTTATTTGGCAATAAATAATATGATCTAGTTGCAGTGAATGAACATAACCTCACATTTCTGATTTGTTTTCAAACATCGCCGTTTACATTAAACACATAAATATTTAAAAATAACTATAGTTAAACAATGATTTATGAGTAAACAGCTTATTTTATTCGTTACATAGTCCTAACAAATGCCACTCTTGATTTCCAAATTCTCTAGATAAATTCACTCCTCACTTCGTGAGTCGTGAATGTATCGATAATTTGGAAATCACTCGTGGCATTACTTATGAAAATTATTAAATGGTAATTGGCACTTAACAACAAACGAAAAAAAATTGAAGTGGTGAAAATTAAAATACTAATGATCAATAATTACGAAGAATAATGAGGTTACTCACTGGCACTATCGAACTCGTAGGTTCATGGCAAATAATAATGAGGTGCAAAAATAAATTAAACGTAGACTGAACTCTGGAATCGTATGCTACTATGCAATCCAGGTTCATCTGTCGTCCCAACTTCTCTAAAAAAATGTTTAACTTTTTTTTATTCAATGTTACCAGATTGTCATTACGACATTTCTAGTATTCTCTTCTGGCATTGGCGTATTGTAACCCACTTCTGAAGTTGGGGCGCCTGGAAGGCGGGGTTCGCTGCCCCGATGATATATGATGGACGATGATACGCTAGGAGAGGCCTTAATCTTAATCTAATGATGCGAATATGGTAATGATGGCCAGGTGATGTTCGGGGATCAAAATGTTAAACTAAAATGTATAAAACGGCGAGTTCTATTATATGGATGAGAAACAAGGTCTATTACATAAAGAGAGGAGAAAAGAATACGAGTTTATGAGAATAAAGTGCATAGGAAAAATGTTGGGCCAAGAGACGAATAAATTAGGTGAATGCAGAAAACTACATAACAGTGATTTGCATGATTTTTCTATGAAATCAGATATAATAGGACATTTAAGTCTCGTACAATTGCAATGGGCAGACATGTGGCACGAATGGGGATTTAAAGAGGGGCATGGAAACATTCTGTAGGAAAATCAGAAGAAAAGCACCCAGTAGATAGGCCAAAAATGAGATAGGAGAATAACATTAGGCCTAATCATGACTTGAAGGAGCTGAATTATGCAGGGAATGATTGGAATATATTAGGATGAGGATGTATGGAGAGTTTATGCCTGTGCAACCATGGGTCTCCGGGTTGGATAGTGCCAGCTAGTTATATATTCATATTAGTCAGACACACACACACACACACACACACACACACACACACACACACACACACACACACACACACACACACACACACACACACATATATATATATATATATATATATATATATATATATGCGCATGTTAACACACATTTTTAATTTTCATAACCAGACATATAACAATTAAATAGGCCTATATATATACAGTCAATATGCCCATTTCACCAATTAATGTTTTAAAATGGTCAACAAGTTTCTACAGCCAAGCTGTCATTCTCAAGACCAGTCAACATCTGGTCTTGAGAATGACAGCTTGGCTGTAGAAACTTGTTGACCATTTTAAAACATTAATTGGTGAAATGGGCATATTGACTGTATATATATTTTAATATTTTATCACCAAGAAGATCACTTGTGTATTAAATATAACAATTAGTTCGGTAAAGGAAGGTCGAGTTCTTTAAAAAACAAATCGGATCGTTAGGAGTGGTGTTAACCGGAGCGAAAATGTATAAAGATAATTATTTTCTTCTTTCTTTCTTTCTTTCTCTTTAGCTTCTTGGCCCTTTGATTCTAGCCTTAGCTGTCCCTTTTAGGAGTTTCTTCACCAATCTAATTAGTTACACATATTTGCTTACAGACGGCAGTATGTGACATGTGGTCAGCATACCTCCTCAATTAAACATCTAGTGAGTAACTAAGGTATTACTTGTATGTAGAAAGGTCGGTTAAATTTTGCACAGAGGCTTCTTTTTTCAGGCTAGAGGTTCTTTTACAAGCCTGAAGATCTTCAGACTCAGAACCCACTGCTTAAAGTTAATCCCGAGGACTTATTCTTTGGATTAAATAAATCGCTGTAGCAGCCGCAATTTTGATTTTTTTTCCAACGAAACTGGGTGTATGCCATTGAAATAAAATGCAATAGCGGCCGCATTGTTTATTTACTCGCAACGTAGCTGTATATTTACAATTTAATTAACAAAATAATAATTGAATACCGGGTACGTAAACCTTTGAAATTGTTCCATAGATTCGATTTGCTGAGAAATTCGCTTAGTTTACGCTGTACCTGCGTGACGGACTTTTTTTCACAGGTTTCACTTACATGTGTCACAAATCAGGTCTTATAGAGTATTCGTTTGACTGTTCTTAGTATTAACATGCTTTTAAATAGAGTTTGATCCATCGCCGTGTTCTCGGGGTAGCGTTTTGCCTCGTACTCAATGAGCTCGGGTTTGATCCCCAGTCGGGACAAGTTTCCTGGGTGATAGTTTTTTCGAATTTTTATCTCACCTATAAGACAAATGTCAGGAAAGTTTAAAGCCTAAATGGTCTCTGAACATCTGATCATTATCATATCTGCCATTTTTTAGTATGAATATGTGTGTGTTTGTATTTGTGTGAGTGTGTGTGAATGTGTGAGTGTGTGTGTGAGAGAGAGAGAGAGAGAGAGAGAGGAGAGAGAGATAGAGAGAGAGAGAATGGTATGTCATCATCATCATCATCTACCGTCACGGTTTAGACCATTTCTGATCTGTTCGGCTCCATATTATAGTTGCTCGGTCCATCTTTTAAATGGTCGTCCACGACTTCCATGTCCTTGTGGATTGTAATTTAACATCTTATAAGGTATCCTCTCTTCATTTATTCTACTAACATGTTCAAACCATTTATTTCTATATTATTCTATTTTTATCACATTAGTTATTTGTAATTCCTCACGAATATGTTCATTTCTCCGTTTGTCCAAAAGAATACATCCTGTCACATAACGTAGTAATTTCATCTCGGCTGCTTCCAGTCTTTTTATTAAACTTTTGGTGAAAGTCCAACATTTCCGAGCCATACAACAGAACAGAAATAGCTAAAACTTTGTAAAACTTTAGGGGTGTTTCTTTACGAATGGTATGTTTCGTCTTAAATATTGTGTTATCTCGGAGGTGGCCCTGGATTGAGCTGATCATTCATATGAGGAGGCCTGCATATCTTTGCGTGGTCAAAAAGTACATGTGTGTGTTCCAAAGTTTTAATATCCCTCCCGACAGGTAGTGGTACTGTAAAACCGTGTGGCGTGGGGCATGTAAATTTACCTATAAACCGAGAAGTTAAACTGGAATGGAGAAGAATAGGAAATAGAGTTTGGCAAAATAAACTTTATTATCAAGTAATGTTCTTTCTCTTAGCTTTAAAAAATGATTCATCATAAAATTAATTCAGATGCAGCAAATCGTTATCGTCATTTATTCGCTACATTACGATTAATAGACCATGATGTAAAATGCCGTTTGTCTGATATTTCACGTTACCATAACAACATCCAACGATCGCAAATAGTGTGACAGTTTTTTTATACTCATCATCATCATCATAGTACATTCACGAATTTAGGCCATTTGTTGACCTGTTTCGGCCTCAAGAGAAACACCATCCAGAAGTCTTTTGAGTGGACGTCCTGGTCTTCTTCTTCCTGTAGGTTGATATCTTAACATTAGTTTGGGTATTCTGTGATCTTCCATTCGATGAACATGTTGTATCCATCTTGACTTATAATCAGAAATTTTGTTTTCTAAAGATTCCATGTGTAATTCTTCTAAGATGTCTTCATTTTTTTTGTGATCTAGTAGTGTGTATCCTGCAGTCCTCCGAAGATATCTCATTTCAGCAGATCTAAGTCTCTGTATATCCTTCTGTTTCAACGTCCATACTTCGCTACCATACAAAAGAGTTGGAAGAGCCAGTGTTTTATACACTTTCAGTCTTGAATGCTTTTGGACTAACTGTGGCTTGAAGATAGAATTTATTAACCCTAAAATTCTTAAAAATTTAGATATTTTTGCATTTACATCCTTTTCTTCTTCATATGAGATATTGCATCCTAGATATGTAAAATTATTCACCTGCTCCAAAATTTTATTGTCCAGTACAATTTTACTTCTGACAGGATCTACACCTTGAAATGCCATAATTTTGTTTTTTCTGTAGATATCTTTAATCCATATTCTTCTGTAATTTTGTTAAGTTCATACAGACCTTTCTGTAGATTATCTTCGGAATTTGCTATTATTATTTGGTCATCTGCAAACAATAGGGTGTTTAATTTTCTATTTTCTGATATTCTTATTCCAAATTTATATGTTTTGTTCCAGCAACATATTACTTCATTGATATAAATTGCAAAGAGTGTTGGGGATAGGGGGCAGCCTTGTCTCACACCACGATTTATAATTCCTTCTTCAGAAAATCTGTTATTTAATTTAATCTTTATGGTGTTGTCTTTGTAAATATTTTGTATGTTCTGCCGAAGTAAATTTGGTATATTTCTGTCTTCCAATATATTTAAGAGTTTTGATCTCTTGACTGTGTCGAATGCTTTTTCAAAATCTATGAAAGCAAAATGTGTTTCTAAGTTGAATTCTCTTCTTTTTTCAAGCAATAGTTTAACAGAAAATGCTGAATCAATACAAGATCGTCCTTTCCTAAATCCATTTTGACATTCCATAAGGAATTTTTCCTCCACGCTAATTGCTGTTTTTTGTTTATAATTAATAAATATGAATGTTCCCATATTTGATGTCATATTATCCGCAAAAGTTGGGACATTGCGTTGTATATCATTAACTTCGTCAGATATAATCAGTTGCCCGCAGATATCAAATATACACGGCGACATGTCTGCTCCAGGCAAATTAGTTGTTAATTATGTTTTCAGTGTCCTGATTCCCAGCTACACACTAATATATATATAGTTGCTTCCATGATAAAATATATGGATTGCACTATCGCTCACGAACATATTTGATTAAAGGGATTAGCGCAGATTCGTTATCAATTGTTCAGTGGTTTATAGATATATGCGGCGTTTTAGAACCATAGAAAGTAATTATTTTAAAATAAAAATCTGTTATAAAACACTAATTTAATAACAACGTTTAAAATATATTTTGTTCATTTTCAGATATTTTTACACTCTATATTAAATGGAGAATAACATTAATCATTATTTGAGGGAACTAGATTATACAGGGCATGATTGGAAAACATTATCTCAGATTAAGGATATATGGAGAGATTATGTCCACGCGACCATGAGCCTACAGGTTCGATAATGCCAGAGAGTTAGTATTAAATTGTATGCAAAAGTATTTGTCCTTTTTTCTGCTAGTTTCCAGAAACTCCAAACTTAAAATGAAAAAGGAATTTCACTACACTTGATAGTAGTAATTAAGAAAATGTATGAGAAAACAAAAATAAAAATAAATAAAAGGGAACTAATACACATAACAGGAGGGGTTGGACAAGGTTGTCCTCTATCAACCACTCTTTTTAACATTTATTTTGACGACATGATAAGATCATGGAAGCAAATGACGACTGGTGGAATTAACTTAGGAAATATAGTAATAAAAACAGTAGCCTTTGCAGATGACCAGATTTTAATAGCAAAAACAGAGTACGGACTACAAAGAATGCTATTTAAACTAAATGAAATATCAAAAAAATACAACATGGAAATATCATCAGAAAAATAAAAAAACAATGGCCTTCAAGAGCGCTCATCCAGTTCGGACAAAGATAATATTAGAAAATAAACCAATAGAACAAGTGGTAAGATATAACGTCCTAGGTTGCGAAATACCATACACAGCGGAAACAGATATAAATAACAAACTAAATAAGTTTAATTATATAACAGGAAGACTAAAAAGAACATTAAAAAATAAAGCCAGGAAAGACTCTATAATGAAATTATACAAGACAATGGCAGTTCCTATTATTACTTATGGATTCGAAACATGGACAGTGACAACACAACAATCTGCCAGAATACAAGCTGCTGAAATGAAATTCCTCAAACCAATAGCAGGATGTCAAAGAACAGACAAAAAACACAACACAAAAATAAGACAACTAAAAATAGAGGAATTAAACACAACAATGGTGAAATACAGAACAAACTGGAAAGAACACTTGGTAAGGATGACTGAGAATAGAATATCAAAAGCAGCATACAGCTACTCACCACGAGGAAGAAGAAGTTTGGGAAGACCAAAGAAAAGATGGAAAGAGCAGCAATTTGGAGCCGGAACAGGCTAGTAAATAAGCCTAAACCGTGAAGAAGATGAAGAAGATCATGAAATGGACCTAGCACAGTGACTAATCTTGTTCTACTTGTGGTTTAAACATTCCAATTGGCAATTCTGTGTGCAATACTCAGTTTGAAGCTTTTTCTATATTTTCTGATAGTAAACTGTAACGCCTGTCTGTCAGAATTATTGTATACGATGGAAAAGCACGCTCCATTTCACATGATGTTAAGGGAACAGTATATTTGATAGTTTGATGAAAGAGAGAATAATGTTGGTCTTACCCATAGAGAAACTTGGGTCTTACCTACAAAACTTCACTAATTTCACAAAGTGTGGGGAAGACCTATATATTTTTTTCAGCATTACTTCACATTTAGCGGTAGCAGTCTACCCTACATTTAAATGCTGTAATCCACTCACAAACTTCACTTTCTGGCAATGTGCTTTTGACTTATAAGACGTAAGAACTTGCACTTAAGTAAGCAAGAAGTAACTGCCTACTACATGACTAGAGAAGAGTAGGTGGTTTTTATTCTAACATTGTTGTTCTACTTATTCATATAGGCTCATGTTCTTATTCTGGGGATCGAGTTTCGGACAAAAGTCTTCATTTAACTTTGTCATTCCATGTCTCCTCATCCAATTATTTCCGTTTATCAAAACTCTTTATATTGTTCAGGATGAGCTACTGAGGAACTTTGATTTATCTACCACATTACATTGTCGAAACATTTCAGATTTACAGACACTTAAAAACTATTTTTTAACGAATTCCTAAAACTTTCATTAAAAAATACCATAATTTGAAATGTAGAAAAAATATGAAGAAATATGAAATTTTCAGGATAATATGATAATTTTGCCAAAATATAAAAATAATATTTGGTCTTATTTGATTCTACGTATCATAAAATGTAAAGATACTTTGTTTTAGTGCTCTGACTAATAGTTTTAAACATGAAATTTCATATAATTCCAGGCTCTAATAAGTAAAAAAATATAATTGTTTTAAAATTTAATACATTAGCAAATTAATCATAACAAGCAAAATAAAAAAAATCATGTTTACACTAATACACACTTAGCATGAAAGGATTAGTGATGGTTATTACTAGGACATCGTAATTAACAGATGAATAAAAACTGAATTTTAATTTATGATGGTTTAGAGGTTATGTTCTTGCCTTAAAGTCCCGAGGGGTCGTTGGTTCAAATACGGCCGGAGTAGATGGATTTTTTTTTAGAATAGAAAAATCCAAGGAACAAGTCTTCCGAGGGGGACTTTGAGCCATTGGTCCCGAGTCTAAAGATGTTTAAGTTCTAAAAGTATCTTAATATTAAAAAAAACTGTAATCAAAATTTTCCGACTCTCATACATATAAGTAATTCCTTAGTTGCCTACTAGATATTTCATTAGGTCGGTATGCTGACCATATGCCACTGGCATCTGTAGGGAAATAAGCGTAACTGAATTGGCTTGGTCTAGAAACTCGTAATAAAGGAAATACGCGAAGTTAAAGAGTAATTTATTGTTAGGCCTAAGTTTACATTTCCATTAAATTTTAATAATGCATTTCTATGTATGATCATATATATAATATATATATATATATATTTTTTTTTTTTTCAAATACCCCAGGTTTGTCTTTCGACCTTCCTGGTTTCTCTCCTGGCATGGCGTACTTGTAACCCACTTCTGAGGTTGGGGCGCCTGGAAGGCGGGGTTACGTTGCCCCGATTATATGATGGGTGATGATGATGATAATGGTGAGCCAGGAGAGTCCCTAATCCTAAGCTTAACCTAAGATGAATATGAATGATGATGATTGCGATGGCCATATGATTTCGGGGACCGTTTGGGCCTTAAAGTTTTCCTGACATTTGTCTTACAGGTGAGGAAAACCCCCGATAAAAATCTCACCCAGAAAAACTGTCCCGACCGGGGATCGAACCCGGGCCCGCTGCGTGACAAGGCAGCACGCTACCCCGAGACAACAGCGGTGGACTGTATGATCATATATGTATTTTTATTAATTTTGCTTCCATCCTTAGTTTCTTTCTATTATTTATGACAGCTTTGTTTAAATCTTTAGACTAGATTATTTGGTTTACAGCAAAGAAGAATTTGTGCATGTTTTCATACTGCATCATTGCGTCATCTGTATCCATTTAGGGTCGGTTTCACCAACAGAGGTAACTGTATTACGACAGTTTAAGCTATGCATTATACACGGGGAAAACTGTCGTAATACAGTTACCTCTGTTGGTGAAATTGACCCTTAGTGGCAAATACAACTGAATATAACCACGTTATGAGGGTAAAACGGTATATATATTCTGATTTTTTAAAATATATTTAAATACATTATTTTTAAATGTTTATTCAACATTCATGGAGAATTGCGTTTGGGTAAATTAAATTGTCTGGAGAACTTATTAAGAAACAAGACACAACAGCCACTCCAAAGTGTATGGGACGGATGGGACTACTAAAACAAACACTATTACTGTATAAAATGTCAGAAGATGATAATTCCCAAGAACTCAAACATATTTTGCGCAAGAAGGTTAAGACAAAAAGAAGCTTAACGTGATACAGTAGAGGAAATTCACGTTTCCCTCTTTTGCATTCCGGTATATGATACGTTGATACATCGGTAGTATTAATTGAAGTTGAAAGCAATATAGAGCATTCAAATTCATTTTGTACGTCTATTTGACTAAGGATAAAGTTACCCTCTAGCAGACACTATAACAATGCGAGAAATGTGTGCATTCCAGTAAGTTCTGTGTGTAATAATAACACGCAGAGATATTTAACTCCTGTTCAACACAAAGGAGTATTGGAGAGGCTTTAATATTTTATCTACTGTGTCGTTCGATTTTGGAACAGATGAGAGAATATACGATTGTCATATAATAATAATATAATAATAATAATAATAATAATAATAATAATAATAATAATAATAATAATAATAATAATAATATTTATATACCGATTTTTAATATTTACACATCTTTCTGTGCCTGAAGTTTTATTTTTCTTCTCCACTCGTCTCTTATTCATCCACTCCATATCCTCCAGTCCTGTTGTTTTCATTCCAGTTCTTATTTCTTGTATCCACGAGTTTCGAGGTATTCCTGCCCTTCTTCTTCCAGGTGTACACCATTCCAATGTTTTCCGGGTAACTTTCTTCTTGCATTCGTCATACGTGCCTATACCAATTTAATTGCTTATATCTTATATAATTTACTATTGAATATGTAATATTCATTTTTTCTCGTATGACAGTATTTCTTATTTTTTCTAATTTTGAATATCTTGCTGCTCTCCTCAAGAAATCCATTCTAATAATAATAATAATAATAATAATAATAATGTTTATTTATTTGGAAGGTTTGACAATGTTTCACATCTTGCTGCGCCCAATTAATCTACTGTCATTCTCCTCCACATCACTCTGTCATTTCAGTCTCCATCGTCCAATCCTTTTTCCCTCATATTGCTCAAAACACCATCAATCCATGTTTAGCCGCCCTCTTCTTCTTATTCTTCCACAAGTGGCACCCATTCAGTATTCTTCTTGAGAATCTGTCTACTGTCATTCTTTTTACATGAACACTAAGTAACACTAAGAAATTGGGACTGGGATAAACATCAATAAAATTAATATGTTCTCAAATAGAAATGCATTATACAAATGGAAATGAACATTAATGACAAAGGGAAATTTTGAAGAAGTGTTTGAATTAAAATACCTAGGAACAATAATTACAAATAGGACTTAGATGCAAAAAGGAATTAAACATAGGCTCAATTCTGGAAATGCATTATATTATTCATTACAGGGATTCTTGTCGTCCAAACTCCTCTCAAAAAAGTTAAACTGTAAATATATAAAACTGTTATTCTACCAGTTAATATTATAGGGATGTGAAACATGGACACTTACTTTAGGCTCGAATCTATAAACGCATTAGACCGTAAAAGTCGTTCTCTGCCTGTACTCTGCTGATAAAGTTGTATCCAAATACGTTTTTGCGTACTCAAAAATCTGGTCATGCGATAATAATTGTTGAAATTCCTAAGCTACCTGGCGAGGTGACTTAAGAGAGAAACGAATCGTGAGAATCCCGATGGGAACCGATGGTAACTGATGTACTTTGAAACCTTGCTGCTTTATCCAAGATGTCGGACCTTGAAGACTTCGATCTTGATTTCGGTATACGCGGTGAAGAGGAATTTGATAGAGTCTACCAAAGAATCCAACTGGAAGAACAGGAGAATCGACGTAATATTGCGCGACGCAGACGTCGTTGTATACGGTATTTTTTGCGGGACGCAAGCGTAAATGCGTTCCTCTAGCAGACGAAAATAACGGAAGTGTTTTATCGCTGAGAATTCTGGGTAATTTCTTTAGCCAATATTTCGAAAACGACGACTTATGCATGACCAGTTAGTGGGTAGCTAATTCGATCTTTGCACTTGCTCACGGTGAGTCAGCTCACCAGTGATTGGAAGTAATTTGGTAGAGACTAATGTATTTGCATGCTGCCCTACGAGTATTAGACAATAAAGTTCTTAGGAAAAAATTAGGATCAAAGAGATATTAACAGACATGTGAATGTAGAAGACTACATAATAGTGAGCTTCATGATTTTTATATGAAACCAGATATAATAAGAAAAGTTAAGTCTCTTAAACAGTGATGGGCAGGGTTAGTGGCACGAATGGGAAGTGAAAAAGGGGCATGTAAGTTTTTTGTAGAAAACCAAAAGGAAAACACCCATTTGGTATACCAAGAATGAGGTGGGAGAATAACACTGATCATGATTTGAGGGTAGTAGATTATACAGGGGAAGATTGTAAAACATTAGCTCAGGATAGGGATATATGGATAACATATGTCATCGTGGTCATGAACCTATAGGTTCGATAGTGCCGGTGAGTTACTTAGTTAATTGATTTTTATAAAATGGCAATGCTCTCCAAACATTTTACTATTATTTGGACTCATTATGTATTTTTATTCGAATTCGCGTAATATTCTACAGTACTAAAATCTATTTTATTTTAAAAATTAACAGAGCTACCTGTGGTTTAGATAAAGTAGGAACCTTGATCTCTTACTACTCCAAGGGCCTCCTAAGGCCTGTAGTGAGATCACTTTACCGCATTTTTTATGAAACGGAAATGCAATTCTATATTCGTTTGATTCTCTTTAACTTGTTACTAAATTTATTTATGCTTTATTGAAACAAAAGTTTACAAATGTTTATTACATGCCCAACAAATTTATTTTTTATGAATTTGCACTGAGATGATCGCTCATCCGGTAAAGCTTTCCATGTCTTTGTACATTAAAAAGTATATTTACCTATTTTTTTTAAGAAACGGAAATGCAATTTTATATTCGTTTGATTCTCTTTAACTTTTTGTTACTAAATTTATTTATGCTTTATTTAAACATAAGTTTACAAATATTTATTACATGCCCAACAAATTATTTTTTTATGAATTTGTACTCAGATGATCGCTCATCCGGTAAAGCTTTCCATGTCCTTGTATGATAAAAAGTATATTTACCTTATTCTTTATGAAACGGATATGCAAATCTATATTCATTTGATTCTCTTTAATTTTTTGTAACTAATTCTATTTATGCTTTATTTAAACGAAAGTTTACAAATGTTTATTACATGCCTAACAAATTTATTTTTAATGAATTTACACTGAGATGATTGCTCATCCGGTAAAGCTTTCCATGTCTTTGCATGATAAAAAGTATATTTACCTTATTTTTATTAAACGGATATGCAATTCTATATTCATTTGATTCTATTTAATTGTCTGTTACTAATTTAATTTATGCTTTATTTAAACGAAAGTTTACAAATGTTTATTACATGCCTAACAAATTTATTTTTTATGAATTTTCACTGCGATAATCGCTCATTCGGTAAAGTTTTCCATGTATGATAAAAAAGTATATTTACCTTATTTTTTATGAAACGGATATGCAAATCTATATTCATTTGATTCTCTTTAATTTTTTGTAACTAATTTTATCATCATCATCATCTGCATTCATGGATTAGGTCTGTTGACCTGTTCCGACTTCAGCCCATCTCTTTCTAGGTCTGCCCACATCTCGGGTGTCTTTAGGTTTGTATTTTGTTATTTGTTTTGGATATCTATCTTCATTCATTCTGTCTATGTGTTGCTTCCATTGTTGTCTATATGTATCCATTTTATCAGTTATTGCAAATATTTCAAGTTCTTGTCTTATTTCTGTGTCCTTGATTCTGTCTTCCTTAGTGCACCCTTTAACAGATCTCAAAAATTTCATTTCTGCCGCCGTTATCCTTCTTAGATCTTTTTTTTTATATATCCAGGCTTCTGAACCATAGAGCAGTTCCGGTACTGCCAACGTTTTGTAAAATTTCAATTAGGTCTCTCTTGTTGTTTTGTTATTTAGTGATCGTTTTATTGTACCACATATTCCCTTAAATTTTGCTATTTTATTAGTTATATCATTATCATAATTAAATTAAATGTCACATCCTAGATAATTGAGATGGTTCACCTATTCTATGATTTCGTTTCCTATTACTATTTTGGATCTGATTTGATTTTTCCCGTGGAATGCCATTACCTTAGTTTTTTCTATGGATATTTTGAGATTATATTGTTCACATATATTATGTAGTTTAAAAATATTCCTTTGAATTTCGTCTTACGTATTTGCTATTATTACCTGATCATCAGCGTATAATAATGTTTTCAAGTAGTGTGTTTTATCTAATTTTATTCATTTATTTGTTTGTGCATTCCAATTTTTTTATTACATCATTGATGTATAGGTTAAACAAAACTGGAGATATACTGCATCCTTGTTTTAACTCCTTGATTGGTATGAATTTTATGTGTTTCGGAATTCCTCTTTCTTTTAAAATTGTCCAAAGTTTTCCTCTATCTACCTTATCAAATGCCTTGACAAAATCAATAAAAGCTATGTGTGTTTCCTTTTATATTCTCTTCTTTTGTTTATAAATTCTTTTATCATAAATATATTATCCATACATGAACGCCCTGGTCTGAATCCACTTTGTTCTTCTGTTAACATTACCTCTGCTATTTGTTTAACCTAAATGTTAAGATTCTTGAGTATATTTTATAGCCTGCAATTAAAATACTTATTCCTCTGTAATTGTTGCAGTCGTTACGTTCTCCTTTCTTAAAAATAGATTGTACTATTGCTGTTGTCCAGGTTTCTGGTATTGTTGCTTGTTTCCAACATAAATTTAAAAAATGTAATAATCTCAGTTAAAAAAAATGTCTCCATATTTATTTAATTCCATATTAATACCGTCTCTTACAGCTGCCTTTCTGTTCTTGGTTGTTTTCAGTACTAATTTTATTTATGCTTTATTTAAACGAAAGAATGTTTATTACATGCCCAACAAATTTATATTTAATGAATTTGCACTGAGATGATCGCTCATCCGGTAAAGATTTCCATGTCTTTGTCTGATAAAAAGTATAGTTACCTTTTTTATGCATTTGATTCTCTTGAACTATTTGTTACTAAATTTATTTATGCTTTATTTAAACGAAAGTTTACAAATGTTTATTACATGCCTAACAAATTTATTTTTAATGAATTTACCCTGAAATGATTGCTCATCCGGTAAAGCTTTCCATGTCTTTGTATGATAAAAAGTATATTTACCTTACTTTTTATGAAACGGATGTGCAATTCTATATTCGTTTGATTCTCTTTAACTTTTTTTACTAAATTTATTTATGCTTTAGTTAAACGAAAGTTTACAAATGTTTATTACATGCCTAACAAATTTATTTTTAATGAATTTACCCTGAGATAATTGCTTATCCGGTAAAGCTTTCCATGTCTTTGTATGATAAAAAGTATATTTACCTTATTTTTTTATGAAACGGATATGCAATTCTATATTCATTTGATTATCTTTAACTTTTTGTTACTAATTTTATTTTTGCTTTATTTAAACAAAAGTTTACAGATATTTATTACATGCCCAACAAATTTGTTTTTTAATGAATTTGACTGAGATGATGCTCATCCGGTAAAGCTTTCCATGTCCTTGCAAGATAAAAAATGTATGATATTTAAATATCCTCTCCCGAGAGTTTGTCCGGAATTCGTGGTACACATAAAAGTGCGGTGCCTACAGAGGGAGAGATTACTCTACGGCAGAGAGAGATAGATAAATTATTAGGCCTAATAATGAAATATACAGTGATATTGAAAACCCGAACATTTCCTTTAAGACGGGTAAAATCACAAAAAAAAAATGCAGATTGACCAAGTCTCAAATGGTGCTGTGTGATGCAACTTCCTGTGTATTCAGGAGCTCAGCTTTCTATGTAGGGAATAAATAGTTACGTATATATTGCTATGAAACCATATTATTTTCTCTTTTCTTTTCCAAGTTAAAGATGCGCTCTCTTCATGTTACCTTAAGGGATAGTCTGCTACGCGTGTTGGAGGTTCCGAATATATGTTGACTTAAAACAAATGTCAGGTAACTTATGGTCCAAACATTCCCCGAAAATCTGCCCATCATTGTCATCATTTACATATTCATCTTATTAGATTAAGTTTAAGATTAAGACCTCTTCTGGCGCATCATTATCATCATCGCCCATCATATCGTTGAGGCAGCGTAATCTCGCCTTCCTGGCTCTCAAACCTCGGAAGTGGGTTACAATACGCCAATGCCAGGAGAGAATACCAGAAATGATGAAATGGATAATCCGGTGCCATTGACTTTTTTAATATTGTTTTGCTATTAACTTGTGAAACATTGTATATCGAGATGTTAAAATGAAGTATTCCCATAACTCTTTCAGTGAATTCCGAAGGATGATGATGTTCCCATGAAATGATATACATATATATATATATATATATATATATATATATATATATATATATATATATATATCTTCATCGATCCTACTTATTAGGCTCAATAAATAACATCGAAAAAAAGTGTGTGTGTGTATATATATATATATATATATATATATACAGAGAGAGAGAGAGAGAGAGAGAGGAACTTCGGGTAATTTGTACCCCTGTTTTGAATTTTTTTGTTTTTCTTCTTTTAATTAAGGAATTTGAATTTTGTTTGATTGCATTGATTATCATTAGTTTTGTCACTATGAAATAGCATTGTTATTTTATTCAAATATGGAAACATTTTCATAATTTATGAACTTTTTTACATTACAAGAAAGGTCCACTTCAACTTCCATATTCGGATAAAGTGGACTCCAGAGTCCACCTTAGCTTTTGGTCTATTTTTAAATTTATTTACTCTATTAATTTAAACAGACAGGCACAGATTAATCTGAAAATGTTTATGACTGATCATAATTAAAAAGCGTTGATATTTATTTAATGTTTTGAAAAATTATTGTTGATTATAACATTCGCACGTCATTCAACTGCAGAAAGCGACGGTCTTTGGGTTTAGTAAAATTACAAGGATATTAAATAAAATTAATTAAGTGAATGGTTTTTATAGATAGCATCCTCACTGATAAAATATATGTATTTGTGTAAAGTGGATCCAGAGAGTCCACATTAAGCGAATTCCTTTGTTATGTTTAATTATTATATACAGCCACCTTGTCACATAATATCAAACCAAATCCATCAGTATATTAAAACAGCATTTACATAATATAACATATTTAGGAGTTTTTTCAACATTTGTAATATTCAATAGCAGAAATTAAGAATTGCTTTTTAGCTGGTCCGCTACGGTCTCAATCCAACGTTTGAATGGTCTGCCCAAGGATCTCTTGCCTGGTGGCTGGTAATTTAAGACTTGACGTGGTATTCTTGTTCGGCTCATTCTTCTTACGTGAGATTTCCAGTTGTTTCTATATTTCTGTACATATTGCATGATTGATTCTGTTTGTAATTCTTTGAGAATCTCAGAATTCCTTTTATGGTCTGTTCTTGAGTAACTTGCAGAACGTCTCATAAATTTCATTTCTGCCGCAGTCAGACTTTCTTCATCTCATCATATCACTCCAGGGATTAGGCAATTGCCCGTTCCGACTTCATAATGCATCAGCCCAACGTCTTCTAGATCTTCCAACATCACGTCTTCTTCTTGCTTGATAATTTCTTGCTAACAATGGATACCTCTCCTTACTCATTCCATCCATATGATCAATCCATTTCTGTCTGTAATTCATGACCTTATCCAATAAAGGCTGTACTTTCAATTCTTCTCTTATATACTCATTTCTTATTCTATCAAGTCTTGTACATTCTTTTACTTGTCTTAGGAACCTCATCTCCGCCGTCTGTATTCTATCCTTCTGTTTTTTCATTGGAGCCCAAGTTTCACATCCATACAATATTGTGGGAACCGCCATAACATTATACATTTTTATCTTAGTTTCTTTTTTTAATTTTATTTTTGAATGTTCTCTGTATTGTTCCACACACCGTCTGAAATTAATTTATTTTGGAGTCAATATCTCTTTCCACTTTCTTCATCTACACTGCGAATTGTCCAGGCCTCACTGCTTTAACATAATTTGGGTCAGGCCAGTGTTTTATAAATTCTAGTTCATGTGTGTTGCTGTACTGTGTTTGGCTTGAGAATATTATTTATAATTCCTGTTACTCTGTTAAATTGTATAATTTTTTGACTAGAATCTTTTTCCTCTTCGTATGTAACTTGGTATCCGAGGTAGCTAAATGTGTTAGTTTGTTCTAATATTTTATTAGTAATAATAATTTTACTGCGAACTGGGTCTTTTCCTAGGAGAGCCATGACTTTAGATTTTTCTGTTGAGATTTCCATGTTATAGTTTATTGCAATTTGATGAAAAGAGTGGACTGAACGTTGTAGGTCATCTTCTGTTGCAAAATATACTGAAGTGCATTCTACATAACCTCTCATATCTAAATCCCAACCCCACCTGCTCGTGGTTCAACCTGCCTAAAACAAACGGGGCTCTGGCAACCCCACTACTGGACAGGTTAAATGTTAAAATATTAAAATAAGTACCTGATATATTAGTCGTCCTCAATTAAAATGGATTTCTGTTTAAACAACTTCGTCAAGTAGTTAAAACCATGTAGCCTTTCAGAACATTTCTTCCGCATGTCATTTGGTACGAAGACAGAATATGTTCTGAGAGGACTACATGGTTTTAACTGCTTGACAAAGTTTTTTAAACAGAATTCCACTTTAGTTGGGGACTACTGATTAACAGGTACTTATTTTAATATCTTAACATTTGACTAAATAACCTCAAGTGTGATTTACAATTAATTTTAGAAGTATTGATATGTTTTTACTTTTGATTTTGTTCATTGTGTTTGGTTTTCGTTTTTGTTGTAGATATTCATTTAATGAATGAATGTTTCTATTATAATTTTAATAGTAATTTCACTTGTTTGTAATGTTACTATCCATCCATCCATAGTAATTCTGCCCGAGAGCATTTTCATGCTATGCTTTGCAGCTTTACTAGAGAATTATAGGTGTGGTAGCTTCCCGTTGCTTTCCACACCGGTAATGGATGATTATGATAATGATGGCCGGATGATTTTCGGGAACCTTTGGGCCCTAAACTTCCTCACATTTGTCTTACAGGTGACGAAAAATCCCAAAAAAAAAACCTCACTATGAATGAATGAATATTGTTTTATTCAATATACAATTAGAAAATTAAGAAATTAATTGGATGGATAAATACAAATATGTAGGAGACATAAATAGCAAAGAAAGCAGTAAAGATGAGGAAATTGTATGTAGAATAAATACAGACAAACATTTAACAAGATTTTTTAAACTTTGTCTTATTATAAACGTAATGGAAAAGTACAAACATGCATACATACAAAAGTTTTCTCCAAAGTGTTTTAGTATATGGAGCTGAAGTATGGAGTGTAAAGCAGAGATTAAGTAAGAAAGTTCTAGCAGTCGATATGGATTTTTAAGATATAGAAAAACAAGAATAAATGAAATACGAACATACAAGTAAGAGAAGTTATGGGTGGAGATAGAGGCATCGTTGGTGAAATATAGAAGTGGTAGTTGAAGTGATATGAACACACAGTTATAATGGACAACATTGGAGGGTATAGAAAGGATACCACCAGTGAGAAAGAGATTGGAAGGACCTAAATACAGTTGGAAGAATCATTCTAGGAAGCCATGAAAGGAATAGGGTTGGAAGAAAAGGACTCCTCAGAGAGAAGGAAATTGAAATTGAGAACAAGAGAAACAACGCCAGTTGTAACAATCTATAAAATAATAATAATAATAATAATAATAATAATAATAATAATAATAATAATAATAATAATAATAATAACAATAATAATAATAATAATAATAATAATAATCCATCCATAGTAATTCTGTCCGAAGGCAGGTCCTTCACTGCAATCATAGCATTTTCATGCTATGCTCGCAGCTTTACTAGGGAATTGTGTAGGTGTGGTAGCTTCCCGTTGCTTTCCACACCGGTGAAGGATGATGAGATGATAATGATAAGGATGATGATGATGGCCATATGATTTCGGGGACCGTTTGGGCCTTAAAGTTTTCCTGACATTTGTCTTACAGGTGAGGAAAAACCCCGATAAAAACCTCACCCAGAAAAACTGCCCCAACCGGGGATCGAACCCGGGCCCGCTGCGTGACAAGGCAGCACGCTACCTCGAGACTACAGCGGTGGACTATAATAATAATAATAATAATATATTTTATGCAGGATTGTTTCTGTTATTTACACAGGTATCCTCAACCAAAATATGCTTTTTTTTTTTGTTCCACACTTCCCGATCGTTGTGTGTCTGCTTCCGTCATATTTCTACTCTTCTTCATGTTGTCTTGAATTCCGTTTATCCACGTTGGCTTTGGCCAACACGTTTTCCTTTTCCAGGAGGTATAAATTTTAATACTTCTTTGTTTGTTTGTGTGTCCCTTCTTCTCATTATATGTCCATACCATCTTAGTTGGATTTCTTCAATCTCTTGTACAATATATTTTCTACATTCACAATTTCTCTTATTGTATTATTTTTTATTTTGTCTGATTTTGATATTCTTTCCGATCTTCTTAAAACGTCCATTTCTGTGATTAATAATTTATTTCTCTGTTTTTGCTTCAATGTCAATGTTTCCGCACCATATAATAAAATACTCTTCACAATTGTGTTACATATTGATAATTTAGTCCTCTTGATTATATTCCTACTCCATAAAATAGAATTTAATATGCCAATAACTTTCTTGTCTCAATAATAATAATAATAATAATAATAATAATAATAATAATAATAATAATAATAATAATAATAATAGTAATAATAATAATAATAATAATAATAATAATAATAATCATCATCTTTAATATTTTTTTAATTTTCTCTGTCTAAAAAGACAGAATTTTTAAGCATTGTTATCAAAGTTTTAATGTGAAAATACCAACTTTTTAGAATTAATTTTTTTTCACCATAATGAGTCTGGTAACAGGAGTTAGAAAATGTTGTTCAGTAACATTAAATCCATCCTTGTGTTTAAGGTTTCTTCTTTGTATTAGCGAAGAATCTATATAGACTATCTTTCCAGCTATGAAAGCTGCCTATATTGTGTTCTTTTGTATTTCTTAGTGTCATTTTAGATCCTCCCACCGGTATAAATTGTAGATTTTTTTTTACCCGAGTTACCACGATATGTCCCACTGGACTGTCTGCAGTAGCCTATTTCTAAACTTTGCATTTGACGTGGAAAAAAGAGTTTTTACTTCCATATTCTTTCGGGATGCATTATCTGTGGAGTAGAGATTGTAGAAGCTTTTACCATCTATTCCTCTCTTGTGTCTCCTTTGTATGCGAACAATTTGTTTCTACTTTTGTCTCCAAACTTGGAGGTCTGCTTCGACCCAGATTTAACTTTCATTCCCCAGATCCCGGAACATCCTTGTTTCCAGATCTATACTCGAAGAACTTCATTTTTATGGGTCTTGTAACCGCGTTGGGATTGTCGTGTTAAAACAAACCTACTAAAACTTTACAAGATCATAATTGATAAAAGAAAAGTATTTACGTTACAAGGGTAAAAACGAGGATTTACGGAGAGTTGAGAGAGCTGAGATTAGAATTTCGAAACGAATTTGTAAAATATTCTTAATCTTTATAATGCCCTTTCATATTATATCAAATTTAATTATATTTAATAAATTAATATTAACCCTTAAATTGGAAACATTGGTTTAATTGTTTAATATTTTTCATAAAAAATAGAAAAAAGAACGAATACAAATTACCTGAATTTGTGTCAATTTCACAATATACAGCGATTAACTTACAGTTACAAATTATTTTGTTATCAGTGAGGGACGATATATTTTAACAACTGGCAAGACAAATTAGTGTTTCGGCAATTTAAGGGTTACATAGTCTTAACGAAGTTACCGACACTATAGAACCTGGAGTTTTATGGTCGCGCGGACATAAGCTGCCCATACATCTATATCCTGAGCTATTTTTTTCTGATCATCCGTATAAAATATATCTCCCTCAAATATTATGGTTCATGTTATTATCCCACCTCATTCTTGGCATACCTACTGGACCTTTTCTCTCTGGTTTTTCTATAAGAAGCTTCCATGCCCCTCTTTCATTCCCAATTTGTGTCACATGTCCTGTCCATCGCAATCTACGAGACTTAATTGTTTTTACTACGCCTGGTTTCCTATAAAGATCACATAGCTCACTGTTATGTAGTCTTCTCTATTCACCTGTCTATCCATCTCTCTTTCGTCCAAACCTTTTCGTTAGAACTTTATTCTCAAATACTCCTAATATGTTCCCCTTCTTCAAAGTATATGCCCATATTTCAATCCATATAACAAAAAAGAATAGCCGTTTTATATACTGTATTTTATATGCCATATTTCAATCCATATAATAAAAAAGAATAGCCGTTTTATATACTGTATTTTATATCAATTTTCTTTTTAGAGAAGTCGAATGACAGGACCTCTTGTAATATATAATACCATGCGTTTTCAATAGAGCATATAGGCCTATTTAATTTATTTTCTGCACATCTTATATTCATACAATATATATTGATTATCCTTGCTTGTTTACTTGTTAGATTATTGATTAAGTTTGCTATTATTTATCTATAAGTTGCGCCCTATTTTGTGAGTATTGACCAGTAATGTTCCTTTTTATGCCTTCTTTTTGTAATTCGTAAAGTACTGTAATAAGACATAAAAGTAAAAAAAGGTAAAGTGATCCCACTACAGGCCTCAGGAGGCCCTTGGGGTAGTAGGAGATTAAGGCTCCCACTTTTTCTTGACAATCGGCACTTGATGTCAGCCGGGTTGTCAGCCCTGCGTGACGGCCGTCTTTACCCCAGAACAAGCGTCTGGTACTCATTTCAGTTAGAGGCTGAGTCGAGGTAAAATAAATTTATTTAGTCTTATAATGTTCTCAGACGTTTTGTTAGGTCTGAAAGATCACAATAATTACAACATTGGCGATGTTGTTTGTTTGGGTAATGGTGTTTGACGTCGCCTATTTAATATTAAGTGCAATCTATCGAACCGGGAAATGTTATTTTATAAATATATATAGTAGACCTAGAGTGAACTGCGATTGTCTGGACATGATGATCATAAATTAATGTTGGACAGAATATCCAGTTACTTGTACTGATCCTGTAATAATATCTTCATTTAGATTTTCTATCCAATTATTTAGCAATTTAAAATCATAATTATAATTATTATAATATAATGCTAGAATAATTATTGCTCTTCAAATCGTATTTAAAACATTTCACGTTGACCTGAAGTAAGACTTATACCATTTTATCCATTACAAATTATTACTTATTAAAAACAATAACATGATTATTTTACAAATATATATATATATATATATATATATATATATATTACTATCATAATATCTACTACTTATGCTAATATTATTTAATGTTTATATGAATAAAGTTTTTTGAGAGAATATGATTTTTATTTTTATTTTCATTATTGCATTATATTTGGAATAGTCTTATAGTATATTACGATGCGAGGTTGGAAAGTGTTTTTTTACAGAATCGAGGAAAATGTTTAAAAACCTCCCTATCGCTAGGTTTTTAATTTCCGAGATTCTGTAAAACACTTCACAAACGTGCGTTATACATTATTTTTTGCGTGATGGTATTTTCAAAATAATAAATAATAGTAAAATAATATCTTTGCTGGAAATATTCCCGTTCATTATAAACAACTGACTAATACTTAACAGTGTGGGCAATGAATATTAGTTGAAACAATAGGAGGTCGTAAGACCATTTAATGATAAAATGGCGGCAAGTACGTATTTATTGTTTTATACTGTTCAAACAAAGTTCAGTTCATTTAAAATGCAGTGATTTATTTCGTATACGGTATATTAATACTACCTTTTGAATATTTTTTTATATACATTTTATGTAATAAGATACATGAGGCAGTGTTTTACTTCCAAAACGCGTGTTTGTAATGTGTAATGTTACAGTATAGTTATTTTATTACATTATAGTTATTTAGGTTGGCAACCCCGAAATATAGGAAGTTGAACTTTCAATCATGGTCGCCATTGCTGTAAGTACGACAAACGCACTATCGCGAAAAAAATATATATTACCGTTTGAATTTCTCATCACATAAGTCTTAGGCCTATAAGTTGTTATTGAATTATTTTATTTAGCGACGGTCTTTAACACATAAGCGTCATAATTCAAATCTGGACGTGAAAGGGCTGACAGATTTGACTCAGAATCTTCTTTTTTTCAGGCTTGAGGTTTGTTTACGTTCTGTAAATATGTTGCATAAGAACCACGACTTTAGTTATCTTCCGAAGGAATCTATACTGAAGATATCTAAATCATGGATCTCCTAAAACCTGTAGTGGGATAACTTTGCCTTTCACCTTTACCACCACCATCTTGGTATTATGCGTTGAGAGCCAGGACATTTCCGATTATGGGCCTAAAATTTAAAGAAAAAATCAGTGTGCTAATGAAGAAGGCCTACAACGCAATGGTATTAATAAGCTATTAGTTTATGTTGATGATGTAATACTATTGAGCGATAACGAGGAGATGCTAAGGGACAACACGCACGCTCTATTGAGGAAAACTAAGAAATTAGGACTGGAAGTAAACATCAATAAAACTATATATATGTTCACACATAGAAATGCGCTATATAATGGAAATGGACAACTGATGACAAATGAAGGAAATTTTGAAGAAGTGGCTGATTTCAAGTATCTAGGAACAATAATTACAAATAGGAATGAGATGCACAAAGATATTAAACATAGGCTCAATTCTGGAAATGCATGCAATTATGCATTACAAGGACTCTTGTCGTCCCAGCTCCTTTCAAAAAACGTTAAACTGAAAATATATAAAACAGTTATTTCCCAGGTATATTTTATGGATGCGAAACATGGACTCTTACTTTAAGGGAGGAAAGAGGATTACGAGTATTTTAGAATAAAGTTCATGGGATAAATTTTGGGCTAAAAAGAGATGAACAGACAGGTGAATGGAGAAAACTCCATAATAGTGAGCTACATGATATATATAGGAAGCCAGATATAATAAGAATAGTTAAGTCTCGTAGACTGCGATGGGCAGGACATGTGGCACGAGTGGAGGATGAAAGAGGTGCATGGAAGATTCTTGTAGGAAAACCAGAGGGAAAACGTCCAGTTGGTAGACCAAGAATGAGGTGGGAGAATAACATTATCCATGATTTGAGGGAAGTAGATTATACAGGGGATGATTGGAAAACATTAGCTCGGGATAGTGATGTATGGAGAGCTTATGTCCGCGCGGCCATGAACCTACGGGTTCGTGAGAGCCAGTGAGTTAGTTAGTTAATTATAAATAAATAGATACTCATGGCGGTACAGTCTAGAAGTCTATTAGCTTTCCAGCCTCCTGCTAGCCTTACATCCGCATGTGTCAATCCTCCATCCAGTTATGGGTAACTTATTTTATAGTTAGCATGTCGAGTCTCCAGTTGTTACAGCTAGTTTACTCAACTTGGAGTAGCCTTTTTACTTATCGTAGCTACCCGAATTCCTCACCATGCTTGATGGATACCGGTTGCATGCTGGCAGAAATTCCATGAGAAAATGTCTTCCCCCATGGTAACTCGAACCAGCGTGACCTATAGCTCGGCACAACGACATGGTTTCTTCAGCGCTCGGCCACGATGTGGGATAGATAAATAAATTAAATATAATATTGATGTAGGTAGTGTACATATACAATACAATACTGTATTTCGTAAATTAATCGATAAATGTGTGTGTTGTGTAGTATAACCTATATGCGTCACAAATTATCACAACACCTTCGACCTAATTTTAATTTCAGTTAGATTGTTACTTTTTCCTTATAAGATTGTGTTGGTCCTGGTGGATTAGTGGTTACCATGCTCGCCTCTAATTCCAAGATTCGCGGGTTCAAACCCGGCCAGGGTCGATGGGTTTTCCAGGAAGTAAAAATCAGAGGAAAGTAGATCAGTGGTACTATCGAGGTAGAAATGGCTGGATAAAATAGAGGATGATCTATCCAGGTTGGACATTCGAAATTGCAGGCGCCTTAATTTTAGGGCAACGAGGGATGAGTGGAAGAAAAAAGTAGCTCCTATCCTTGTTACGTTATTTTTGTTAAAATGTTTATTAATATTCAAAGTCGCCAATTTAAGTTACGAAACTAATTGCAAGACCAGCCGTTAAGTTTCTACATTTACGAATTTTTAGCAGGGATATTATTATCATACACGAATATATCACACATCTTCGCGATATGCTATCGACGACGCCTTTATACTTCCACTTTTAAAGCAATTTTTTTTTCCTCACTCCAAATATTGTATAATTTATGGAACACAATTAACATACAGATCACCAGATCACCATGTTTATGATCATTAGGGTTTTTGTTTTAATTTTCTGTTGGTAGATTAACTGGTTTATTTCTTGCAAATTCATCAATTGATATAGTTTCTTCGTGATACTTAATTTGTTGTTGTACATTTTCGTTACATCTTATCCGATCGTTGACGAAAATCGAACCCATGACCTATCGGTCTCGACCCAGATACGCTACCCCAAAATCAACAAAATCGACAGTTATAAAACTATTTGTTCCAAAGTTTATTGCATTATTTATGGAATGCCTTCTTCTGATCACACATCAGTGCTTATAGAGAGTCGGGGGTAATCTCTCTGGACCAAACATGCTGATGGGTCTTCTTAGCCTGTGATCAACAGACCGTAGGACCTCCAACAAAGACAACACAAGCAAGAACTATACGAAGGGCATAGTCTAAGCCTAATACAAACCACAGTAATTAATCTAATAGCGTTTCTCAAGTCTCGAATGGTAATGCCTTCGGGAGTTCTTGAATTATTATTGTACATCGCTCATGGGTGAAGTTTCTTGTGACTCCGTGTTTATGTAAGAATGCCATTTAAATTAAAACTGTTTTAAAACATATTCTCAACATTGACCACATAATAATAATAATAATAATAATAATAATAATAATAATAATAATAACAATAATAATAACAATTTATTAAAGTTATATATTTTTAAAATGAATAAATGTTACAAAATCAAAATTCTGTGGTATGCTTTGTCAATTATTGCAACCTATTAATTTAGGAAGATTTATTTATTAATCGAAAAATGTGCATTTTATGGAAGTATTTACACAGTATTTCGGTAATTATAAACAAACAATACATTGTGTACTGTTTAACTAAGGGGCGGATTTCTATGACCTAAAAAACGGAAAATATGCATGTATTTATGACCTAAAAAAAGGTTTAAATATGACCTAAAAAGACAAAAATATGACCTTATAATTGAATGAATTTTTTACCCATACTATATTAACTGTTCATTCATATGCATTTCCAATTGTATCAAAAGAAAAAGGAAATCTTCTATTATCCAGTGCAAACGTTTGCCACCTGTTAACAGAAAGCTTCCAAACAAATGCCCTGTGAAACTGACGATTTTTATACAGATACAAGGTTGGTTATTTACAATCACCTGATAACCAGGCTATTAAAAGAAACCCCAAAATATGACCAAAATATGACTTTATCATAGAAATAAGTAGAAGTATGACCAATATCTGAAAAAGTGAGAAATATGACTTTTAAGACCCAATAAAAACCACTTAATCTTAATAATGAGGCATATATAGGCCTAAATATTTTTACTTACTTGAAGCTTAGAATACAGGCTTTGGTAAAAATATGACATGTCATAGAAATCCGTCCCTTAGTTATAACTATTAATATTCTAACAGTTACAGATTAGCCTTAAACTTAAAAATCTAACAAATAAATTCACTCTAATCTTATAATTGTCATTTTGTTAAGTTAGCTCACGTATCGGTTATATTGCTTTGTCTTAAACTTTTTGTGGATAATAATATTAAAATAGGTCTATAAATATAATTAATTATAACTTATAACTACTTCATTAATAGTCAAATTTTCGCTCGGAAAACTGTTGTAGTTGCTATAAATTTGCGATACCCGTTTCTTCATAATCACCAGAATTTCTTACAAATTTTATAACGGGCGTTACAAGGCCGTACACTGTACACATATGTTGGCATTAAGTTTGCAAGTAACTTATAACTGTCAAGGTAGCAGACAGTATGATTCTCTGACCTTGCTGTAAACATTTAACACGCTTCAGCAGGTTTTCGAAATGCGCCATTCCAAAATGCATCTATTATAAAACTCTTAAGTTGATGATTACTTCAGGAGTAAATCTATTTTATTTTTGAACAAAGTGGAAGATTGCATTTGAAGGGCTCGGCTGTAAAACATGGTAACTGACAAATTCTTGAAAATTGAGTTGTAGCATGTAAACTGTGATATGTGACCTCTTGAAGCATTTGGTGCTTATAGATTTACATCTGTCAATAGATAGCAGATATACTTGCAAACTATATGCACCAGAATGCTTCAGTAGGTCTCATATCACAGTTTACTTGCTACAACTCAATTTTCAATAATTTGTCAGTTCCCATGTTTTACAGCCTTGCCCTTCATGTTTTATTATTTTTATGTAAACTCCAAAATCCATCCATCCATAGTAATTCTGCCCGAAGGCAGGCCATTCACCGCAATCATAGCATTTTCATGCTATGCTTGCAGCTATACTAGAGAATTGTTGGTGAGGTAGCTTCCCGTTGCTTTCCACACCGGTGAAGGATGATGATGATGATGATGATGATGATAATAAGAATGATGATGACCATATGATTTCCAGGACCGTTTGGGCCTTAAAGTTTTCCTGATATTTGTCTTACAGGCGAGGAAAAACCCTGATAAAAACCTCACCCAGAAAAATTGTCCCGACCGGGGATCGAACCCGGGCCCGCTGCGTGACAAGGCAGCACGCTACCTCGAGACCACAGTGGTGGACACTCCAAAATAACATTCTGAATTTCGAAATCATTGATTGTCTCGATATGCTTATTTCCAACTTTTTTTTTTAGAAATTTTATTTGTTTTAAATAGTTTGTATCGGCCGCGGTGGACTAGTGGTTATGCTCCTTCCCTCTGGTCCCGCGGGTCACGGGTTCAAACCCGGCCGGGGTCGATGGATTTTTTTTAGGATGGAAAAATCCAAGGAGCAAAAGTCCTCCGGGAGGGACTTCAAGGCATGGATCCCGAGTCTGAAGATTTTCAGGCACGTAAAAGATCCTTAAACCTGAATGAAAAGGCCTCTAAGCAAATTTTCCCGTCTAGTACTACCTTGGTTTCCTAGATGTCAGTATGAGGTGGAATGCTGACCACGGATCATTCAAATGACATCTATACGAAAACAAGTGTAACTAAATTAATATGGTTCAAATTCTTCCCTGTAGGGGGAGAGCGCCTAAATCTCTGTAAAGGGAAACATGGGCTTACAAGATACAAAACAAGATTAAATAGTTTGTCCATCGCTGTAGTCTCGTGATAGCGTCGCTGGCTCGTACGTAGCGGGCCCAGGTTCGATACCTGGTCGAGACAAGTTTCCTAGGTGATCTTTTTTTTCGGATTTTTCTCAACTGTAAGACAAATATCAGGAAACGTTAAGGCCCAAACAGTCCCCAAACATCATCTGGCCATCATAATCATAATTTTCATATTCGCCATGTCTCGTGTGAATGTGTGTATGAATGGTGTGTTTCGTCTTAATGTTGTGTTGTCTCGAAGGATGCCCTGACATTGAGCTGATCACTCATTCGGGGAGGCCCTCCATATCCTTGTATGGTCAAAAAAAGTATGTATGTAATTCATAATTGCGTAAGGTATTACTCCGTCGACACCGTCTACTGGAGGAACCATGGTGCTACTTTTACCCGCCATATGAATGAATTGTACACGGAACTGTCATCGATAGTAACATTGCTCTTAGGTAACATCGAATATAACGGGAAATAATACTGCATACAATGTAAGATGGTGCCAATAATTAGGAACTTCCATTTCTTATTTATTTATGACAAAACATTATATATAGAGGCTTACGTATTCAGACGTTTACGCTTTTTCCACGATGTCGATCTATCTGTAATGGCATAGCCCATTGTTGAGCCATAGTCTCTCCTTTGTAAGGAGTTACTAGACCAAGTTAATTTTTAGTTACCTTATTTGCTCGTAGATGTCATGGATGGCATGCTATCAACACACCGATCCATTGAGACATCTAACAGGGAAACTAAGATATTACTAGGACGTTAATGTCGGTAAATTTTGCTTAGAGGCTTCTTTATTCAGGCTTAAGGATCTTTTACGTACCTGAAAAAGTCGATAGTTACCTTTATTTACAATTTCATTACGGGCGGAATTAGCTCCAAGCTAATTTACTTGTAAAATGTGCTGTTTTATTCACAACATTCTGAATGGCTAACGTGGAGTATTTTTCACTAAACTGTTAGAATGCATTCACAATAATCTGTTTCTCTCCGCTTTTCAAATGGTTTCTTTTCCACTCTTTAAAAAAATTCTACAGAAAGCGGCCATTTTAAAACAGTATTCTTCATTGCGCATGCATAAGAATTAAACAACGAAATTATTATTTATTTCCATCCATAGTAATTCTGTCCGAGGGCAGGTCGTTCACTCCAATCATAGCATTTTCATGCTATGCTTTGCAGGTACTAGGGAATTATAGGTGTGGTAGCTTCCCGTTGCTTTCCACACCGGTGAAGGATGATGATGATAATGATAAGGATAATGATGATGGCCGGATGATTTCGGGGACCGTTGGACCCTAAGCTACCTGACATTTGCCTTACAGGTGAGGAAAAAACCCCGAAAAAACCTCACCCAGGAGCCTACCCCGACCGGATATCGAACCCGGGCCACTGCGTGATAAGGCAGCACGCTACCTCGAAACCACAGCGGTGGACTATTATTTATTTAATCTATTAAAATTGTAATTATATATTTTAAGATTCTTCCATATAACTTACTGTATATGGGAATGTGCTAGATAATACATATTTGTATTTATTTTATTTATTTCTAATGTTAGAGACCGAACTACATTTTCTTACACGCTTAAAGATAAAACATTATTCGACCAATGAAAATGCAGTCCGTAATCTGGTTTGTTTACATTTCAACTGGAACTTGGCTCGGAAGAGGTCTCGTGATGTTGTATTTTGATTATACTTACTTACTTACTCACTGGCACTATCAAACCCGTAGGTTCATGGCCGTGCGGATATAAGCTCTCCATACATCCCTATCCTGAGCTAATGCTTTCCAATCATTCCCTGTATAATCTACTTCCCTCAAACATCTTTATCTTCTGTGGGGGCATGTACATTTACAATTATAAAATCATGTCGTTTACCCTTTAGAATTATGTATGATATCCTATCACTAACAAAATATCTCGGATAGCGGATAGGATCCTCCTTTTGACTAAAAAACCCGTTCCAAATGCAGGTCTTTCTGCACCCCCATAGTATAAAGCAAAGCTTCCTGATTCCTGACTACCTTCTCCTGGCCACTTAACTTCCTGTAAAGCGACTATATCCAAGGGCGATTTATCTAATTCCCGCGTTAATATCTCTAGTTCCCCGCTATTGTATAAAGTCCTAACATTCCATGTTCTTAGGAACATGTCCCTGTGTTTGAGCCTTTGGCATGGGTTCCCTGAAGTAGTCCCCGCCCGGAGAACCGAATGGGGGACTATTTGACCTCCGGAAAATTTTACCCCAGTAGAACCCATGTCCGCATTTCTTGACGGTTGTATTTTTACGGTGAAAGTTCGTCAATCTTTCGACCAAGGTATTTATTTCGTCTGGCTTATCACCTTCGACCAGTCCGGCATGGGTAACCCTATCGGCAGCAATGCTACCGCCGGCATAGCTCTCATGTATTTTGATTATTGTTAACTGAAATTGACAGATGATATTAACTATCGACTACCTTATAAACTGAAAAGTATTCATACGGTATGTTTATCAGATATTGTCTACATTCAATATTCCTAAATATGACCGTATTTATTGATCCTTCCGCTAACTATAATCGTATATAAAATGTAATATTTTTCTTTTGTATTCAAAATTATACGTACATCTACATCAAGCTACTTATCCACTCACTTCATTTCCTATCGTCCAATCACTAGTACACGATCTCACCAGAACCTTCTCTTTGACATCCCATAACCCAGAACCTCCCACTATTCTAATTCCTATTCCATATCCACTGATAGAGTCTTCAACTCCTTACAAGAGATTAACGGCTGGCAGACATTACATTACCGGTATTTAAAAAAAACTGTTTATTTTGTAATTGATCTTCCAGCAGACTAATTGATAGTTTATGACCTTTCGTTTCTCTAATAATTTGTCTTGATTCACTTTCGTTTTAATTTAATTTATATAAATAGTCCATCCATAGTAATTCTGCCCGAAGGCAGGTCCTTCACTGCCATAGCATTTTCATGCTATGCTTGCAGCTTTACTAGGGAATTGTGTTGGTGTGGTAGCTTCCCGTTGCTTTCCACACCGGTGAAGGATGATGATGATGATGATAATGATAAGGATGATGCCCATATGATTTCGGGGACCGTTTGGGCCTTAAAGTTTTCCTGATATTTGTCTTACAGGTGAGGAAAAACCCCGATAAAAACCTCACCCAGAAAAACTGCCCTGACCGGGGATCGAACCCGGGCCCGCTGCGTGACAAGGCAGCACGCTACCTCGAGACCACAGCGGTGGACTTATATAAATAGTGTTATTCTATATTATCATCCAATGCATTTTTCTATATATATATATATATATATATTATTTTTCATTGCTTCCGTTGGAAGAGGAAGCCTTATGGCCATAACTCAGCCAATATTTTATAAAAAATAATATTAATATTCCGATTGCGGGTCTTTCCACTTTTCAGCGGTTGCCCTTTTACCAGCCGGCTGCTGGCCCTTCACATCCACATGTGTCAATCACAGAGGTAGATGATCAACAGCCAGTGTAGGGGTGACATGTGGTTAGCATGTCGAGTCCCCCAGCCGTTATAGCTGGTTCCTCAACCTGGAGCCGCTACTTATTGTAGCTACCCAATTGCCTCACGATGCTGGGTGGGCACCGGTCCCATACTGGCCGAAATACCATGAGAAAGTTTCTTCCCCCATGGGGACTCGAACCAGCGCAAGTCCCGTAGCTCTGCGCCAAGGCTTCCTACCTTAACCGCTCGGCTACTTAATATTAATATTAAAAGATCAAAAGAGAAGTCAAGATATCAGAGAAGAACATAATATAAACGAGAGAATATACAAAAAAATGTAAATGGTTTGAACATATACAAATAGTGTTAAATAACCGTTAATCAAAACAGATACTTTATTTTAGACCTGAAGGCAGAAAAATGTAGGAAGACCGTAATGACGTTGGAAGGATGACTTGTAACATATTGTGCAGCGGGGAGCAGAACGGGCCAATAGGTCCATACCTCGAAGAACAAGAAGATGATGATGCCTATTATTATCATCATCATCTTCATTCATGGATTAGGTCTGTTGACCCGTTCCGACTTCAGCCCATCTCTTTCTAGGTCTGCCCACATCTCGGGTGCCTTTAGGTTTGTATTTTATTTGTTTTGGATATCTATCTTCATTCATTCTGTCTATGTGTTGCTTCCATTGTTGTCTATATGTATCCATTTTATCAGTTATTGCAAATATTTCAAGTTCCTGTCTTATATCTGTGTTCTTGATTCTGTCTTCCTTAGTGCACCCTTTAACAGATATCAAAAATTTCATTTCTGCCGCCGTTATCCTACTTAGGTCTTGTTTTTTATGTATCCAGGCTTCTGAACCATAGAGCAGTACCGGTACTGCCAACATTTTATAAAATTTCAGTTGGGTCTCTCTTGTTGTTTTGTTATTTAGTGTTCGTTTTATCGTACCACATATTCCCTGGAATTTTGCTATTTTATTATTTATATCATTATCATAATTAAATGAAATGTCACATCCTAGATAATTGAGATGGTTCACCTGTTCTATGATTTTGTTTCCTATTACTATTTTCGATCTGATTTGATTTTTCCCTTGGAATGCCATTACCTTAGTTTTTACCTATTATTATTATTATTATTATTATTATTATTATTATTATTATTATTATTATTATTATTATTATTATTATTATTAATAATATTAATATTCTTATTGGCGGCTCCGTGCCGCAAGCTGTTAGACGCTCGCCTCACACCGCTGTGGTCATTCCATGTGGGTTTCGTGGTTTACGAAACGGAGCTTGGGCAGGTTTTTCTCGGGGTTTCTCCCGTTTCCCCTGCCACAATTTCATTCCACCATTTCTCCATACTCATCTCATGCAATTTATTTCATTTTGTTCATCTGCTCCTGTGATGGTGCGTCAGGCGTGGTCCCGGCACCCTTGTCTTTCACATATATGGGGGCTCATCTCGTCTCATCCCTCGACCCGACCCTGAGTTGGACACGAGTTGAGGATATTATTATTATTATAAAACAATGATTGTTGTTACTGTTATTATGAGAAATCTACCATTATTTTGAGTGTGGAATAATAATCTCAAATTACTTTTAAACATTCATTAACTGTAATTAAATAATTTAATTATCGAATTCAGTGGAAATGCAATTAATATATTTTTAAAACAGCAGAATATGATTTATAAATCAAAGTCAAATCAATGTCGTTTCCATGTAATTGTATTTTAGTTATTTGTTTAATGACCTTCTGCAACAGCTAAGGTCATTACGGTTACAATTCATATCTAGGCATGAACGGGCCAATAGATTTAGCACAGAGGCCTCTTATTTCAGGCTTGAGATTAATTTTCGTGCTGTAAATCTACGGCCAGAATCCGCGGTATTGCATCCTTTAGAAGGAAGCCATACTTTGGATTTTACACCCTTAAAAATCCATCGACCCCGATCATATTTGAACCCGCGAAACTTAGAACCCACTAGTCCACCGGGACTTTAATTAGCAATGAATTAAAAATGGTTTTACTTCTCTGGAATTTGAAACAGTGATTTGGGTAAATTGGGATTCGTAGAAATTATCTTATTCTTTTGATTTGAAAAGCAATATTCATATTTAATGTGGGCAGAAGGTTGTGACCCCGTGCAAACAGAATGTTGTAAACAAAGTTACAGTTACATAAACTGTTTCTGTTAATATTAAATAAGTTTACTAATATAAGGTTTTATTAAGCGACTTGCTTCAAACGGTAGCATTTGAGACTCGTATTCCGGATATCCCGGATTCAAGTCATGTGCCGACCAACTTATTAGTTTTTTTTATTTTCCTGAGAAGTCAATCAACACTTTTTAAATTCATGTTAAAACACCGATGAGGTTATGTAATATATTTTTTTATCTGGTAAGTCAGTCGTCCTCAACTAAGTTATTAAACTTCTTCAGGTTTTCTAATTTGGAGGCCTTTCGAAAACAATGTTTCATCTTCTGCGTTTTAACTGGAACTGATGTCTGATGGTGTTGTATAGGTTGTATAATGGATTTATGTCTGCGGTTATGTTCTCGTTGAGCAGGTCTTCATTCCTTGCTTCTTTCAGAATCTCTGTTGTTATACTCTTTGTGTAGTATTGACATAGTTTAATATTTTCCTGAGAAGTCAAGTTAAATGCTCCTATTTGATTTCATCACCATGGCCCATTTGATCATAATCACTTTTCATAATATTAAAAATTATAAAACCACTGGTGAATAGGAGAAGACTACATAACAATCATCTACATGGCCTTTATAGGAAGCCAGATATAATAAAAACAGTTAAGTCTCGCAGACTGCGATGGACAGGACATGTGGTACGAATGGGGAATGAAACACTTGCATGAAATCTTCTTGTAGGAAAACCAGAGGGAAAACGCCCAGTTGGTAAACCAAGAATGAGGTGGGAGAATAACATTAACTATTATTTGACGGAATTAGAATATACAGGGAATGATTGGAAAGCATTAACTCAGGATAGGGAAATATGGAGAGCTAATGTCCGCGCGGCCATGAACCTATGGGTTCGATGTTGGCAGTGAGTAAATAAGTAAGTACAAGAACACAGGATTACACACAAACTGTTGGATACAACCAAAATAATTCTAGCGCGAAATATCTAACCTTAGATGCTACAGATAAGCGTTAGTAACTATATACATAAATAAAAGTTTAAATAATTATGCGATACAAATATAATTGTTATAAATGTGTTACAGAGACTCTTGACTTCCCAACTCCTTTCAAAAAAACTTTAAACTGAAAATATATAAAACTATTATTCTACCAGTTATATTATATGGATGCGAAACATGGACTCTTACTTTAAGGGAGGAAAGGAGATTACGAGTATTTGAGAATAAAGTTCTTAGGAAAATTTTTGGACCAAAGAGAGATTAACAGACAGGTGAATGGAGAAAACTGCATAACAGTGAATTACATGGTCTTTATAGGAAGCCAAATATAATGAGAACAGTTAAGTCTCGTAGACTGCAATGGGCAGGACATGTGGCACAAATGGGGAATGAAAGACGTGCATGGAAGCTTCTTGTAGGAAAACCAGAGGGAAACGCCCAGTTGGTAGACCAAAATGAGGTGGGAGAATAACATTAACTATGATTTGAGGGAAGTAGATTATACAGGGGATGATTGGAAAGCATTATCTCAGAATAGGGATATATGGAGAGCTTATGTCCGCGCGGCCATGAATCTACGGGTTCGATAGTGCCAGTGAGTTAGTTAGTTATAAATGTGCTAGTGTAAGTTCGAGATGTATATGCTAGGCAGTTAGAGTATATAATGATTCAATTTTCTTCATGTTACATATTTTATTTGTGTTACCCGTTAGGACACACATAGTATCTAGTTATAAGAAAAAAATTAAAGTACAATATCATTATTGCATATTGATTTATTATTTTAGTCCAGTCCCATAGTGTAATGGTTAGCGTCACTAGCTGCAAGCTCCAGCGTCCTCGGATTCGATTCCCGGTTCTGCCATGGCATTTTTCCTTGCAGAGGAATTATCCCATAACATGTAAGGGCTGGCTTTATATCGGTGTATCAATTTATCTATGTTTTATTTTGCATTGTAGTCCACCGTTGTGGTATCGGGTTAGCGTCGCTGTCTCGTATGCAGCGGGCCCGAGTTCGATCTCCGGTCGGGACAAATTTCGTAGGTGATTTTTTTTCTGGGATTTTACTCACCTGTAAAACATATGTCAAGAAACGTTAAAACTCAAACGGTCCCCGAACATCATCTGGTCATCATAATGATCATTACCATATTTGCCATGTTTAGTTTGTGAAGGAGTGTTTTGTCTTAATGTTATGTTTTCTCGAGGAGCCCCTGGATTATACTGATCACTCAGGGCAGGCCCTCCATGCCCATGTGTGGTCAAAAATTATATGTGTGCGATCCAAAGCATAAAATTCCTCTCCCGACTGGCCGTGCCCCTGTACAGCACAGGCGGCATTGGGGTATGTAAAAGTGCCTAATGAGGTGAGATTTTAAATTGCGATGGACAAAAAAAAGAAAAAAATATAATTGTAAGACTCTAATCCAGTAAATTATCTTAGTACGCATTCATAAAGTTTTATTTTAAAGAGGTAAAATTTGGATTGGAATGTATCAGAATTGCAATAGATAAATAGATAGATATCTATATTGCCGACCGGAGACATATGGCAACGTCCATTATTAGATCAATTACGGTGTGTCTCAACCAATCAATGCTGCAGTATCCATTCATGGGCACTGTAAAGAGGGTTCACAGTATATACTGATTTAATTGTTCTCTTTGAATTTGAAAAAAAAAAAAAAAGGAAGATTAATTATATAATTTGTAAGACTATTTAATGTGGGTGTGTGTATATATATATATATATATATATATATATATATATATATATATATATATATATATATACACACACCCACTTTAAATAGTCTTACAAATTATATAATTAATCATCCTTTTTATTGATTGTCCATACCTCACTTCCATACATTGCAGCAGATTCTACCTTTTATATATATATATATATATATATATATATATATATATATAGGGTATATATATCTTATCTATCTTCGGGTTTTTACAGCTGCTGCCGTCTTCTCGTGCCAAACCTCCAAAGCCTATGATCTTGGACATCTTCGATGCTTAGGCCTCTAGCTTGCATTACTGTCTTCATGTTTTCCTTTCATGTTAACTTTGGTCTCCCTCTTTTCTTCTTTCTGTTATGGCGTCCGGCCATCGCTCATCTTCCATTCTTAAAACATGTCCTAACCATTTTAATTCCTTCTCCTCAATTCTTTCAATTATGCTTTCTTCTGCTTCCATTATGTTTCTAATTTCCGTATTTGTGACATGTTCTAATTTAGACTTTCTGGCACTTCTGCATAAATAATCTATTTCTAGAGCTATTAGTCTATTCTTGTAGTACTTATTGATTGTCCATACCTCACTTCCATACAATGCATCAGATTCCACCAATGTTTTACCAATATTTTTTTTGTGTCTTTCCAAATTAGCTTATCCCACCATATGGAATTTAACGATGATATTATTTTGTTACTCAATTCAATTCTATGTTTTATGTTCTCTTTGCCTATACCTTCAATGTTATCCATAATTATTCCCAAATGTTTAGTTTGTTTCACTTGCTTTATTTGGATTCCTTCTTCCAATATATATATATATATATGTATATATATATATGTGTGTGTGTGTGTGTGTGTGTATATATATATATATATGTATGTATATACTACCTCATAACTATTTTGACTTTTACTAAATTTCTATCTTAGGGTTTTTAGAGCTGCTGTCTTCCCGTGTCAAACTTCCAGAGCCTGCGATCTTGGGCATCTTCAACACTTAATCCTTTTGCTTGTATTGCTATCCTCATACTTTCCTTCCATGTTAACTTTGGTCTCCCTTTTTTTCTTCTCACTGGTCGGTTGCCATTGATATAGTTGTTTCGGCCATCGCTCATCTTCCATTTTTAAAATATGTCCTAGCCATTTGAATTCTTTCTCCTCAATTCTTTCAATTGTGTTTTCTTCTGCTTCTGCTATGTTTCTAATTTCCTTATTTGTGACATATTCTAATTTTGACTTTCTGGCAATTCTGCGTAAATAATCCATTACGGACATGTTATAGGCGCGTGGAATATACGAGGAATAAGAAATAAAGTTAATGAAGTAGTAGGTGAATTGTTTCAGAACAATGTAGATACTGCAGCAGTGACATAAAGAAAAGTAGAAAGGTTCAGGAAATTCACATTTAGGAAATTACATACATTTTAGTCAGGTGTAAATAAATCCAAAAGTTTTACTAAATTTAATTTATTTAGGAACAGTTAGTTAAGTCTCATAGATTGCGACGGGCAGGACATGTGGTACGAATGGGGTATGGAAGAGTGGCATGAAAATTTTGGGGGAAACCAGAGGGAAAGCGCCCAACAGATAGGCCAAGAATGAGATGGAAGAATAACATTAACTATGATTTGAGGGAGATAAATTATACAGGGAATGATAGGAAAACATTAGCTCAGAATAGAGATGTATAGAGTGCTTATGTCTGCGCGGCCATGAACATACGGGTTTGATTGAGACAGTTAATTATAGCCTATTCCTATGATGAAAGTTAAAAATTAAATTGTACCTGTTGGTAGGTGCCGTCGTCCTCAACTTTCTTAAAATATTGTATATAAAATTAACTGGAGCGCTTTCGGAAGTTATCTTCCATCGCTCCAGTTAATTTTATATACAATATTTTATTGTATATTTTAACAAAGTTGAGGACGACGGCACCTACCAACAGGTACAATTTAATTTTTAACTTTCATGATATGACTTCACCTCAACGGAATTTGATGTGAATTTTACTAGCATTGGGCCTATTCCTATTTTATTATTCCTCATATGATAGATATGAAGAGACATGCAGTAAGCAGCTGAGTATGTATTTGCTATTGTGAACAAAGTATTAGGTGAAATTACCGGCATATCTCCGAAATGCTATCTTTCTGTGCTTTCGTGAATGCAATATTGGTTTATTATCATTCTGGAAGTATTCCAAATGCTTTGGATCAGTTGTTCATAAACTGTGCTTTCCGGATCCCCATTGATCTCTCAACAGTTATCAGGGGATATTTTTAAATAAATAATGTACCTGCAGTATTCTTCGATGTAACTATACAATTCTGTACGATACTATCTTTGATTTCTTTGTCTTGATTTAATTTCTCCCTTTGTAGGTACTTTTACAGTCTCACGCCTCGCCAGCCACACAAGTGAGGAGAGGATTATTAAACTTTGGATCGCGAACATACTGTACTTCTTTTTACCACACTACGTCATGGAGGGACTCCCCCAAGGAATAATAACTGATCAACTTTTGTCAGAGCCACCACCTAGACAACACGAGCATTTCAGACAAGACTTGCCATTCACTCATACAGTACATTCATATTAAACAATGCAAATATGATAGGATGATTATGATGACCAGATGGTGTTCGGGGACTTTTTGGAAATTAAAGTTTCCGACCAGGAATCGAATCCGTTTATGCTGTGTTCGAGCCAATGACATTCCAAGACTACAGCAGTCGAGGAAAGTAATGTGTTGGTAACCTTTTGTCTGTCAACACCCTTACATCCCCATATGGAGATTTACTTAACCAAACTAATTCTCGTTACGTTTATTTCCCTTACAGATTTCAGAGAGTGACAAATAGACATCTAGTATGTAATTAAGGTATTACTTAGCCTATTTGGGAAAAGTCGATTAAATTTTGCCCAGAGGCTCTAATTTCGTCTGAGGTTTTTTATGAGCCCGAAAATATTCAGACTAGGGACTTACGGATTTAAGCTACTTCCGGATGACTCGTCCCTTGGATTTTTCCGCCCTAAAAATCCATTGACCTCGGCCGAGTTTAAACCCGGGACCAGATATAAGGAACTTAAACCCTGTGCCACGGAGGTTGATTCGTAACAATCTAGAAGTTATTAAATACGCAATAATCACATAATAGGCTATCAATACAGAGGTGTATTATTATTGGGGGTAGGATTTTTATGTACTAAAAGTTAAGATTGCAACTTACTATAATGAAAAGTTAGACATATGGTTGCATTTTGTTTTTGTTTCACACACTAATAGTTGAATAGTATATCGAGAAGTTAGACTTCTGACTGTCTTCTTGTTTTGGTTTCACACACAAACAGTTGAATAATATAAGCTAGAATGTAATGCTAGAAATTGAGCATTCTCTAAATTAATGTAAATAATTAATTGTGTTGTAACTAAAACCCTAAAATACGGGATGGTGAAATAGGGTTCGCATTATTGGTAGCGTTTTAGAAACGTACCACGTTCAACTCCCGTGTTAATATCTCAGTTTTCTCAATTATTGTCGAGGTAAATTCTGATTTGGAATCATTTCCTAGAAACATCGGTGGACCCTCGACTCATGATTGACTATTCACCAATCCAATCCACCAATGCAAGGTTTCTCTCTCCAGCCCGCGCAGTTTAAATGGCGCTACTACAACGCGTCACAATATTTACGTGGTATGATTATAGCTTTCCAGAATATTCAATTTCAATACAAAGATCCAATATATCGCGACACTAACATAAACAACGAAGAGAGAGAGAGAGAGAGGAGAGAGAGAGAGAGAGAGAGAGGAGAGAGAGAGAGAGAAAGAGAGAGAGAGAGAGAGAGAACCGGTAAATAATACTATACATTATACGATAGCAGAGATTCTGCGCGCTGGGCGCACTTTACACAGACATGCTTCATTTTCTGTAAACATCTGCTAGTCTCAAACATTTAATACTCTTAACTTAACGTATTTAACGTGATTCTCAATAAGATCATGAGTGAGGACATTTGAGGTTATTAAATTACGTATGTTAGTTGGACTCATTTTTGAAAGGAGAATCTCTTGCAAAATAGATAAATCATGAACTACAATCATTAACTAAAAACGTAACTATCTTTAATACAAAAGTAGTCATGAAGTGAAATGAACAAAATAACGGCTGTAAGCCAAATTAGCAAACAATAATGGAAATTTATCTGCATTGCAATCTTATCTTTTATTACATAAAAATCCTATTCCTAATTTGTATTATCATTATTATCTCCTTCTTCTTCTTCCTTCCAAGTATTAGGCCAAGGCCTGTTACGATCCTATAGAAAATTTTCCCTCCAGCGTTTCATAGGACGGCCCAGTGATCTTCGTCCTCTTGGTATATAATTATAAACAGCTTTGGGGATCCGATTTGAACTCATTCTTTCAAGATGGTGTTTCCAATTTAGTTGGTACTGTTTAATATATTCCAAAATTGGCGTAGTCTTCAATTCTTTTAAGATATCGGTGTACCTTTTCCGATCCCATCTGGTATAACCCGCTGTTCTGCGCATGAATCTCATTTCACAAGCCATTATTCTGCTTTCATGTTGTTTTTTTAGTGTCCATGCTTCACTACCATAGGTCAACACTGGTCTAGCCAAAGTGTTATATAAACGTAATCTGGTGTTTTTCTTTTGTACAAGGGATGGTTTCATAACTTGATTAATAATTCCTAAACTTTTATTATAACTAGTAATTTTTTCAGGGATATCCTTTTCATCCCAGATAGAGAGATAATATCCAAGATATTTCAATTGATTAGATCTCTCTAAAATTTTATTCTGGAGACAGATTTTACTTTGTATGGGGTCCTTCCCATGAAATGCCATAATTTTAGTTTTGTTAATTGATATTTCCATATTAAATTTGGCACCTATTTTTTGTAAATTATAAATTGATCGTTGCAAATCATTTTCGGAAAGTGCCAGAAGAGCTAAATCGTCTGCAAAAAGAATAGCATCGAGTTTGAGGTTCCTATTGATGGGTATATATCCTCGTTGTGTTTTCCTCCATTCGTTTATTAATTTATTCATATATATAATGAAAAGCACCGGTGAAAGTCCACATCCCTGTCTTACTCCAGTGTTGATCTTTTCCCAAGAAGATAATTTGCCATCTTGTTTAACAGAGATTTCATTATCTTTATAGATGTTGAAGATATTAGTAATATATTGTTGTGGAACGTTATCATCAGCTAAAATTTGTAGTAATATATTTCTGTCTACTTTGTCAAAAGTCTTTATGAAGTCAACGAAGGCGATATGAGTTTCTATATTGAATTCCTTGTGCTTTTCTAATAGTAGTTTTAGAGTAAAGAATCCATCTGTACAAGATCTACCCTTTCTGAATCCATTCTGCTCTTCTCCAATTATATTTCATAAATTTTCCTCAATTTATTCTTAACTATATTAGCATACATTTTATATCCAGAGTTCAACAAGCTAATTCCACAATAGTTATCTTTAATTTGGCTACTTCCTTTTTTGAAGATTGGTATTACAATGGATTTTTTCCAGCTTTGTGGTGGTTTTTGTCCTTCCCATATCATATTAAGGAGAATAAGAAATCTGTCTAAAAAATTTTTAGTTGAAAATTTAAATAATTCTTGATTAATGTGGTCTTCTCCGGGAGCTTTGTTACTTTTTAATGATTTAACATCATCAGTTAATTCATCTATAGAAATTTGTTCCAAAGCAGTGTTATTAGAGATTGGTATTTGTAATAAATCATCCTTTTGTGTCCATAAATGATGAAAGTAGTTAAGCCAAGATTCTTTAGATATACAATTTAAATGTGCATTTTCTCTTGAATCATTATTTAAATTTTTTAAAACTTTATATATTTTTGGTTGAGGCCTAGTAGTGATATCATTTTCCAAAAATGAGACAAATTGTTCCCAGCTTTGTCTATGTTTTTTGCGAACTTCAATTTTAGCTATGGCTCTCTTCCTATGATACTCTACTTTATCTTCATCTTTTTTTGTAGACAGACATTTTTTGTATGCTTCACGTTTATCATCAATTACTTTTTGATATCATTATTATTATTATTATTATTATTATTATTATTATTATTATTAACTGCAGTTGAAATGGATTTTTGGAGAAGAGCTGCCAGAAAATCTCGACTGGAAAACATTAGAAATACAGAAATCAGAAAATGGATGAATGCAGAAAGAAGTATAACGGATGTGATTGAATACAGAAGGCTAAAATGGTATGGACACGTAAGAAGAATGCAGGGTGAAAGACTATCAAAGGCTGCCTATGCATGGAAAATTGAAAGAAGGAGCATAAAAGGAAGACCAAGAACAACCTGGAAGAGTAACATTCAAAATTCAATGAGGAAATTTGGAGTGACAAATGAAGACACAGAGGACAGAGAACGATGGAGAACTATGATTAAGGGAAATTTGTGAATGTTTGTTGTAAACTGATAGTCTATGAGTCCATAGTCAGTTATGTATTTTTTAATACATCTTAATTACTAAGATTGGTTGGAGAAAATACTCAATTATGAGGGAAATTCTCAAAATGAATGAATGAATGAATGAATTATTATTAGTATTATCATTATTATTATTATTATTATTATTATTATTATTATTATTATTATTATTATTATTATTATTATTATTATTATGCCCACAGTTATGGTCTCGGGATAGCGTCGCTGTTTCATATGCAGCGGGCCCGGGTTCGATCCCTGGTAGGACCATGTTTCCTGTGTGATGGGTTTTTTCGAGATTTTCCTAACTTGTAAGACAAATGTCAAGAAACTTTAAGGCCCAAACAGTTTCCGAACATCATCTGGCCATTTTTTAATCACAATTATCACATTCGCCATGTTCAGTATGAATGCAAAAATGGCGTGTTTCATCTTGTGTTGTCTCGGAGGAGGTCCTGACATTGAGCTGATCACTCATTCAGAGGGGCCCTCCATATCCTTGTGTGATCAAAAAGTATGTGTGTGATCCATAGTTTAAAATCCCTCTCCCGACAGGTCGTGTCGTTGTATGGTCCGGGTGGCGTGTGGCACGTATACCTATAAGGTGAGAGGAAACTAAGTTGATGGAATTATTATTATTATTATTATTATTATTATTATTATTATTATTATTATTATTATTATTATTATTTCCACCGCTGTGGTATCGAGGTAACGTGCTGCCTTGTCACGCAGCGGGCCCGGGTTCGATCCCCGGTCGGGGCAGTTTTTCTGGGTGAGGTTTTTATCGGGGTTCTTCCTCACCTGTAAGACAAATGTCAGAAAAACTTTAAAGCCCAAACGGTCCCCGAAATCATATGACCATCATCATCATCATCATCCTTATCATTATCATCATCACCATCATCATCCTTCACTGGTGTGGAAAGCAACGGGAAGCTACCACACCTACAATTCCCTTGTAAAGCTGCAAGCATAGCATGAAAAATGCTATCATAGCAGTGAAGGACCTGCCTTCGGGCAGAATTACTATGGATGGATTATTATTATCTACTGTGGCCGCAAGGTAAACATACATAAGTCTGAAAATATGGTTTTTCACGAGAGCTTATTAATATTCAAATTATTAATAAAATCAGTTATTTATATTACTTCTACCATAAGAGATTAGTTAGTAAATATCAATAAAACTAAATATATGGTCACACGTGGAAATACATTATACTGTTTAATGGAAATGGACAGCTAATGACAAATGAGGGAAATTTTGAGGAAGTGGCTGAATTCAGAAACCTAGGAACAATAATCACAAATAGGAATGAGATGCACAAAGAAATTAAACATATTTATGTTCAATTCTGGAAATGCGTGCTACCGTATTATGCATTACAGAGACTCTTGACGTCCCAATTCCTTTCAAAAAACGTTAAACTGAAAATATATAAAACTATTATTCAACCAGTCATATTATATGGATGCGAAACATGGACTCTTACTTTAAGGTAGGAAAGGAGATTACGAGCATTTGAGAATAAAGTTTTTAGGAAAATGTTTGGACCAAAAAGAGATGCACAGATAGGTGAATGGAGAAGACTACATAATAGTGAATTACATTGTCTTTATAGGAAGCCAGATATAATAACAGTTAAGTCCCGTAGACTGCGATGGGCGGGACATGTGGCACGAATAGGGAATAAAACAAATGGATGGAAGCTCCTTATAGGAAAACCAGAAGGAAAACGCCCAGTTGGTAGACCAAGAATGAGATGGGAGAATAACATTAACTATGATTTGAGGGAAGTAGATTTTACAGGGAATGATTGGAAAATATTAGCTCAGGATAGGGATGTATGGAGAGCTTATGTCCGCGCGGTCATGAACCTACAGGTTCGATAGTGTCAATGAGTGAATTATAAGAGATTACTTATCACTTATCACTTAAGAACTTTATACAATTATTATAGAAGAAGAAAAATGCTGCATTTCTAACAAATTAATATACTTACTTACTCACTGGCACTATCGAACCCGTAGGTTCATGGCCGCACGGACATAAGCTCTCCATACATCCCTATCCTGAGCTAATGCTTTCCAATCATTCCCTGTATAATCTACTTCCCAAAATCATAGTTAATGTTATTCTCCCACCTCATTCTTGGTCTACCAACTGTACGAACTATATACAAAATAAAAATAATTAAAATCGCAGTTATGAACTTTTACCCTATTGCCACAGAATTATAGGATGCGTGAATTTGTTTTTAAGTCCAGAGGACCCACTATCAATAACGTTTGTGAAACCCTGCTCAGATCATTTGATACAGAAAATGTAATTTCCATTAACTTAGTACTCTACTGCATAACGTACTACAAACACGTAGAACGTTTAGAAAAGAGGTTATCGGGTTCGAGGTCAATGCCGATTGAATCTTCAGGGATGAGGAACATTCAAGGACTCGGCTTCCTTTAGAATTAAAAGCCATCGGTCACATGTCACAGAAACGTGTGTGACCTCAGTTCATCGAACGAATGGATTGAAGAGGCTCTTCGTCTCTTTCTAAATCATAGCGAGTCAACCTATCTACAAAAACATATCAGATAAATTCAGTACTCTGTAATGCGGCGGCTCCATAGCTTAAGTGATTAGTAGGGCAAGGCATTTAATGACCTATAAATTGGTAAAAAATGCAAAATAAAAAATGCATGTGTGACCTAAAAAATGCAAACATTGACCAATAAAACAAAAAAATGACAAATAAAAAGTTAAGAATTACCAATAAAAATACTATTCATTAGATTAAGTACTCACTTGATTACTGAATTACATAAAATTTAACCTAACATCAAAATATTAAAAGAAAAGTATTTAAAAATACATATTACAGTACCTTTTATTGCAGAAAATCCATTTCAATTACCCAGTGCACTTTTACAGCAATTTTGAATTGCAGTTAACAATCAGAATAAGGGTAGAAGCTAGCATAAGCTCTAAGAAATTGAATAAAATTCCTAGTAGTGGGCAAGATCATTATGCACATGCCTTGAAAAATAGGGGTAGTAGTTAGCAAAACCACTACTTAATTCCAAGAAATTGTATTGACAAGGAAAAGTACTGAATTATAATAAAAACTCTTAAATCAAATACAAATAATGTCACAGCCTTCCAGAAAAGTGTAAAAAATGCTCAAAATGACCTAAAAATTGCCAAAAAATGACCTATCCCTAAAAAAGTTAAGAAAATGCAAAAAAATGCCCTAACAAATTGCTTTTATTTAATCCGTTTTTTAATGCTGTACATTTTCATATATGCAAACAATGTTTCAACCTTCATAAGAAAAATATGCAAAATCATTAATTGCCTTGCCCTAGTGATTAGACACTCGCTGTCCACCTCTGAGTCACGAGTTCACGTCTCGGTCACTCCATGTGGGGTTTGTGGCGGATGAATCGAAATCTGGTGAGATTTTTCGGGACTTCTCTAGTTTTCCTCATCCAAAAACTTCATTCCAGCATTTATATCATCCATTCATTATTTTTAGTAATTGTTGGGTCGTCAAGTGTCCAGTTTTAAATCCAAAAATGTGTGTCTAGTATTTTACCTTCCGTGTATGATTCTATTCTACAGTATTCTGCCCTAGGGCAGGTCTTTCAATGCAATCATAACATTTTCATGCTATGCTTTGCATTTTTTCTAGGGAATTATAGGTGTAGTAGCTTCCTGTTGCTTTCCACTCCTGTGAAATTATAAGGATAATAATGATAATGGCCGATAATTTTCGGGGACCGTTGAGCCCTAGGCTTCCTGGAATTTGCCTTACATTTGTCTCACCCAGGAACCTATCCCGATCGGGAATCGAACCCGGGACCACTGCGTGACAAGGCAGCACGCTACCTCGAGATCACAGCGGTGTCTCTGTGTATGATAATAATCTAAAATTAAAACTAAATTCCATGGCGCGACAGGTCTAGAAGTCCCTTGGCCTACCATCCGGCTGCTGGCCTCACATTCAGATGCACTAATCACAGAGGTTGACGATCATCTAGCCAGTGTAGGGATGACATATGGTCAGCATGCCGGGTCCCCCAGTCGTTATACCTTGTTTTCTCAACCTGGAGCTGTTACTTATTATAGCTACCCAAATTTGTCACAATGGTGGATGGGCACTGGTCCCATAATGGCCGAAATTTCATGATAAAATGTCTTCCTCCATAGGGATTCGAACCAGTGCAAGTCCCGTAGTTCTGTGCCAAGGATGATAACAATCTAGTCAGTGTGTTATTATTCTCTCTAATATATTCCCAAGTGCTTAGGAGGAAGTTGGTGTATGGTTTTGAAGGTTTTTGTATATGTAATATGGCGGCATTTTTTAAGTAACTTGCCATATGCTTGCAGTTAAGAGAGGATTTAAAGAGTATGGTTAAGTACACAAGACCCCCTCCTTTTTTTTTTAACTCATTCAAGCCTTTTGCTGGAATTTTGTCTGGTTCCAGTGATTGTCGTCTCCTATGTTTCTTATTTCTTATTTTTTCTTATTTCGTTTGGTCTTGTCAATGTGTTGATTGGATTTTTAGAAATTATCTGACTTTTTATCTAGTGCTCCTCTAAAAGTTCTCGTGTGTGTAGTCAGTATCAGTTCGTGAACGAAAAATTCGATCCAAAGCGTCAGCTACAGCACTTGATCTGTCTGTTAAGTTGTATACTAGTCAATTCGGTCCGTGGATTGGGGGGTTCGTTATATTTTTTCATAGTAAAGTTCTCGTCCGTATGTTGTCGATTTCGATTGCTGCTTTTATATCTTTGTCGAGTGTCTGTATTTTATGGTCCGAGATTATTGTTTTAATTTGTTTTATTAAGTCATTTAATCGTTATTTATCTTCTTTTCTTCTACGTCTTTGCCATTCTCGTCTAGTTTTTCCTGTATTGTGGCATCAAGTCCTGGAATATTATAGCGTGCTCAATATTGGTCGTAATAGTTGGTTTGTTTTGTGTCTGGAGGCAATGTCTGGTTCGTTTTTGTCGATACTGTGTCCAGTTTATAGTCTTAGTGGTTTTGTCATAGATATTTGCTCTACTGGATGGTCTATTTATATTAGTACCGGATTATGATCTGGTTTTAGTTCGTCTAGTACATGTATTACTCCACCAAATATTCTGTACAGGCGAAAAATATGTTAACTAACAAGTTGTCTTTCTCTTTCTCTTCCTTACTATGTTGCCACTTCCTGTCCACTGTATATGTTCTTTGTCTGGCAGGTAGAGAGCTGACAGATACTATGGATTTTAATGGTCCGTCCTTCTAGGCGGTCATTGGCAAAATGACTAATTTAACAACCCTGTTACTATTGGGGTTACGTGTAAGAATGGGTGTCCTTTCTCATTACATGTTGCCACTTGTGATTTATTGTGAGGCTCATAACTGAGAGACGACAAATACTGTGATTTTAAATGATCCGACCGCTTGAGCGTTCCGTGCTTAAATTACTAATTTGACAACCATGTTAAGATATTTTACACGTGTTAGGGAATCTCCGCCCATACTTAAAATTGAACCATTTCAGTACGTGATCGGATGTACAGTCTTCTCCTACATCCCTTCCACAGATTCAGTAGTTCGGCGACACTAGCACTAAAACTCTTCCCCTCCGCCCGTGCGAAGTTAACTTGGTGGTGTAATAGTTCGTTCATTATTGTTGTCATCCGTGGTTTCATTATGAATAGCCTAGGACATCATTGCCTTGTAAGTTATAATCATAATGGATCAGTATAACTTTTCGCCAAATCTTAAGAACCTCGCCTCACACCAATATCTCAAGTCGGCTATTAGAGATTAAGAAGGGTTGCCTTTTGTTCGCAAGACTTTTTGAATAGAGAAAAGAGGGGGTGATTCCAAGGTATTTCCAGGAACTGAAGTTCCTAAATTTTGGCTTCTTCTTCTTCTTAAACATAATTTGTAGGATTTTTATCCTGTTTATTTCCAAAATCACTCCTCGGAGGAAGACGTATTGGATGTGCATGCACTGTCTATCCATCTCTTGGCTGGTGTTACTCTTGTTCTTCTCCCGTCCATTGGTCTATCTTCTTTAGCTCTTTTTGCAAGTCGGTTTTCTTCCATTCTTCCTATATGATCCTTCCAATATTTTCGTCCATCTATAATAAATTTGGTTATGTCTTGAATTGACATTTGTCCCTAATTTCTGTGTTGTGCATTTTGGCGATTTACCTAAATTTACTTCACTTGGGTCGTGTAACCAATTCATTTTTGCTATTATACCTTTCTTTTCTTTACCATACCGGTGCATTCCTCATTAAAATATATCTTGTTTTACCTCTTTTTTAAAGTAATCTACGCTTTATAATTCTGACAACTTATTACCATCTTTTATAATCTCCCATTCTTTATTCATATCAGTTTCTTTTTCGGTTGCCACATTTTCGTCTGAACATTCGAGTATGTCAAGTCTATTGGGAATTTTGATCTGGTATTCTTGTGCCAGTGAGTAGGTAAGTAGACCTAAGTAAGTATTCTTGTCGCAATTAATATTATTCTCAAGTTTTTTAAATCAAATTTTTCAGAATCATTTTTAGACTTTGTTCCTCTTATAATAGATAACAAATAAAAATTAATAAAAACTATAAACCACAAATGCAAATATTTTTTGAAACAGTAAATTACAAATTATATTTAATAAACAGTTATTTTACTGTAAGAATGACATATGTGCTATAGATTTTGAGACCATACTTATATAAATGATTTTTAAACAAATTTAGTATATGATAGTCCTTAATGTTAATTGGCAATGCGTTAAATAGTCGCGCAGCAGCTATGGTGAAAAATAGTGAATAGAGCGAAGTATGATGAGGTGGATTGAAAGTGTCATTACATTCATGTTATTACATGGCGTGAGCTACTACTATATACAGATTATATAGGCCTGCCTTAACGTTTTTATGAGTCCTAGGTCCGCATAATTTCTTTAGATTCCTGAATTGTTGTGCAGCCTTCACTAGATTCTTTTAGTTTCAATAACAAGTTATTCATTCTCTGTCAGTTGTTGGTTTTTAAAAGTCAATACAGAATATATATATATATATATATATATATATATATATATATATATATGTGTTAACCATAGCTCACAGGAATATCAAAGATGTGCCCTCTCGCCCTTGCTCTTTATCATATAGGCTACATGGATACTTCAAGATTGGCGACAGAAGAGACACGGTTCTATTCAAATTAATAGAAACCTAAAAATAGACTCCCTGCATTTTTCAGATGATTTGGTATTAATAGCTCCAAGAGAAACAGATTTACAGTATTCTATACATAATTTTAGTATAATTGCAAAAAGGTACAATATGGAAATCAATACAAAGAAAACTAAAGTGATAGCTTCTTGTGGGAAATACCCTATACCTAGCAAAATTGTTTTGGACGATGAAATTTTAGAACGAATAAATGAATTTAATTGTTTGGGTTATAATATGAAGCTGATATATCAAAGAAAATAACAAATTTCACAAAAAAAAGGGGGGATAATTAACAGTGTAATGAAACCATCTTTAGTACAAAAAACACATGTTTGTGGCTGTATACGGTTCTCGCAAGACCAGTATTAAGATATGGTAGTGAAGCTTGGACAATACGAAGAACAGATGAAAGCCGAATAACAGCTATTGAGATGCGATTTATGCGCCATACAGCAGGTTATACACAGTGGGACCATAAAAGAAATGAGGAAATTATTGAAGAGTTGGATGTAGAACCAAAACTCCACCATATAGCAAAACTACCAGAACAACTGGAAAGCCCATCTTCAACAAATAACATCTCATAAAATTCCAAAAGCTATGCTTCGTTACTTTTCCCTAGGCAAAAGATCGCTGGGACGTTAAAAAAAGCACTGGATGGAAAATTCCTCTTTGAGACCGTAACAGGTCACATGGCCTAATACTTGCATGGATGATGATGATGATTATATATATATATATATATATATATATATGTGTGTGTGTGTGTGTGTGTGTGTGGTGTGTATGTGTGTGTGTTATACTGTATATTTTCGCGGATATAAGTACGATTAAGAAAACTTTCTTGGGATTTTTTGCGTCATGGATTCATGATCGGCCTCTGGCCACTGATTTCAACGTTTAGGCATGATGATTATCATTCCTTGATAATGGCATGTGGGATCATATGCCGAAACGTCGGAATCAGTGGCCAGAGGCCGATCGTGAATCCGTGACGCAGAAAACTCCATAAAACGTTCTTAATCATCCATCCATCCATCCATAGTAATTCTGCCCGAAGGTAGGTCTTTCACTGCAATCATATCATTTTCATGCTATGCTTTGCAGCTTTACTAGGGAATTACAGGTGTGGTAGTTTCCCGTTGTTTTCCACACCGGTGAAAGATGATGATGATGGCCGGATGATTTTTGGGGACCGTTGGGCGCTAAGCTTCCTGACATTTGTCTTACAGGTCAGGAAAAACCCCGAAAAACCTCACCCAGGAGCCTGTCCCGACCAGGAATCGAACCCAGGCCCGCTGTGTGACAAGGCAGCATACTACCTCGAGACCACAGCAGTGGACGTTACTTAATTACATATATATATATATATATATATCACGATAAAAAATCTTTACTTACCGGGATCCGGAACGCCCTATTGTAAAAAATACTGCTTGTAAAACGCGCGTTTACTCAGATTCAATTCATTGTATTAGAATAAAAGTTTTAATGGCGATTTCTAAAAGCTTTTACTGTAATTTAATACCGAGAGTATTTATGGTTTCATTATGTAAATGTGATATTTGCATTGCACAGTTTTTCAACATATTTCTATATCTGTATCGAATAATAATGACTTCTAAGAGAAATCCTGGTAAATTGTACACAAGGATTTGATAAATATCATTGAAATTTTGAATCGTGCATCCAGTTACTTATGACAGAATATTAACTTTATAAGCAATATTTTTAACATAAGTTATCCCTCAAATTCGTAATGTATACTTTTAGATACGCTATATCAGTTGGTTTAGTTAAATTAATATTTTTAAAAAATCAGAAGAACACGAACAAAAATAAACCACTTAAATGTGTGTCTAATTATATATTACACCTAATAATAACAGTTATACAAGATTCCGTTTTCACTGCGGTCCGCCACATTCAAATATCTAACAGAAGAAATTTGTGTTTTGCCAATTTAAGGGTTAAGAAAATCATTTGGGGTCATCTTAAATTAATTTATATAATTAAAAAAATTACACATATAGGTATCTGTCACAATTAATGTTAAATAAATCAATATTGCATTCATATTTTTACCTCAGTATAGTACGATTTCAAAATATTTATTTGAAAATTGTTTTAATTTATTCTGTTTTAACACCAGTTTTCAAAATATGGTTTGTAGTAAATATTGTCTTCAAAGTAGTGAAAGAATGTAACTAGTCGTTTACTGGAAGAAATTACTTTTTTTTATGTTGTGAAACATGTTATTGAAAAAGAGGAGCCAATATTCGTCACAAAGTGATTAAATGTATGTTTTATTATAATATATACCCGTGTTCAGATTTGTTTTTCAGAAAATCCAACAGCCTTTAAAAAAAACAGTATCTTATGAAGTCCGCTTTTTCAGTTCACTTTAGACGGTTTACTTCCGTTCCGTAATACAGACAATATGGTCATACATAATATGTGTATAGTAGATAGGATCGATGAAAATTTGTAAAAAAATATATAAATATTTTCATAGGCCTAGGTAAAACCTCAGTAGCGTCATTCCTTGAGAACGCTCAAAATAATTGATCCGTGACATGACAACTATTATTACTAAGCCTGACTGAAATTAATGCTGCACTCTATTGCAGATACCAGTTCAGGGAGTCAAACGCTTACAGTTCCTCAACTTAATTTCAGTTTTATAAAATAATAAACAATGAAAAATTATTTCTACACACATGAAAACTTGTGAGGCGGAACAGGCAATTTATGCCTAGCCCGTGAAGAGAAGAAGAAGAAGATGATGATGATGAAAACTTGTTGCAGTTCGTTCACTTCAGGGTAATTACGTCTTTCGATCGTACATGTGGTCTTCTTGAAGGTATTTTCGCTAAGGTATCCAGTCTCAAACTTTCTTCACTAATATGTTGTTCTGCATTCTGTTGATACATTTAATGATTCAATTTTGTAGTCTTCTCTGATATTAGCCTACGAATTTGATTTATCGATGATTTTCTTGCGACTTTTCTTAAAATTTTAATTTACATCGTTTCATTCATTTGTTTAATTTTCGATTTTCTGTTCGACATAGGTTAATATCGATCTCACAACAGATTTATGTATTCTTTCTTTTGTTTCTTATGTTAACACCTTTCAAATAAAAGGAAGAATAAATAAAAGTCATCACATAGGATCTGCGTAAACTAAGCCAATTTTTCAGCAAGTCAAATTTATGGCATTCTCAAATGCGAGTATCCAATAATACCACCTTAGCCAACTCGTTCGCTGCTAATGTTGAAAATGTTCCAATAAAATTCCAGCCTACTGGTTAACACTCACTCTCAATGGTCCGATTTTGCTTATTAACGTCTTATTCAATTGTACATACCGTATCGTTGCCAGAAAACTTGGTCGCACTAGAGCAATTTTCAAATTTCTGCTTTCAGGTAAATCCCCGCTCCTAATGATCGAATTTTGCTGATTTATTTAGAATGATTCAACGGCATCCACCGAGATTGTTTACAAAAAATCGAAAATTGCGGCTGCTAGAGAGATTTATTTTTGGACCAAAGAGAGATGAACAAACAGGTGAATGGAGAAGACTACTTAACAATTAACTACATGGTCTTTATAGGAAGTCAGATATAATAAGAACAGTTAAGTCTCATAGACTGCGATGGGCAGGACATGTTGCACGTATGGGGAATGAAAGACTTGCATGGAAGCTTCGTAGAAAAGCCAGAGGGAAAACGCCCAGTTGGTAGACCAAGAATGAGTGGGAGAATAACATTAACTATGATTTGATGGAAGTAGATTATACAGGGAATGATTGGAAAGCATTAGCTCAGGATATGTATGTATGGAGAGCTTATGTCCGCGCGGCCATGAACCTACGGGTTCGATAGTGCCAGTGAGTAAATAAGTAAGAGCGATTTTTAATTTTCGTTTCAGATGAACCCCCTCTTCTAATAGTCCAATTTTCCTAATTAACGAACTCGACATTACTGTTCTAATTAATTGCTATACGCCGAGTTTTGTCCCGAAAAATATTTTTAATTAATTACTATACTGAATTTGGTTCCGAAAAGGAAATTTCAGTCGCTAGAGCGTTAGAACAGTACCTGCTTCCAATCAGACTGTACGAAGAGGAATAACAGAAATGGGTGAACAAATGAAAAATCAATTATCAGACGAAATCCAGGAAAGTTGCTTCTTCTCTTTATGCCTTGAAGAAAGCGCAGATCAGTCAGACGTAAGTCAGCTTTTGATTTTTATATATAAAACTCAAGAATATTTTTCCAGTAAGAAAGAATTGGTGGGCACGTTCTCTCGTAGGAAATACAAAGGGAACGGACATTTACGAAACAGTTAAAATTTATTTTGTTAAATTTGGTCATTTTGAAAAATATTATAACAGATGGTGCACCAGCAATGAGAGGAACAAAGATTTGAATAGTAGCCCTTTTGATAGAAAATGGCGTAGATTTTCAAACATTTTATTTCATAATTCATCAACATACTCTTTATGGAAAACCAGTAAAACAGAATGAAATCCTTAAAAAAGGCTGTCAAAGTTATCAACACGATAAGGGGAGATGACAGCTCTTTTGCAACGTCAATTACGTGCATTTTAGAGCAGATTAAATCAGAATATGATCTACTTATTTACAATCAAGTGCAGTGTAAGTGCAGGATTTTTCTTTTTTAATTTTAGGTTTTGTTTAACGAATAAAGAAATTCCTGATTTCTTCACCAATTTGTTCCATTTGTTTGACAATGCGAATTTTTCCTACTTTTAACTCAAAGTAACAAATGATAATCACATCAAAGTATGAGTATATACGAGTATATTACTATGGAAGTGTCTTAGGTTTTATTAGGCTCTGTTTTTTGCGTATTTTGTTTTGTTATGAGAATATAGTGTAATGATCATTCTCAAGATGATAAAAAGTGGAAGTAAACTAATACTAAATTTTAATAATCATTTCAATTACTTGTTTTATTAACAATAGTTATGTACGCAGCAAGGGAAGTAAGTGGTACATTACTAGTCGAGGACGTGTTTGAGCCCGAGCTTCAGCGTAGGCTGGCAAATAAGTTCGAGACTAGTAATGTACTCACTTCCCGAATTGCGTATAGGGTCTATAATTTTGTTTGCTCCTATACTAATAATTATGTTTAATTTTTATATTTCGTGTGAAATTATATCTTGGTTTGAAGAGTTCAATTGTTTGATAGCAAGGGAATGTTGATTAAAGAACTGCAATTGTTTAATGTTGTCTGAATTAGTGGCAGACATTTTAAATAACAGTTTCAGACTGCATATAGGTATTAATTAGCAAATTTTGTGGCTAATGTTAATAATTGTAACAACTGTTAAATCACTATAAATTTGAATTATCAAATTAAGAAATAAGTGCGATACAATATTGTATATTGCGATACGAGTGAGGTAAGCACGTGTTACTGATCCAGAAAAAGTTTTTTCAGATTTCGAGATCTGTTACGTGCTTACCTTATGTGTATTGCATACTATTTTTTGGTCGATGTGACTAATTTTTATTAAATATAGTAATAAATGAAGTAAAATATTGGTTGGATGTAAATGACTTCTATGAGAAAGAAACATTTGGTGATCGTTGTTGATTTTCATTTGTTTTATTATAAGCAAGGATTCTTGGCTGTGGAGACATTTTTATTTGTAGTACCGTGATTAGCCCTCCATGGTATCTTTACCTTGTCGTGGTGGAGTGGCTTGCGTGCTTAAATGATCCTGAGAGCTATGCCGGCGGTAGCATTGCTGCCGATAGGGTTACCCATGCCGGACTGGTCGAAGGTGATAAGCCAGACGAAAAAAGTACCTTGGTCGAAAGAGTGACGATCTTTCACCGTAAAAATACAACTGTCAAGAAATGCGGACATGGGTTCAACTGGGGTAAAATTTTCCGGAGGTCAAATAGTCCCCCATTCGGTTCTCCGGGCGGGGACTACTTCAGGGAACCCATGCCAAAGGCTCAAACACAGGGACATGGTCCTAGTAACATGGAATGTTAGGACTTTATACAATAGCGGGGCACTAGAGATATTAACGCGGGAATTAGATAAATCGTCCTTGGATATAGTCGCTTTACAGGAAGTTAGGTGGCCAGGAGAAGGTAGTCAGGAATCAGGAAGCTTTGCATTATACAACGGGGGTGCAGAAAGACCTGCATTGGGAACGAGTTTTTTAGTCAGAAGGAGGATCCTATCCGCTATCCGAGATATTAAGTTTGTTAGTGATAGGATATCATACATAATTATAAAGGGTAAACGACATGATTTTATAATTGTAAATGTACATGCCCCCACAGAAGATAAAGATGACAAGATCAAGGATGAGTTCTATGAAGAATTAGAATGCTTATTTGATAGCCTTTCACGATATCATATGAAAATTGTTTTAGGAGATTTTAATGCAAAAGTGGGGCGGGAAGATATATTAAAACCAACAATAGGCAAATTCAGTCTTCATGAAGATAGTAACGACAACGGGGTTAGATTAGTCACATTTGCCACATCGAAGAATCTCATTGTTAAGAGCACAACATTTCAGCATTAGGATATTCATAAATACACCTGGACGTCCCCAGATGGAGAAACTCGGAACCAGATAGATCATGTATTAGTGGATAAACGCTGGCACAGTAGCATCGTCGATGTTAAATCAGTTAGAGGGACAGACTGCAATTCGGATCATCATCTGGTCAGAGTGAAATTCAGACGACTATCGCTTATGAGAGGGACAAACGTTAAAGATGATTCTGTAAAATATGAATTAAAAAACTTGAAAAATGATGAAATGCGGCAAGAATACCAAATCAAAATTGTTAATAGATTTGAAGTACTGGAAACTTCAGATGACAATGTGGCAAACGAAGAAGAAACTGATATAAATAAAGAATGGGAGGCTATGAGAGAAACTATTAAATTGTCAGCATCAGAAAGCATTGGTTGTTTAAAAAAGATGCAAAACAAGAAATGGTTTGATGAGGAATGTGCCGACATTGTAAAGAAAAGTAAGCTAGCAAAAATGAAATGGTTACACGAGCCAAATGAGGTAAATTTAGAGCAATTGGGTAGTATTAGACGGGAAACTACCAAGTTACTAAAGAGTAAAAAGAGAGAATATTTGAGAGAGAAGATTAATGATCTTGAAATGAACGCCAAAAAATAGGAATATTAGAGAATTATATCAGGAAATTAGTATAGAGAAGAAAGGGTTTCAGGCTAGAACAAACATAATTCGGAATGAAAATGGGGATATGAATGCAGATTCCAGGAGTATATTAAATAGATGGAAAAGTTACTTTAATCAGCTATTAAATGTACATACAGAACAGTACATTGAGGAGGATAATTTACAGGCAGCAGAAATGCTAGTCGGAGAACCAAATGCATTAGAGGTTGAAATGGCAACTGAAAAATTGAAGATGTATAAAGCATCAGGTTCAGATGAGATCCCAGCAGAACTGATAAAATCAGGGGAAGAAAAATAGATGGACAAGATACGCTGGTTTGCTCACTATGATTTGGGAAAAAGAAGCTCTTCCAGATGAATGGAAGGAATCAATTATCGTACCAATTTATAAGAAAGGAGATAAAACTGATTACAACAACTACAGGGGCATCTCATTACTTTCAACTTCGTACAAAATTCTTAAAAATATATTAGTCGTCAGCAGACTTACTCCCTATATTGATGACATTCTAGGAGATCATCAATGTGCATTTAGAAGAAACAGGTCTACAACAGATCAGATTTTTAGTATAAGACAGATTTTAGAAAAGAAATGGGAATATAATGGTACTGTACATCAACTATATGTAGACTTACATTCAAAAAAGCATATGATTCAATTAAGAGGGTGAAGTTATATAGCATCCTGCTGGAGTTCGGAATTCCTAAAAAAGTTAGTTAGACTTATACAAATGTGTCTAAATGGCACAAAGAGTAGGGTGCGTGTAGGCAAACAGTTTCCAGACACTTTTGAAATCCAGAATGGGTTGAAGCAAGGAGATGCACTATCTCCTCTACTATTTAATTTTGTACTAGAGCATGCCATTAAATCTTTAGAGAATAAGGAAGGCTTACAACTCAATGGTATTAATAAGCTGTTAGTTTATGCTGATGATGTAGTACTATTGGCCGATAGCGAGGAGATACTAAAGGACAACACGCACACACTATTGAGTAACACTAAGAAATTAGGACTGGAAGTAAATATCAATAAAACTAAATATATGGTCACACGTAGAAATACATTATATAATGGATATGGAGAGCTAATGACAAATGAGGGAAATTTTGAGGAAGTGGCTGAATTCAAATACCTAGGAACAATAATCACAAATAGGAATGAGATGCACAAAGAAATTAAACATAGGCTCAATTCTGGAAATGCGTGCTATTATGCATTGCAGAGACTTTTGATGTCTCAACTCCTTTCAAAAAACGTTAAACTGAAAATATATAAAACTATTATTCTACCAGTTATATTATATGGGTGCGAAACATGGACTCTTACTTTAAGGGAGGAAAGGAGATTACGAGTATTTGAGAATAAAGTTCTTAGGAAAATTTTTGGACCAAAGAGAGATGAACAGACAGGTGAATGGAGAAGACTACATAACAATGAACTACATGGTCTTTATAGGAAGCCAGATATAATAAGAACAGTTAAGTCTCGTAGACTGCGATGGGCAGGACATATTGCACGTATGGGGAATGAAAGACTTGCATGGAAGCTTCTTGTAGGAAAGCCAGAGGGAAAACGCCCAGTTGGTAGACCAAGAATGAGGTGATTTGAGGGAAGTAGATTATAGAGGAAATGATTGGAAAGCATTATATCAGGATAGGGATGTAGGGAGAGCTTATGTCCGCGCGGCCATGAACCTACGGGTTCGATAGTGCCAGTGAGTAAGTAAGTAAGTAAGTACCGTGATTAGAATCTGTTTGATAATTTGATTATGGAAGGAGTCATGGTAGATGATAGAGAAATTGAAGAAGACTGGAGAGTGGGATGTTCTGCGTTAATTCCGGAAAAGTCTAAAGAAAGGTACGAGTTAGTGTACAAAACATTCAAGAAATGTTTTATTTTACTTACCGAACGTGTGCTTTTTGAGTCCATATCAGCATTGCGATTTCTTTTGTTTGCATAACAAACAGGTTAGATGTGGGAACGTTGACTTACTTCCAGTAACAACAATATTGGTAAGTATAAGAAATTAGTCGCATCGACCAAAAAAAAATATTAACAACTTAAGTAGGTAAAATGTTTACATTATTAATTAAGTCAATTACTTTAGTCCCTAGGGAAGTAAGTTGAACTATTACATACCGTTGTCTATGGATACCAAGGCCTCTCTGGTAATTTCAACTTACTTCCCTAAAACGGAATGATAATTAGGTCATTATTAGTATAGGAGTGAACAAAAGTAATTAATAAAAATTGTTGTGTTTGTTTAACTGCACTTTTTAGTTATAAGATCTCGAGTATAGCTTTTTGATGTATGTTAACGATAGCCTGTATCGGTATCAATCGTGGAGTTTCATTAACAATAGTAAATAAATGTTAATGCTAATAATACATTATCACGTATTGTATTATAATATTCACAAAACGGACTAACGTTTGAAAATATATGAATAAACAATGACAAACTTAATTAATAATTTTACAAGTAAGCAAGCATAGAAAAAGTTGGGCATAATTACTATTTATTGCATTTATACGACTAAATAAAAATAAATTGTGTCCCGTTACAAAATAATTATTTTTGTGCGCAATAGCGCATTTTGTCTTACTTACCAGCAATGGTGACCGTGATTGAAAGTTCAACTTCCTACATTTCGGGGTAGCCAACCTAAATAACTATATTGTAATATTACTTATTACGACCCACGTGCGGAAAGTAAAACCACTGCTCTTTATGTATATACAAAAATATATCCAAAAGGTAGTGTTAATATACATTATACGAAAGAAATCACCGCATTTTAAATGAACTGAACTTTATTTGAAACAATATTGAAAGTTGACTTAATGAAATTGTACTGAAAACTTTTTAGACTTTTTAGCTATACGTCCAATATTCTTATTTTTGAGGAAGCTAACTAGTGTAACAAAATCTGCAATATTGATATCTTCTTTTAAATTTATCATCGTCATCAGCATTGAATATTCTGACCACAAACTCGCTGGAGACTTTAATATTTCACTCCTAAGTACGAAATAAGCAACCATACTTATTTTTTTCACTTACACTACAATTCTTCTCCTCCAGCCACTTTCTGAATGAAATGTATTTTTTTTTTCATATCTTAATTTAGATTTCAATTCCTTCTGGCTTTTTTCGTGTTGAGACTTGAAAGTAGTTTTGAAGTTCCTTAGGACAGGTTACTGGCCCGACGCTAAGTAGTCCAGTGGTAGGGCTGCTACCTTTTAGTCTCTGGACAGACATTAGGATACCGCATTTACTCAGTACCTGATGGAACGGTTATACCGCCGTGACTCGGTCCTCAGAGCCTCGTTTGTGAAAACAGGTTGTACCACGAGAAGGTGAGGATGAGAATTGGGTAGGAGAGGTTATACACACGTCACTACCCCTTACAACTAATGTTAAGATATCAACCTGCAGGAAGAAGAAGACCAGGACGTCCACTCAAAAGACTTCTGGATGGTGTTTCTCTTGAGGCCGAAACAGGTCAACAAATGGCCTAAATTCGTGAATGTACTATGATGATGATGATGATAATTTAGATTTCTCTGGCGCTAAAGAAGCACACCCAACTTCCCACGCTTCTTCAGTTTCGTCGTTTTGATTACAATCATTTATACTTGCAGCCATTTTATACGAGATTGGTAACAAGGCCTAATGTAATCTCAACAATTATTTTCGGCATTTAGCATATCTACATTGGCCAGACTGCTAACTCGTCAGTCAATTGTTTATAATGAACGCAAATATTTCCAACAAAGATGTTATTATTTTACTATTATTTATTATTTTAAAAAACACCATCGCGCAAAAAATAATGTACAACGCACGTATGTGAAGTATTTTACAGAATCTCGGGAATTAAAAACCGAGCGATTTTCCTCGATTCTGTAAAAATCACTTCCCAACCTCGTATTGTAATGTAACTATTAATAGTTGTGATACAATTTGCATTTCATTTTGTCAATTGGCAGTACTGAATGAAACGACTTTAATATATTCCGATGTTACAAGCAATTTTTGGACCGAAGAGAGATGAACAGACAAGTGAATGGAGAAGACTGCATAACAGTGAATTATATGGTCTTTATAGGAAGCCAGATATAATGAGAACAGTTAAGTCTCGTAGACTGCGATGGGCAGGACATGTGGCACGAATGGGGAATAAAAGACGTGCATAGAAGCTTCTTGTAGGAAAACCAGAGGGAAACCGTCCAGTTGGTAGACCAAGAATGAGGTGGGAGAATAACATTAACTATGATTTGAGGGAAGTAGATCTTACAGGGGATGATTGGAAAACATTGGCTCAGGATAGGGATATATAGAGAGCTTATGTCCGCGTGGCCATGAACCTATGGGTTTGATAGCGCCAGTGAGTTAGTTAGTTAGTTACAAGCAATAATACAAATAGCTGACTAGTGACTTCACATCCATAACTTTAAGTACAGCCTATTTGTATTTAACATATATTTTGGATAAATGGCTATTATTTTTGTTCGTATTTTATTTTGAAATAATCCTAATAACCTCACAATTTCTCATCAGCAAGCTCATTTAGAGACACTGTTATGTATGAGTTGTTGAATAGGTTATGTACAATAAATGTTAATATTTAGCCTATTTATTAAAATAATGAAATTTTGAAATAAAATTATGTTTTAGGTTTTAAAATGAGTTTTCACGAATTCGTTTACATCTCAACTATTCCGTAAAACCTCATTTTCAATCCTTGTAACGTAAGTAACTATTTTGTGATGATAAATGCATTTTTTGTATGGTTCATAGTGGAACATAATTTTCATGCCTATGTACGTACCCAGTATGTTGTTTAGAAAAACCATTTGTGTGATCGTATGGTGACATGAATTAAATAACTTCAACGTTTGGGAAACTCATACATATTGTCAATCCTGGCTGTTTGAGTTCCAAAGCCAAGGGGTATTTGATGGCCATTGAACACACGCCTGAGGGATAATGATCTATAGGTAAAACAGACTGATCGTTCGCTTTTGCCGAATATGGATATGTTTTAAACTACAATGGATATGTACTTGCATTTGAAATCCACTCTCATAAGAGAACTGCAATCAATGCTTATAGGTTATAGTTGCTTCATCGAACTTGTATACGAGATACAAAAATTAGGGAGCTGGATTTATAGTAAAAAATAATTTTTCTTCTTTATTTATAATTTGAAAAAAAAATCCAATGAAACCGTGCGGTGTGGGGCATGTAAAGTAAACCCTTACCTATAAGGTGAGAGGATAAATTATGATGGAGAGGAAGAAGAAGAAGAAGAAGAAGAATTTAAATGTAGGTACCTTATCACACTGCTTATAGCTTACCATATTTTTAGTTTTATTTCTCAGACATGGAATTCTCTTTCAGTCTATGTCAAAGACTGCCAAAACCATAACATCAATTCAAAAATATAGCGAAGAATTGTCTAAAGTCAGAGGAACACGTCACTATTCCGTGCTACAAACGGGGATTGTTTCTCAATAGCATCTTGAATTCTCCGTTTATTCTTTTTCATTTAGATATCACAGGGTTCTTCATTCGTTTTTGTTTCCATAGATTTTCATTGGAAATAATATTAGCCAAAAAATTGAGAAAAACCTTCCTCGCATTTCTATTTATGAAGACCTGGAGGCTCCTTCTTATATCAGCAGTCAATTTCCAGGTTTCACATCCATATTCACAATTATATTATTATTATTATTATTATTATTATTATTATTATTATTATTATTATTATTATTATTATTATTATTATCATCATAATCATCATCATCAAATAACTAGTGTGATGACAAAAATAGAAGAATATAGAAATAAATTGTTTGAACATGTTAGTAGAATGAGTGAAGAGAGGATACCTTATAAGATGTCAATTACAATCCACAAGGACATAGAAGTCGTGGACGACCATTTAAAAGATGGAGCGAGCAACTATAATATGGAGCCGGAACAGGTCACAAATGGTCTAAACCGTGAAGGTAGATTATTATTATTATTATTATTATTATTATTATTATTATTATTATTTATACTTTAATGCGCTGTTTAATTACAGGCAGAACGTTAAATTAGGAATATCTTGACGTAAGAAGTTAATACGAATAACTCAAATATTTTTAATTCAACAGGAATTTTACCTTTTAACCCTCTTCAAATTCCACTACTAAACACGGCTATTCTTTTAACACACAGCTACGCAGAGAAGCTGCGTTGATTCAAAATACAAAATTATGTTTGAGACTATAATGTATTATTTAAATGAAAATTTGCAAATTCATGGGAATATGTCATGTGGTGTTGTCAATTTGAAATCAGCCGGAAAAATCCCCTACCACATTGTATTGAAAAAAAATGTAAGCGTTCCCGCGTGACATAACAGTGTAAGTCAAATGATTTTACGAGATTAATATAGAGTTATGTAATATTTATTCAGTTGATCGAGACTGCAAAATATTAATTAAATTTCTAAAAATAAAACTAAGTATTTCTGATGAAATATTAAAAATATAAAATTAGTACCTCATAAATCAGTCGTCCTCAAATAAAATACGTAAAGTTCTGTTAGAAAACTTCATCAAGTAATTAAGACACTGTACCAGTTGAAATGCAGAAGATGAAACATTGTTTTGAAAGGCCTTCATATTTTAACTACTTGACCAAGTTTTCTAACAGAACTTTATTTTAGTTGAGGACGACTGATTTATCAAGTACTAATTTTATATTTTTAATATTTTATTACATAACCTCAACGGTGCTTTAAAATGAATTTTAAAAGTATTGAGTATTTCTGATGGTTAAGATGTGCAGTAATGCCTGATTAGTCTCCACTCTTGTATAGACGTATGCGCAGGTGAATAATTGCGATTTTACATCGTTTTCTTCTCTATTCATAAACTATTAAAGAGTTGCATAGCGAAGTGATTGCACCGCAACATGATTCTTCAATTCATATAATTCAATAATCCAACTTAACTCACTGGCACCATCGAATTCGTGGCCACTCGGACATAAGCTCTCTATACATCCCTCCTCCTAAACTCGTGTCAGACTCGGGGTCGAGTTGAGGGATGAGATATGATGAAGCCCCTTAGATTGAATGTCTGTGAATAAAGTGGATGCCGGCCGACTACGCCTGATGTACGATCACAGGGGTAAATGAATTAAATGAAACTAAATTAATGAGGAGAAATGGTGAAATGAAATTTGTGGCGGAAAATGGGAGAAATTCCGAGAAAAACCTGCCCGGACTCTGTTTCGTCCACCACGAAACCCACATGCAGTGACCTGGACGCAAATTCGAGATCTAGCGGTGTGAGACGAGCGTTAACCGCTTTATGCTTGCGCCACGAAGCCGCCTCTATACATCCTCATTCTCAGTTAATATTTTTATTCATTCCCTGCATAATTCTTGTTATTGGGACACGCCGCAGAATAGTTAGTTAAGGCAATACGCTACATCACAGGTACAATTTTTATTGTTTTAACTACGTACAATAACCTCAACGGTGGTTAATAATGTTTTTTTAAAAGTCTATTGTATTACGGAATATGTATTTCTTTTGTTAAATTGCAAAAACTCAATTTATGAAGCCAGCTTATTTAAAAGTCTCGGACTGCAGAGAAAGAAGTCAGGTATAACCGTAAGTTATTGGTACCTATTTGCATACTGCTGTATCATTTGACACCGATTTAAATAATATGTACCAATTCATATTTCATAAATTTATTTAAAATACTAAATAAATTAAACGAGTATATCTTATGAGATACATTGCCAATTTAAGAGTTAATTAACTTGTACGGTATACATTACGATGAAACAAACATGGCGGTTGTTAGAGTCAGTTTTATATTTCGAATTTCAGGTAAAACTCATTTCTAATGATCAGATTTTGCTGTTTTATATAAGTGCCTTCTTCGATTTGTTTTAATAACACATGCTAATTTTCGTTCTAAAACATCAAAAATTGCGACCGTTTCAAATAAACTCCTACACTTAATGATCTGATTTTGCTGGTTAACGAACTCGACCTTACTTTTTTTAATTAATTGCTGTGTGACAAGTTTGGTTTTCGATTAAACAAAAAATACACACACACACACACACTATATACACTGTTCTAGTGCGATCTGTCCGAGGGCAGGTCTTTCACTGCAATCATAGCATTTCCATGCTATGTATTGCAGCTTTACTAGGGAAATATAGATGTGGTAGCTTCCCGTTGCTTTCCACACCGCGTGAAATGATGATGATAATGATGGCCGGATGATTTTCGGGATCGTTGGGCCCTAGGCTTCCTGACTTTTGCCTTACAAGTGAGGAAAAAGCCCGAAAAAAACCTCACCCAGGAGCCTGCCCCGACCGGGAATCGAACCCGGGCCCGTTGCGTGACAAGGTAGCACGCTACCTCGAGACCACACGGTAGACATATATATATATATATATATATATATATATAATTGACTTTCTATGTCAATGCTCTTCCATCTGAGCCACCTAGGCCTCCAATCTAAACGCGTATTTTTCTCTTACACATGACTTTCTATGTCAATGCTCTTACACATGTGTAAGAGAAAAATACGCGATGGAAGAGCATTGACATAGAAAGTCAAAGGTCCTGGGTTCAAACCCCAGTCTAGGCGTATATTTTTCTTTTCAAATATAATTTGTCCACCATTAAGATGTTTAAAAACGAATAACATTAACATATATATATATATATATATATATATATATATATATATATATATATATATATATATATATTATTTGCCATGGTCATTTCTGATGTCTACTAGATAGGACTGGCGTGAAATCTACAATTTAAAAAAAAAATAATAGGAATAACCTCAATAGCTTTATCCATTCGGAATTCCCTAAAATTATATTTATCCTTGGGGAATCAAAGATTTATGAACTGTCATCAAATTAAAATTATGATCAACGCATTGATGTGATTAATTTCCTAGCTGACATTAAACCCATCATTCAATCTGACCAAACATCCTAGTTAGGGGCCTATACCAGTAATAACAAAGATATTTGATAATAGCAGAGGCTAGTGTGGATTTACGAAGCGACACTTATGTCTTGTAGTTGCTCATTTCATGATCTTTTCCAGAACTTAATTTGTTATAACGCGACTGGAAAGGATATGGTGAAGTTAATCGAATCATTTTCACACTTGCAGAACTCTGTCATATTGAAGCATATAATTAGCATAGAAACCAGTCTGGAATAATTACAGTGTTATTCCCGCTAAGTAAACACTGAGACTTTATTAGTCGCTAGATATTGCTATGATATTTCATACAAACGCCCTACTTCCTTGTTATTTATTATTCTCTAGGTATTACTGTTGAGGTATTAAAACCAGGATCCTTGGTAATTGTATAAGAAAAAAATTCCATTCTTACTGATAATGTAATTCCAAATGTTTTCAAAAGATGTTTGATAAGGTGAATACAAGCATTTTTGGTGATGATTATATCTTCTTCTTCTTCTTTTCTATAGGCATATGCCTCTTTATTTACACATACTATGCCAGTGATGATTATATCTCATTCCATTTCTTGAGGGTAGTATAAAAGGCGAGGGGAAGCGAAAATCAATCCACAACGGGCAAAAGAGGCTCTAAGTCGAAGCGAAAACAACTCTTTTTGTGTTCCTAGTACACAAAATATGTTAGAAAAATATATTAGGATTCTATAGCTCAGGAAGGCAACTTGTCTAAGGAAAGGAAAATCCCAAAATTAAACCCAACTCAGACCGGCCTAGATGTAATTAGCTCAGAGAAACACGCAGATTTTGATTATATTTCATACATTAGGGCAAACTCGGCTAATTTCTTGACACAGATAATTTCGTTATATATATATATATATATATATATATATATATTGTAACGAAGTTGTACTGCCATGGAAAGTAAATTATTTTTCTGTCTCGTAGATGGCAGAAAGTCTTCTTCCTTGCTGTGTTTTCATATTTGAGATAACATCATTCCTTGGGCGTATTTTATATTAACTTGTAGAGGAAGTGTTTTCAATCATTTAGCAGTTGTTAGATTTAATACTTGTCTGTGTTACAAGAACATTTTTGAGTGCACATCTTCGACACTAAATGTGAACGGATACAATGTCGAAAATGTGATCTGTGCTTTCATGAAAAGGGTCAAGGGTTGACTCTTTATAAGTGGGATAACAAATGCATTGGATGTAACATGGAGAGTGAATAAAACGTTTGTCACGAATTTACTCTAATGCTATCACGAAATTACCCGAGTTCGTCAAACCTCTAGAAAACATAGATACATAATTTATGTCATATTGGCAATGAAGTAAAATATATATTCGACAACTGAGAGTATATATTTCATCCATATATCCTTAACTTTAATATTCCTAATATTGTAACCAGAAATTTTTATAATGTTAAGGTACATTATTGGATTATTAAATTAACTTATTATGAAATTTTGATTGAATCATTTAGGCATTTCAAACAAGATCAAAATTTTATCTACGAAAATAAGATAGTTATAAAAAGTAATTAAAATTAAATGTAAGTTACTATTTTTAACTTTATATTTTTTTCTACAAATTAAAAAAATACAATTTAAAACATAGTTGAATTTTTCATATATAGTAGTTCTACAAATTTTAGAGCGAGGAAATTGCTCGACTTTTGTGTTTTGCATTTTGGTTAGCTACGTTTGTTTGTAAAATCGCTAGGGAATTAGCCATAATATATACACGTTATACAAAAACAACAACAATAATAATAATAATAATAATAATAATAATAATAATAATAATAATGATAATAATAATAATAATAATAATAATAATAATAATAATAATAATAATAATAATAATAATAATAATAATAATAATAATAATAAATAATAATAATAATAATAATAATAATAATAATAGCTTTATTTTACCTGGCAGAGGTAAGGCGTTAAGCCTTGCCTATCACTCAACCATGTTAGATAAAAATACAAAAATTACAATAAACAAAAGTATTGTGTAGTATATCTACAATACACTTAATTTTTATTTTGTTTGCTGCAATTAACTTATTAAATATTTATAAAATACTGAATGTTTAACATTGCCAATAGGCTCTAATATATGTTTTATTTAATGATTATTTTTACAATTTAGGTATATTTAAAATGTGCAGTGAAGTGTTTAGGCCTATCAGTGTGCTATGGAAGCATCAGTAGTAGTACACTATGATACAGGAACAAATTAGTCTGTGTTGTGTTGGTTAATACACAATATATTTAGAGAAAGACAATAAATGCATGCGGGTCAGTATAGCAAGTTCATATGATTACTGTTCAGTATCGTTTATCTCCTAAAGAAGGGAACTCATGCAGGTACAGATGTTTTCTCTCCTCAGAAGTTGGAATATGTGTACTTCCTGCAAATTTTTCTACGCCACATTAATTGCAGTTGATATATATTTATTCTTTAAAAATCATGAAAATTTTGGACCGGTTACAAAGACTAAATTTAAGAGATGCATCGTTAAAAGTTTTACTGCAAAATATTATTTTTAATTAGTTTGTTCTAGTATTCAGTAAGACTTTGTATCTCTTAGGGGTGTAATTGTGGCACGTCGTAGCATAGTTGGTTGAGGCAATACGCTACAACCCGGAAGGCCTAGGGTTAGAACTCTAATAGAGTCAGAATATTATAAACTACTCTAAACCATGTAGCAGCAACATGGCGCTGGAATTTATTCAGCCTCTGACGGAAATTAATACCAGATAATGTTCTGGCAGTAATGGCAGCCGTCACGCAAGGCTGATATCTCGTACTGATTGTCTAGAAAGGTGGTAACCCTAACCAGAGAGTGTAATATGGCCTACCCTGCGACTGGTTGGCCCAGTGGTGGCCCCCCCCCCCTAGGGAAGAAATCCCGGGTTCCTAGACAGTGTTCATTTGTCCCGGATAATTTGGGTTGAATTTCGAGTTTGAGTTTCGAATTCAATTGATTTGAATTTCGAATTGAATTGGTTTGAGTTTGAATTTCGATTGATTTGGATTTCGGGTTGATTCTCCTATTATCCTAAAGCCTCTAGTGGAATTACGCTACTTATTTTAGGGAAGTAATTAGCTGCCATGCCCACGGTTTCACTAGATTAGAAGTGATTATAAAGTAGCCATTTTTCTTATTAAAAATGAAAGAGCTGAAATGGTTAGGATGTCTGACATTTTTAATTTTTAGCTTGTATCTGATACTGCATACTAAATCAAAACTATATATATATATATATATATATATATATATATATATGGTATGATAAGAAAAATAAATGCCTGGACGGGATTCGAACCCGGATCTCTGAGTCTGTACCTCAGCGTGATATCCATTACACTACCAGGTGAATCCAATTCAAACACTTATTTTTTTTATATATGTATTATATTCTCCATTATTACTAGATGTCGCGAGAACTCGGTCTTCACTAGATGGTAGTGAAGACGGAGTTCTCGCGACATCTAGTAATAATGGAGAATATAATACATATATAAGAAATATAAGTGTTTGAATTGGATTCGCCTGGTAGTGTAATGGATATCACGCTGCGGTACAGACTCAGAGATCCGGGTTCGAATCCCGTCCAGGCATTTATTTTTCTTATCATACCATATTAAGCTTGCATTGCTCAATGTTAAACATTTAATTATAACATATATATATATATATATATATATATAATTTTGGATCACTCTGTATCTACACTGAAAATACTAGGTTTAAAGATCTCGTTAACTTTAAAAGTTATACCAACCTATAGGGTCAGAGTGTAGTCAATGCAATGATAATTTCCCTTCATGGAATTAATGTAATTAATGACAGTGAACTTAGTGAGATAATGGTTTGGCGGTCCGTGCACAACAGAATCGGAAGCAAATGATTTATCTGTTGACAACGCTTCGAATTATGGGAAAACTTTTCCTTCGTGAAAACAGCAGTTTATCATTTTCATTTAAACCATTTATCATTTACAATCATAACTTATGGACTGAGCACAACTTTCAATTCTGACTTCATGCAAACATAGATAACATTTCGTAGAGTTAGATAATTGTGTCGGTTTATTATCCAACTTTTAAAAACACATAAAACTTACTGCAGCTATAACAAACTATTGGTGTCAAGTTCTCAAACTTTTTAATAACGTACTACTGCATTTCATTTAAAACATTAAATGTAAGCCCTAACACTAACAGAGTTTATTCTGAGAGAGGATAATGCGTTCCTCAACTCCAGGTTCAGTAAAATGGCAAAAATAATAAGAACTCGTAACTTACATGAGCCTAATTTCTTTACCTATACTGATGTTATTAATATTTGTGACGCTTTGTATCATTATTAGGGCAAGACTTTTAATGACCTATAAATTGGTAAAAAATGCAAAATAAAAAATGCATTTATGACCTAAAAATGCAAAAAATGACCAATAAAATAAAAAATGACGAATAAAAAGTTAAGAATTACCAATAAAAATACTATTTATTAGATTAAGTACTCACTTAATTACTGAATTATATAAAATTTAACTTAACATCACAATATTAGAAGAAAAGTATTTAAAAATATATATTATAGTACCTTTTATTGCAGAAAATCCATTTCAATTACACGGTGCACTTTACAGCAATTTTGAATTGCAGTTAACAATCAGAATAAGGGTAGAAGCTAGCATAAGCTCTAAGAAATTGAATAAAATTCCTAGAAGTGGGCAAGATCATTATGTACATACCTTGAAAAATAAGGGTAGTCGTTAGCAAAACAACTACTTAATTCCAAAGAAATTGTATTGACAAGGAAAAATGCTGAATTATAATAAAAATCTTAAATCAAATACAAATAATGTCACAGCCTTCCGGAAAAGTGTAACAAATGCTCAAAATGACCTAAAAGGTGCCAAAAAAATTTCCCATCCCTAAAAAAGTATAAGAAAATGCAAAAAATGCCCTAACAAATTGCTTTTATTTAATCTGTTTTTTAATGCCGTACATTTTCATATATGCAAGCAATGTTTCAACCTTCAGAAGAAAAAGATGCAAAATCATTAATTGCCTTGTCCTAATCATTATCCTAATATAGGGCACTCCATATACATTGTGCAATTTTTAAAAATGCAAGAATTAAGTAAAAACAAACATCGAAATAAAACATTTTTTTAATTTTATTTTCACCTACATACACTCCCATTTAAATGCGGAAAATTATATCAGACATATATCCACTTCCACTGTCTCGGTAGGCAGTTACTCAATCTATGAAGTTCGTGATGACCTTTCACTGATATCTCTGTCGATGTCGTTGATGACACGTTGAATTTATTCCTCTAAGTTGGAGAACAGTTTGTGGTTTGTTCACGTAGACTTTGGACCTGTCAGACCTGTCACACATCCCGCGAGACAATAATCCTACTCCATGGAAAATTCCCTCAGTCTGTGACCCTCAATTCGTGGAGACTTGGAATGGCCTCACAGATCTTGTCACCTTATTCCATGTGACTTCTTTTTATGGGGTTATGTGAAGTCCAAAGTCTTACTTACTTACTTACTCACTGGCACTATCGAACCCGTAGGTTCATGGCCGCACGGACATAAGCTCTCCATACATTCCTATCCTGAGCTAATGCTTTCCAATCATTCCCTGTATAATCTACTTCCCTCAAATCATAGTTAATGTTGTTCTCCCACCTCATTCTTGGTCTACCAACTGGGCGTTTTCCTTCTGGACAAGTAAAGTATTCCCACTACAGGCCTCAGGAGGCCCTTGGGGTAGTAGGAGGTTAAGGCTCCCACTTTTTCTAGACAATCGGCACTTCATGTCAGCCGGGTTGTCAGCCCTGCGTGACGGCCGCCTTTACCCCAGAACATGTGTCTGGTACTCATTTCCGTTAGAGGCTGAGTCGACCCCCAGGGCCATAGTGCCGCCAGAAGGTTTGGGTCAGTTTAAAAATCCTGACCCCACCGGGACTTGAACCCTCGACCTTCCGGCTTGTAGCGCAGTGCCTTAACCACTACGCTACGGCGTGCCCCGAAGTCCAAAGTCTACGTGAACAAACCACAAACACTTCTCTAACTTAAGGAAGAAATTCAACGTATCATCAACGATATCAACAGAGTTGTCTGTGAAAGGGTCAGCACGAACTTCATAGACAGTGGAGGTGGACATGCCTGATATAATTTCTGCGCTTAAAAGGGAGTGTATATAGATTAAAATAAAAAAGAAATAAAATTGTTTTTTTATTTCGATGCATGATTTAATTATTACATTTTTTAAATTGCGTGATATATGAAAGACCCTTTATACTAAATACAGGGAATCAATTGTGAGAGGAAACCTCGCATCATTCTACCGCCGCTGTGAGCAGTACTATCGCAGCATGGGAGACAAGTTGTACACAACATCCCAGCGGTTAGTTGCTTCAATGTGTTATAGTGGGGCGCATGTCGCTTGTTGTGCATTGCATAAGAAAGTAATCGAAAATGAAGTATACGGTCGAACAGCGAATGTATTTGGTGGAATGTTACTTATTAAGAAATAACCATAGAAGGCACGTTCGGAGATTTTTCTCAAAAATACCCTGACTTACTGTGATTATTATCTTTGGGGATATCTAAAGGAAAAGTTTACCGAAATAATCCTCATACTTTAGAAGAACTTAAGGTACAAATAACACGTGCAATGCAGTCTATTACCGAAGCGGAATTACAGAAAGTGGCAGATAATTTGTTTAAACGATGTGAGGCATGTCTTACTGCGGACAGGGGTAATTTTCAACAGTATCTCAAATAAATGGTGAGTAATAAGCCTCTATGTGTAGGCCTATTTTTATAATAATCTAAATTAGTTGAGTTATTTGTATTTTGTAGCTTTTGACTGTCTTCATTTGCCAATAGTAAAGGAACACGCTTCCCGCCAGTGCAAGCACAATAACGGGCAACGTGAGAGCCGCTGCAACGCTGTAAAAAAGTTTCCGCTTAAAAATGGATCCCCTGTATAAAAGCTTGCATTGAATTCTACGGAAACACAGTTATGAAATTGGAAGTGAACTATGAAAAGTGTTATTAATCTTAACCAATTGTTAATAGCATAGGCCTATGTCGTGGTCACTCTGAAGTTTGAAGTTTAAGACTTACCTGTAGATCTACAGACGTGCTCATCGAATGCTGCGGTAATGTAAATCAAACAAACAGCACGTCTTGCATTCACTTTACCAGCATCGTCGATGGCTACGATCATATAAAAAGATCCTAATAAAACGGTCATTAATTTATTCCTCGATGGAATGCCGCTCTCTTTTATGCCAACTGAAAACATATTTAGTAGATAGATTAATATAGTAAATGTTATGAGCGAAGAATTGTTTTAATGTACGTGACACCAACCCAATTGCATGATCCCCAACATTGAGAGGGTCAGGATTTTTGTTCGAGATTTACTCCTCTAGGCACGTTGCTTTCATCACAGCTAAAGAGTCCTATCTACACAACATGTTGGTGCACGGATGGCATTTTACTTCCCACCTACCCGCCAGTCAATAAGCTGGTTAGGGCATTCCCTATTCACTACCCAGTGGACGCGCCCTCTAGAGATTATAGGTTCCCCGAGGGATAGTAAATATACATGTAACAATAACAATAAATAGTAAATTCTATTAATAATACAGAGTTAGAAGTAGACAGTCATAATTGTTTTGTACACTAAAAATGTACCCTCCACATCACACGATGCACTTGTATCGCGCTACGTTTGACATTGTTAGTTTTACCTCCGAGAACTTTGCTACTTTGCCTTTTCTTTCAGCATTGGAATATGAAGGAATATGAACTATTCATTAGCACATGAACATTTCCCGAAGTATAATGAGATATGATTTTTTTAGTCATATCGATTATTAAGGCTAGGATTTGTATGTAATTACATGTTCTTTCCTTTTGTTTATACATAGCTAAAGTTGATAAATGTCCACGAATTAAAAACTTACTTATAAATATGAACATTTATTATTACATATATTTACATATTTGACCATAATTACATGTTTACATATTTTAATATGGTTTATGTAAAACTACATATTCTGCCTCTTAATTAAAGAAAAATAATTTTCATTAGTGGAAAATAATTTTAAACAGTCTGTGTGACAACATTGTTTACATTAAAAAGACACAGATGCGTTACCTGATTGTACACTCAAACAGTTCTTCTCACCTACTGTTTATAAAAGCTGCTGATAAACGGTTAAAGAATAATTCCATTTATTGGACACTGGAGACTTGGATATATAACAGAAGTACTCTAGCAGTCTGCATACAACATTCAACAAAGATAGAAAGCAGGATGAGTTCTCAGGATGATAAAAAATTGTAATATTTAATACATGAGTAATTGATTTCAGACAAGAAAAGAATTTATTTTAGTTGATAGTGAAGAATTCCACTTAAATATACTTAATCTGCTGGGAAACTACAAAGTTAATAAATGTGGAATTATTTCTACAAGAAACAGTTATCAATGATCTTATGATTGTGAAGTGTTTTCCTATCCTGTGTACCAATTTCGACCCTGAGAAAAGAATCTAGCTCTACCGGAAAATCAAACCCAACCAGAACCAGTAATTCTGATTTATTAGTTTGGACAAATACTTCTTCAAATTGACGCCACAACAAGGGGCGGAATTAAATACTTCTTCAAAATGAGTTCCACATTGCAAGATCTCTTTTAAAACCTGAATGATCTCTTCTATTTATGAATGAAATAATATAAATATGTGGGGGCCACACCGTGGTATTGTTGGTTACGGTAATATCCTACTAGCCGAAAGATCGAGTGTTGAGACCCGATGTGGTCAGGATTTTTAAACTGGCTTAACTCTCTGGAAGTATCATGGCACTGAGGTCGACTCAGCCTCTAACGAAAATATGTACCATGCTGTTTTGTGAGGATAAAGGCGGCTATCACGAAGGCTGACATCTCGTGCCAATCGTCTATTTAATAGAAAGAGGAGAGCCTTTAACCTCCTACTAACCCTAAGGCCTGTAGTGGGATCACTCTATAATATATATAAATGGATTGCGCTCAAGTGTCCAAAGGTGATAACACAGCATTTTAACAATCATTATCAATTTAGTTTTGTCTTGCGTAATCACACATTGTTTTTGTTCTTTGTGTACATGTTTCGATGTGATATCTTTCGCATTTCTGTTCACATACTTCGCATATGCATGACATCTTCGGGTCATGGAATGTTTTATCACTCTATAATAGAAACATGACAACACCCTTCTTACCACATTGTCAACCATTTAACAGTCCCATTCCTTCAGACTTGCTCTATCTTAAAGTTAATATTTAATATAAAATTGGTACAAACATTAAATTTTCAATATGTTTAATATTACATATTTTATGGAATTTTGATGTAGCCTTACATATTGTATATAATGTTATTACTTAAATATGTACATATTTTGCATTTTGGTATTACATAAAAATCCTAGACTTATCGATCAAACACATCATGAAATGTAGAAGTTCTTTGTCTCAGTTCTCTCTAAATAATAGTCTAAAACATGAAATTGCATACCCACTTTAATAATAATGCAAACATATAATCATATTCTGGAAATAACACATTTTTGTCCGTTCTTTGTAATATTCATGTATTTTAGAAAGTTTCGCTAATGAATTATATAGTACCCGTACTCCATGAGGAAGGTATCCATTTTGTGTGAAAAGTTCTACTCCTGTATTCTTTGTCATTTTATTTCAGTTATAATTACATTTTTAATTCTGCCTGAAGACCACGTTATATTTTTCGCGGATGAAAGGTTGAGAAAATCTGATGTAATATTTTTTTAAATGTGAAAATATACTGGTGCGTGTATAAATCTTTGCTATAAATATTTTATGTTTCAGGGATTTGGATACGGTTCTTCGGAAAAAGTAATAACTCCATACAGTTTTCCATCTTGGTAATTATTTTTCACAAAACAGGTTACTTCGAAATAATTTAGTTTTTATTATACTTCTCAAGCGAAAAAATAGTTTGCATAAGTGGCATTAATAATTAACAAATAATGAAATGTACTTGTTTTATACTCACATGAACTAATCCATATTAAAATGTGATTTCACTGGAAATATAGCTATATTTTAGATGAAAGCTAATATTTTTTATCTTACCTCTCTCGCGTAGAGTTACAGCTGCATTTCCGTCATTTCTATGTAATGTTGTTATAATTAATATAATATTATGAATACTATGATATTTATGTACGTATTATGTTTATAATGGCGATCGAAATTTATTCAAAATGGATTTGCAAAAAATATAGAATTTGGTTTAAAAATGTATTAACTAACTTACTAGCACTATTGAACCCGGAGATTCATGGTCGTGCAAATATAAACTCTCCTGAGGTAATCTTTCCATCTTATTCTTTACATGTCCCTTTTTTATTCCCAATTCGTACCTAATATTCTGCCCAGCGCAGTTTATCAGACTTAACTGTTTTTATTACGTATAATTCCCATAAAGATCATATAGCTCACTGTTAAGTGTCTTCTCCATCCATCTGTTTGTTCATCTCTCATTGATGGATCCATCCATTGTAATTCTGCCCGAGGGCAGATCTTTCACTGCAATTATAGCATTTTTATGCTATGCTTTGCAGCTTTACGGGAATTGTAGGTGTGATAGCTTCCCGTTGCTTTCCACACCGGTGAAGGATGACGATGATAATGATAAGGATGATGATGGCAGTATGATTTCGGGGACCGTTTGGGCCTTAAAGTTTTTCTCACATTTGTCTTACAGGTGAGGAAAAACCCCAATAAAAACCTCACCCAGAAAAACTGTCCCGATCGGGGATCGAACCAAGGCCCGCTGCGTGACAAGGCAGCACGTTCCTCGAGACCACATCAATGGACTCGATGGATAATATGAGTATTCAAATTTTGAATCGAGTAGAAAGGAGAAATCTTTGGATTTGTTGAATACATTTCTAGAATATAACAGAGCCTATGGATATTTGCATCCGACACAGTTATTTTTGAAGATATTTATGCATATTTATGTGGGTCATGTTTAAACAATACTTCTCTCCATGTGAAATTAATGTTCATTGTTAACAATAATAATATGACTCTTGGGAATTGGCTAGCATGGTAACGTTTGAGACCCATATTGCAGAGATCGTGTTTGAAATCCCAGAGCTAACCAATTTATCGGGGATTTTTTCGTAGTTCTTCTCAGTTGTCAAAACAAAATTGCTGCTTTGAAATTTCATTACCATGAGCCAGACAAAAGTAATAATTTTGATAATATTGTTAAAAGTATACTTTTATAGAAAAGCAAATTAATTCACACAATAGACATTCATATTCTTTTGGATACAACTATTTTAAATAGAGGTACTCTAAACCATTGGTTCTAGATGTGTTATGATCACAGAAGCCAAAACGTGTATGAATAAGAAATACATAGTAATAATAATAAATGTTTGTTTAAAATATCTATCATAGACATTAAATTAACGTAAGAAAAATAATCATCAAATATTGTATTAACATTTCATTATAGAAGAGCGTGAATGTTAGAGGCGTTTCCTTAAAGAGCGTGAAAGCGCGCGACCCATATGTTAAATTTTTTTATGGCGCGACAGACTAAGAAGCCACTTGACATACTAGCCGACCACTGACATCCTGACATCACAGCCACATGTGTCAATTCCAGATATGGATGCTCATCCAGCCAGTATAAGGGTGGCATATGATCATGCTATACTCCAGCTATTATAGCTGGTTTTCTCAACTTGGAGACGGTACTTACTATGAGGATGGCAATAGAGTTGTGTTTAAAAAACACTTTAACTCACATTTTCAATTTACAACAACATGATATCTTCAAAGTGGTTCTCTGGAACCTGTACATGCTTATTTCAAAGTTGTTTCAATTCTGGTAGCAGCTGATAAAATTCATATTTTGAGACACTCGGTTAAAACCCTTTGAACGTCTTCTGTTATTTCAAACTTTAGTCCTTTCACAACTGAGTTTATTTTCGGGAATAAAAAGAAGTTGCAGGAAGCAAGGTCGGGCGAATATGGAGGCTGAAACAATCTTGAAATGTTTTTGGATGTAAAACATTGACGGTGCAGGATGTACTGGGACATTGCCGTGATTCAGAGCCCAGTTCTCAGCGATATTTGAACGCACACCGTCGAATTATTTTCGATCATATTAATGTTTCTTTGCAAAGGCACTGATTTGCAGTTCCTCCAGGAGGTACCCTGGAAACATTTTCATCTGTCCGTGCTGTTGCTGGTCGCGCAGTCCGGTGTTCGTCTTGAATGCTGTTTTTTTACCTTAGGAAACGTTTTATGTAAACGAAAAATGCTTCTTACTGGCAGATGATCATTCGTCTCTGTAAATGGCAAATGGGTGTGAAGCTAGCTGGTAGTTCAATGGCCTTCTAGGCCTGTTGCTTCATAGAGGTTATATTCTGATGGTTTAGTATTATTAGGCGAGAACTTTGAAATAATAAATTTCAACATACACTTTATATTAAAATAACATAAAGAAACTGGTGCTGGAAAAAATAAAAGTAAATAACTCACGCGTATAAACATGCGATGCAATAGTTAATGACTAACGAGGGATTTTTTTAAGAATTCAAGTAACTAGGAATGATAAATACAAACAGGAATGAAGTGGTAGAAGGAAATTAAACATAGGCTCAAAGCATGCTGTTACGCGTTACAAGGTATTATTATCATCCCAACTTCTCTAAAAAATAGTTAAACTAAAATGATATAAAACAATTATTCTTCCATTTGTATTATATGAATGTGAAACATGGGGGGAAGAGAAAACATTAAGGGAAGAGAAAATATTGTAAGTAGGTGAGTATAAAGGAACATTTTTGGACCAAAAAGAGACGAACAGGTATGTGATTAGAAACACTACATAACTGTGAGCTACATGATCTTTATGGGAAACAAGCTGTAAGAAGAACAGTTAAATTTCATAGGCTGCGATGGGCAGATGTTGTGCCATGAATGAGGGATGAAAGAGCGGCATGGAAACTTCTTAGAGAAACCAAAGGGAAAGCCAATAGGCAAACCAATAATGAGGTGGGTGAATAACGTTAACCATGATTTGAAGGAGGTGAATTTTGCAGGGGATGATTGAAAACAATTAGTTGAGGATAGGGATTTATGGAGAGCTTATGTCTGCGCGGCCATTAACCTCCGGATTCGATAACGCTGGTAAGGTAGTTTAGTTTTTGTTGTTACATGCTGCCTCAAGGTTCGTAATTCGCGAGTTCGATTCTTTCAAGTCACGATGTGTCACGTTTTTGAGACCTCTCGGATACGATAAAGCATACGTTATATATATATATATATATATATATATATATATATATAAATAAATAACAAATTTCTCGTGTAGGAATACATGCATTTTTCTTAATTGGTAGCATGAACACGTTATGCGACTTTTGCCTAAAATAAGTCCGTCACGCAGAAACTGGGTAAACTAAGTGAATTCCTCAGCAGTCGAATTTATGGACCCATTTTTTTTTTCTGGTTTACTCAATATAAATATATTTCATCACCATCATCATCCTCGTGAACTTATTTAGGATTATGTCGTTTGAACCTGTTCCTATGAGATCTCAAGATGTGGTTGATCACTCCATCCTAATTTTGGTCTTCCTCTATCTCGAAGTCCGAAGTCCTTCAGGTTGATGCTACAATACTAATTTGGGAATATGAGATGGATTAATTCCTTCCTTGGACATGTTGTATCTAATTGCTTTGATCATTTATAATTTCTACAACCATATTTTGAACTTTTAATTTATCGTGTATATCTGTGCATTTTGTTTGTTCGTTTTTGTTAAATGTAGGAATGGAGTATAAAATATCATCTGTGCCACTTGGAATTTTTTATTTTAGAATTTAGTATCCAATTTTCGCTGCTTGTTTCATTCCTGTTTTTTTTTCTGTTTCATTGTGTAACCTCAGTTTTGTTACAGTTGTCATTTGTTTACAAACATTTATTTTGTGACTCTATTTATTGCATTTTTTCTGTAACTTTATCTCTGTACAGTTTCTTATGACATATATTAGGTGATCGAGGTAATTAAAATCAGCAACTTGTTCTATATATTTTTTTATTCTAATTATATTTCAACTCTTCGTAAAGTGTTTCGTACACATATCCACATTTTTTAGAAGAAATTTTCAAAACGAACTGTTATGGCTATATTATTTAATTGATGTGCTCCCACTTGTAACTCGTATTCTGAGGTTGCAAACAGTACTAAATCCTCTCCATACAAGAGTGTTTGTATAGTTTTATTTTTGAAAATCTGTCTTCCTCGTCGAAATGTAATTTTATAAATATTTATTATTTTATTATTTGTCCACCGCTGTGGTCTCGAGGTAGCGTGCTGTCTTGTCACGCAGCGGGCCCGGGTTCGATCCCCGGTCGGGACAGTTTTTCTGGGTGAGGTTTTTATCGGGGTTTTTCCTCACCTGTAAGACAAATGTCAGGAAAACTTTAAGGCCCAAACGGTCCCCGAAATCATATGGCCATCGCAATCATCATCCATATTCATCTTAGATTAAGGGACACTCCTGGCACACCACTATCATCATCATCATCATCGCCCGTCATATCATCGGGGCAACGTAACCCCGTCTTCCAGGCGCCCCAACCTCAGAAGTGGGTTACAAGTACGCCATACCAGGAGAGAACACCAGGAATGTCGAAAGACAGCCTGGGGCATTTGCAAAAAAAAATATTTTATTAATTTACAAATAAAACAATACTGGTATAGATAATTTATTATAGACCTGAAGGCCGGAGAAATGTAGGAAGACCGAAACGACGTTGGAAGGACGACCTGTAGTAATATTGTGCAGCTGGGATCCCAACGGGTCAATAGGCCCATACCTTGAAGATGAAAAAAAATACTGGTGAGAGGCCACAGCCTTGTCTCACCCCTTTATTCACTAAAATCTTCTCTGAAATGTTATCCTTTGAAATTCTAATTTTTATTTTTTAATTAATATAAAGGTTTTGGATGGATGTAAATAATGTTTTCATATTTCTACATCTTATATAAATTTGCCATAATTTGTTGCGGTTTATATCATAGTATACTTTTTCAAAACCTATAAATAATTGAATGTCGAAAGGCTAAATTCTCTTCTTTTCTCATTAATCTGGGGAATATATATATATATATATATATATATTTTTTAATGTAGAAATTCAATTCCTGGTGGCAGCTTATTTAAAAGTGTCAAATCGCAGTCGAGAACGAATCATGTGTTACCGTAAGTTATTAACCTATTTGTATATTGCTGTATAGTTTGACACTAAGCAATATCTACTTATCCATGTTCATTACTTTATTAAAATATTAAATAAATTAAACGAATGTATCTAATAGGATATATTGTCAATTTAAGGATTAATAAAACTGTGTGGTATACATTGCGACGAACCAAACATGGCGGATGGCGGTTGTTACAGTCAATCTTTAATTTCAGGTTTCAGATAAACCCTCACTTATAATAGTCATATTTCGCTGATTTTTGATAATACACTCCTCGGTTTATATAAATAACATATGCCTATACTGAGTTTTTTGTGAAAAATCGAAAATTGTGATCGCTAGAGCGATTTCTAAAGTTTCATTTCAGGTTGTTAATTTAGCTTACTTTACTTTTGTAAAGTTACATTTTATTCTAAGATGCAGAAGAACGTTTAATGTTATAGGGGGTAATTTAATTCTATTAAGTGTACATTTATTATAAATAATATTAATGATCAGTGAAGGCAAATGATTTTTAATTGTATATTCTATCATATTACATAAACAATGTGTTGTATAGCATTACTATCCGACACAGCTGACCTGCTTCGTTTGTGGATTTGCGAACCAATGCCCTGTCATCCCGCGAACACTCGCTTCACGTCAGTCTGTGGCATCGAGGAGTTCAGCTATTACTCTAAGTAAGCTGGGTAGGTGCTTCATTTACTATTTGTTCTTGACTATACATGGTTAGTATCCACGTCCCTGCAATGCTGTGTCCTATAATAAGTGAGTACAATACATAATTTTCACAATTTAGGTGAATAAGGAATGTATTCGCCAACTGTCTACATTCGATGATCGTTATGAAAGAAATATAAAGCAAAAGTCTGGGCTATTATAATATTATAAATAAAAGACTAACGCTCTTCGATGAAATCAATAAAACTGAAGAGATGCACAATGGGGCAAGGTTATGTTCACAATGACGCTATTAAATTGCAGCTTGTTCCCGTGTTTACACGGCGTGATTGTTCGTGCATAATGGAAAAATTAATCACACAAACAAGATTGAGGTTTAAGCTGAATTACATTATATGTTCGTATCATTTTTTCCCAGGAAGTCACTTGTAATAAATCAATGCTATTAAGCAACAGAGCAAATTCTTGTAATTATTTTATCTATCTTTTTATCAAAACGATACAGAGAAAAGTTAAGTTGAAAAATAGCCAAAATAAGTCAAATTCATTCTAATCATCTCCCAAGCCTTCTGCGCACTGTGAAGAAGTTGGTAACACAGGACTCGTGAACTTCCAGAGTTGTAAAGATATGTCTTTTTTACCTCCTTAGAATAGTGCATTTTCTAGGTTTCTAGGTTTAAAAAAGGTGTTTCCCTGAAAAGTAGCGATTATTTCCTTTGACCAAATATTAATTACAAGGTGTTTCAACAAGTGCGGATCTGGACTCTCTATTAAAGCGTGCCTGGGTGGCCAGCAAAATATTATGCGACTCCGCGGTTGAAAAATATATCGTCCAGACTTACCTGAAATTTACACCAAATCCACTCCAACTGGTTCAATGTATGCCTGACATATTCTGATAACATTTCGTTACACACTTTGGGTTGAACTCTTGTCTCGAAATTTCGAGTTTAAATTATACAAATCAAACTCGGAAATGAAGCAATACGTGTGCGAGTTATAATATTGTGCAGGCGAGCATTTGCTGAGGGAATAATAATTCTGTACCGTCGAACAGTGACAGTTGCTTCGCGGAGATCCGATTTTTATGGCTCCCGTCTCGTTTTAGCTGAAACACTTGTTTTTATTAACACTTTTAGAAAATATTTGTCCATCCCTCTTAATTTCACTCTTTTTGTCACGGATTCCATTAAACATCTTACAGTTTTATAAAACAAATGTAAGCCAAGTAGTTGTCCCGCGCCGTAGCCGAGCGGTTAAGGTAGGAAGCCTTGGCGCGGAGCTATGGGACTTGCGCTGGTTCGAGTCTCCATGGGGGAAGAAATTTTCTCATGGTATTTTGGCCAGTGCCCACCCAGCATCGTGAGGCAATTGGGTAGCTACAATAAGTAGCGGCTCCAGGTTGAGGAACCAGCTATAACGGCTGGGGGACTCGACATGCTAACCACATGTCACCCCTACACTGGCTGTTGATCATCTACCTCTGTGATTGACACATGTGGGTGTGAAGGGCCAGCAGCCGGCTGGTAAAAGGGCAACCGCTGAAAGACCCTCAATCGGATCGGAGCCAAGTAGTTGCCTCAGCGGTATGTTTGAGACTTGCATTCATGATGTCCCAGGTTCAGACGCCTTCAGTTTCATGGGTTGGAATTTTATTTTCGGAATCATTTCATCATATTCACCATTGCATTATGGAAATTAGATGATTAAACTTCCACATTACCACAAGCAATGCGTGTGTATTATATACGTATACACACAACTTACACGGTAAAACCAAAATATTCTAAACGTGATGAGCTTAGGTATTAATGCATTTAAAGCATGAAGTAAAGATATAATAAATGTAAATTGCGCTTTAATGTACATCTGGGAAAATGACTTCCGCTTTATCGCACAGTTTAAATTCACTCTTTGCCCCATTGTCAACTTTATCGATTTGTAGTCAGATGAATTTTGCTCATTATCGGAGCAGTATACAAACTTCACAATGTTTATTCGGATTTTTGTTGTCTTCTTCAGTGCCTTTGTGTCCTATATGATATATGAGTGTTTTTTTTCTTAGTCTATAAGGAACTCAAGATCGCTGTGATAGGTTTTATAATATTGTATTATATAACTACGCATTATGTTAATATCTTCACTTTATTTCTAAATTTTAAGGATAGGTGGCAGCGCTATATATATATCGTCATAATCCTCTTCAGAACTGAAGAAGTTGCTCATAATATAAGATACGAGCATTAACGTTTGCAAATTTAATTCTGTTGAGTAAAATGGCATATTTATATATTTCTCTCTCTAGCGCGACAGGCCTAGAAAGCCCTTGCTCTACTTTCCGGCTGCTGGTCTCACATCCACCTGTGTTCATCACAGAGGAGGAAGATTATCCTGTCACTATAGAGGTAATATATGGTCAGCATGTTGATTACCTCATCCTTTATAACTATTTTCTTAACGTGGAGCTACCCAAATTCTTCATCATACTGGCCAAAATCTCATGAGTAAATGTTCTCCCCGTACATTTGTTTTACAGGTGAGAAAAAAAAAAACCGAAAAAAACTCACCCAGGAAGCTTGTCCCGACCGGGAATTGAACCCGGCCGGCGCTTGACAAGGTAGCTCGCTACCTCCAAACCTAAGCGATGGACTATATATATATATATATGCCCCTATATAGGTTATATATATACGGTAATTCATCCAGTTATAATAATAATAATAATAATAATAACAACAATAATAATAATATTTTATTTATTCTCGCAGAGTTAAGGCCATAAGGCCTTCTCTTCCACTCAACCAGCACAAATACAAATAAATATTTGACAAATATAGATATACACTATACTAATTATAAACAGTTAAATATACATTAAATGTAGCAATGTAAATTTCATGTACAAACAAGATTTTATACAATAACAACAATAATAATACTTACAATAATAATAATAATAATAATAATAATAATTTATACTGATGGAAAACATGTACTTTTAATTTCCATCCACACTAATTCTGCCCGAAGGCAGGTTCTTCACTGCAATCATAGCATTTTCATGCTATAATGTTGTGTGATTCCGGGTTCTGTGGCCGTGGTCCATAGTTGGTGTTGATACCACGGCCACAGAACCCGGAATCACACAACATTATGATTACCGGCCGTGAAAGCCTGCATTCAACTATTTTCATGCTATGCTTGCAGCTTTACTAGGGAATTGTAGGTGTGGTAGCTTCCCGTTGCTTTCCACACCGGCGAAGGATGATGATGATGATGATAATGATAAAGATGAGGATGATGTTGATAATAATAAGGATGAGGATGATGATGATGGCCATATGATTTCGGGAACCGTTTGGGCCTTAAAGTTTTCCTGTCATTTGTCTTACAGGTGAGGAAAAACCCCGATAAAAACCTCACTCAGAAAAACTGGCCCGACCGGGGATCGAACCCGGGCCCGTTGCGTGACAAGGCAGCACACTACATCGAGACCACAGCGGTGGATACTTTTAATTTAAGGAAGGAGACAAAAATACGAGTAGTTTACAAGTTTATTAGTTTATTTGAGATACATTTCTTATGAAAATGTTTGGACCAAATAAATACTAAATGACAGGTGAATAGAGACAACCATATAACAGTGAGCTACATGATTTTTGTGGGAAACCATATGTAATAAGAACAGTTAAATCCCGTAGACTGCGGTAGAGAGGACATGTGACACGAATGGAGATTGTAAAAGGAGCTAGGTAACTACTCGTAGGAAAACCAGAAGGAGAGCGTCCAGTAGGTAAGCCAAGAATGAAATGTGAGAATAACAGTATCCATAATTTGAGAGAGATTAGTTATATAGGGTATGATTATAAAACCTTTTCTCAAGACAAGGATGTATGGAAAGCTTATTTCCGCGCGGTCATGAACCTCCGAATTCGATAGTGCCAGCGAGTTATTTATTTATAACACTCTTGATGTGCTTCAACGTCTGAATGCATACCACAAGATCATCAATAGGCTATGTATTCTATTGTCTGTAGTCATATGTTTATTACACATCACTGAATTTAATTAATGAATCGTGAAATTGTGATTAATGATGGAAATGATTCTTCTTCTACATGGTAGATTAACCTCTCACCTTTTAAGTGCTTTTACATGCCCCACGCCACACTGGTCATAAATGGCATGACCTGTCCGGAGAGTGATCTTAAACCTTGGCTCGAACACGTACTTTTTTTACTATACAAGGACATGGAGAGCCTCCCCTGATCAGTTCCGAGACAACACAACATTGAGACGAATCTCACCATTCACATACATATTCATAGGGGCCTATAAATATGACGAATATGATAATGATGATTATGAATGCCAGGTTATGAACGGGGACCGTTTGGGCCTTAAGTTTCCTGACAAGGTAAGTAAAAACCACGGAAAAAACCATGTATGATAAATTATTTTCCTGTATTAATACAGTATTTTCCTTAAGGAATGTCACGAAAACAACTCACGCTTACCGGCCGATGCGTTTCAAGCCGAAATCTCCCGATTACTCTCTTCGCATACCACATTTTCTTCAATACCTTCGATTTAAAATCATTATAACGCATTGTATTGAAAAGTTCCCCACACAGGAACTGAGTAAACTAAGCGAATTCCTCAGCAAGTCGAACTTATGGTCCCATTTTACTAGTGTTCGGAATATATAGGCCTATAGGATATATATATATATATATATATATATTATAACTATATTTTTGACATTTGGCAATGAAGGGAAATATGATATGAAGAGAAAAATGAATGCGAGTCTCTAAACTCTGTATACACACACACACACACACACACATATATATATATATATATATATATATATATATAGGCTATATATATAGGCTATATATATATATATAGGCCTATAGGATATATATATATATATTATAACTATATTTTTGACATTTGGCAATGAAGGGAAATATGATATGAAAAGAAAAATGAATGCGAGTCTCTAAACTCTGTATACACACACACACACACACACACACACACACACACATATATATATATATATATATATATATATGATATGAAAAGAAAAAAGAGACTCGAGTTCAAATCCCGACTCAAGCATTCTTTTTTCTTTTCATATCATATTTGCCTTCATTGCCAAATGTCAAAAATATATTTATAATATATATATATATATATATATGTGTGTGTGTGTGTGTGTGTGTGGTGTGTGTGTGTATGTGTGTCCCGGGCCGTAGCCGAGTGGTTAAGGCAAGAAGCCTTGACGCAAGCTACGGAACTTGCACTGGTTCGGGTCTCCATGGGGGGAACATTTTCTCATGGAATTTCGGCCAGTATGGGACCGGTGCCCAGCCAACATAGTGAAGAATTGGGTAGTTACAATAAGTAGCGACTCCAGGTTGAGAAGACCAGCTATAATGGCTGGGGATACGACATGCTGACCACATGTCACCCCTACACTGGCTAGTTGATCGTCTACCTCTGTGATTAACACATGTGGATCTGAGGCCAGCAGCCGACTGGTAGGCCAGGGGCCTTCGACCTGTCGCGCTTGGAGTGGTGGAATATATATATTTAATTGGTGAAAGTCAATTTTTGACGCCAGCATCAGAACCAACAAAATAGGATCATTAGGCGCTGGAGTTAATCTGAAATGATAATTCGAAAATAGCACTGGCGGTCAGACTGCTGTGAAAACAAATTATGCATAATCGTAAGTTATTATCTATTTGCATAGCTATAGTTATATAATTTTACACCAATTTAAACAATATCTACAGATTAATGTATCCATTACTTTATTAAAACTATTAAATTGACTAATGTATCGTATAGCATACATTGTCAATTTAAGAGTTAGGTCTAATTAAATTATATGGTATAGTTTGAGGTTGCTAGAGTCAATTTTTAATTTCGGGTTTCAGGTAAATCCCCACTTGCAACTGTAGAATACTTTCCTTGGTTTATTTTAATAGTATCGAAAATTCTGACCGCTAGTACAATTATTAAATTTTCGTTTCAGGTGAACTCTACACCTATTGATCCGATTATTCTGATTAATGATCTCGACCTTAATTTTTAAATTAACTGTTTATAGCCTATATATATATATATATATATATATATATATATAGTCATGTTTGAACACCGTTGAGATTAAAATTATTTCACTTATAATTGTTTTTGTACCTTACAAAAGAGTGACGATATTTCGCTGTAAAAATACAACCGTTAAGAATGCGGTAACGGGTTCCACTGGTCCGCGCGGCCACTTACTGTATAATCTTTATGTATAAAAGTTCAGCTTGCGTATATTTAATGCTCGAAAAGTAGTCAGTCGAGTGACTTGAAATTTCGTACGTACAGATTTTAAAGTTGGGTGAGTGTTTAGCCGCTATCCATTGTTCTAAAACCATTAGGTTTACCTGAAAAAATATATAAATCGCTCTAGAAGTTGCAATTTTAGATTTTTCACAACGAAACTCAGTATATTTACTTACTCACTGGCATTATCAAACCCGTAGGTTCATGGCCGCGCGGACATAAGCTCTCCATACATCCCTATCCTGAGCTAATGTTTTCCAATCATTTCTTGTATAATTTATTTCCCTCAAATCAAAGTTAATGTTATTCTCCCACCTCATTCTTGGTCTACCAACTGGGCGTTTTCCCTCTGGTTTTCCTACAAGAAACTTCCATGCGCGTCTTTGATTTCCCATTTATGCTACATGTCCTACCCATCGCGGTCTACGAGACTTAACTTTTCTTATTATTTCTGGCTTCTTATAAAGACCATACAGTTCACTGTTAAGTAGTCTTCTCCATTCGCCTGTGTATTCATCTCTCTTTGGTCCAAAAATGTTCCTAAGAATGTTATTCCTAAATACCCGTAATCCCCTTTCCTCCCTTAAAGTAAGAGTCCATGTTTCGTATCCATATAATATAACTGGTAGAATAATAGTTTCATATATTTTCAGTTTAACGTTTTTGAAAGGAATTGGGACGTCAAGAGTCTCTGTAATGCATAATAGCACGCATTTCCAGAATAAACTCAGTATACGCTTTTTAAATAAACCGAAGTAGATATTATCAAAATAATTAGCGAAATCATATCATTAAAATTGGGCATTTACCTGAAATCGGAAATTAAAAATTCCCTCTAGCAACAGCTATGTTTGTTTCTTTTTATAAGATACAAAAAATTATAATTGAAATAACTGCTATATGCCATGTTTGTTTTCCATGAAACAAAAATTGATGTCAATAGAACATTAACGGACATGGATACAATTATTATCAGTGCCTTCGGAATTCGGTAACGTTACGTTATTAAGATGTGAACTGAAAATTCTTTTTAATCCTGTAAAGGAAATTAGAATCACGATCCGATAATGTCATCACAAGCCGATTTATTAGTGGAACTCGTTATGCAATTTATTGAACTTTTGCTTCCAAAGAGAAAATGAAGAAAGATATTAAACAGCGTATATTTTCTTTCAAGATTGACATAAATAGTTTTTTTTTAATTATGGTGTTGATATAAATTCCAGAGTTCACATTCAGCTGATTCTGTGGATTTCAAATTTGTAAAAGAAAATGTCAAATAAATGCACTGAAATTTCTAACTTTTAAGTAATTTATCCCTTACCATTGCACAAGGTTAATAATTTTAACAGTCTATGTTTGTTACTTATATGTATTTATGTTAATATGATTGTGTGTATATGAACGTAATGTATGTACGTTTGTGTGTGTGTCTGCGTGTAAATGTATGTATGATTGTGTACATATGTACGTATATAGGCCTAGTATGTGTGTATGTATGTATTTTTGCACTATGTAACTAATATTATATACTTACTGTTATTGTTGATGTGCATCGTAATTTGACATTCCCGCTTACAATCTTGGTTGCTAATGAAAACAAAATATATCTCAATACTTTAAAATTGACCAAAAGCAGTAGTGCGGAAAATAAAAACCTTTATTTTGAAATATCGATAGTGATACTGCAATTTGTATTAATTTCTGTATTAATTCATCACATCCAATTTTCCACGCCTCTTCTATTTCATCATCACTGCACACATCGTCTAAAACTTTCTCCATAATCAGAAATAAATCCCAAATCAAATTGGTTTTACAGTTTTAACAAATATAAGATGGCGACATGACCAAAATTACTTGTTATTTCTCCATAGCAACACACATAGCCGATTCACCTTCTGAGACCTAACATTTATCTTCAATTATATTTATTAATACGTCCACCGCTGTGGTCTCGGGGTAGCGTGCTGCCTTGTCACGCAGCGGACCCGGGTTCGATCCCCGGACAGTTTTTCTGGGTGAGGTTTTTATCGGGGTTTTTCCTCACCTGTAAGACAAATGTCAGGAAAAATTTAAGGCCCAAATGGTCCCCGAAATCATATGGCCATCGCAATCATCATCATTCATATTCATCTTAGGCTAAGCTTAGAATTAGGGACTCTCCTGGCGCACCATTATCATCACCCATCATATCATCGGGGCAACGTAACCCCCGCCTTCAAGGCGTCCCAACCTCAGAAGTGGGTTACAAGTACGCCATGCCAGGAGAGAAACCAGGAATGTCGAAAGACAAACCTGGGGCATTTGAAAAAAAAAAATATTAATATTTCAGCTAATATCTTAATTACTAAAATACGATACACATAGTGCAAAAAATAGTATGCAATAGGCCTACTCATGTGGTAAACACATAACGGAATCTCGAAAATTAAAAACAAAACAAAAACTCGGCGCAAGCGCCTCGTTTTTTTTAAACTTTTCCTCGATCCGTATCAAGTGTTTACCACACTGATATCGGAATATGCTATTAACAGTCTACGTTTGTAACTTAAATACGTATGTGTTTATATACGCTTGTGTGTATATGTATGTATTTAATATATGTAGGTGTGTGTGTGTGTTTGTGTTTGTGTGTGAATGTATGTATGATTGTGTGCATATGTATATAGGCCTATATTTGCATGTGGTATATATATATATATATATATATATATATATATATATATGCATTTATGTAAAGGTCTGTATGTCTTTTGTGTATATGTATGTATGGGTGGAATGGATGTTCGATTCCAACTTAAAAACTACTGAACCATTTTGATAAATGAGGTGTCAATCGATTCGTCTTTCCCGTAAGAGTGTCACAAGTTAGTTATTTTTTAATAAAACCATTATGGCGGTTGTGACGTAAAAACGGGAAAACAAAAAAAAAAAAAAAGCAGGCATTCAATTCGTTCATATGTACGCCGTAGCGTAGTGGTTAAGGCACTGAGCTACAAGCCGGAGGGTCGAGGGTTCAAGTCCCGTTGGGGTCAGGATTTTTAAACTGACCCAAACCCTCTGGCGGCACTATGACCCTGGGGTCGACTCAGCCTCTAACGGAAATGAGTACCAGACGCTGTTCTGGGGGTAAAGGCGGCCGTCACGCAGGGCTGACAACCCGGCTGACATAAAGTGCCGATTGTCTAGAAAAAGTGGGAGCCTTAATCTCCTACTACCCCAAGGGCGTCCGGGCCTGTTGTGGGATCACTTTACTTACTTTTACTTTACATATTATTTTACCACATTAAAATTCTGAATTCAATTATTCGGATTATTAAATGATAAAAATAAGTTTATCATAAGTAATGCCACAAGTGATTTCCAATTTATCTAGAGAATTTGTAAATCAAGAGTGGCAATTGTTAGGACTATTTAACGAATAAAATTAAGCTGTTTACTCACAAATCATTATTTAACTATACTTACTTACTTACTCACTGGCACTATCGAACCCGTAGGTTCATGGCCGCGCGGACATAAGCTCTTCATACATCCCTATCCTGAGCTAATGCTTTCCAATCATTCCCTGTATAATCTACTTCCCTCAAATCAATAGTTATTTTTAAATATTTATATTTTTAATGTAAACGGCGATGTTTGAAAACAAATGAGAAACGATTGGTACGCTTCATTTCCTTCCTTTGTTCATCACTGCAACCAGATCGTAATATTATTTATTGCCAAAGGATCGCAAAATTGTAAGAATGCACCCTAGTGGAGAAATTTATAACCAACGTTATAGGTATTAATTAATTTGATGTCCTATGATGTAAATATGTCAATTATATTTTTCTGCAACGTCATTTCCTGGAAAATAATTCATTTAAGAAAGTGCAAACAGTGTTTTCTTTTTGTGGTATAATCATTTGTTAAATATGTTTTTGTATTATCTATCGCATGCGCTTTCTGCTGACGTTCATGCACTATATATACAATCTGGTAGCCGTATTTCTTACAGGGTCAGTCACTGCAAAATAATGTTATGACCTATTCGGAATGTTAAAAAGGAGGTGCTTTCTTTATTATGATAAACTTTAGTTGGTAAATTTTAGGCGAAACACGACTGTGATTGGTTGTAAATAAAAAATCATTGAAATGTGATTGGTCATTGACTCCCATTTGGGGCATGAGTTAAATAGTCATTGATATGAAGGGCCACCAAAGAGCGTTAAAATCAAAATTAAAATAAAAGAAACCGAAACCCACTACAAAAAAAACTTAATTTTATTGAATTAAAGAGTAAAAACGTCCGTCACGCAGGAACTGCGTAAACTAAGCGAATTCTTCGGCAAATCGAATGTTTTATTCCATTTCGCTGGTTTACGGAATATATTTCTTTTGTTAAATAGGAGATAACTCAATTTCTGATGCCAGCTTATTTAAAAGTGTCGGACTGCAGTGAAATCAATTCATGTTTAACTGTAACTTATCATCTGTTTGCATGTTGTTATATACTGTGATACCAATTTAAAGAATATAAACCGATTATTGTTCCATTATTTTATTTAAAAGATAATACATTAAACTAATGTATCTTATAGGATAAATTATCAGTTTAAGGATTAATTGTATACATTGCGACGAAACAGACATGTTGGTTGATAAATCAAATTTTTAATTTTGGGATTTAGGTAAACTCCAATTTCTAATGATAAGATTTCCCTGATTTTTGGAGAATATCTTCCTCGATTTATTTTAATACCATATACTAAGTTTCATTATGAAAAATCGAAAATTGCGACCTCTATGGCTATTTTTAAATTTTCATTTCAGGTGAACTACTTCAGCTAATGGTCATATTTTTTTGGTTAACAACCTTTACCTTACTTTTTTATTAATTCCAAGTTTGGTTTCAATGAAACAACATTGCAGCCACTAGAACGTTAACGGACACACACACACACACACACACACACACACACATATATATATATATATATATATATATATATATACAGAGTGCGGCATAAGTCATTTAATCACTGCACATGGTTGCAAGGGAAAAAAATCAGGAGGTTGAAACTGGGTTTTGAATACGGGACTTACAGAATATGTTATGTGCTTGTTAATATGTTTGCTGGATCAAGTCAGTGACCCCATAGTGCTTGAGTTGATTCTTGTATAGATGTTGTAATCTACAAAAAATAATATTTTGCATTTTCGGTTAACTGACTTTTGCTGCACTCTGTAATATCATCTATTCGATTGCTTGTGGAAATAAGTGATATTTCAGGTAACCATTTTTCATGTACAGCAGTATACAATATATGCAATAACTTATATGTAGGCCTAGGTGGGTAGTATTTTATTTATCGGCGCTCTTCAACAACATAGGCTATTACCGTCGCAATTGGAATCTGAACATGAAAAGGTCGAAAATTTAGCTCAACAATCCCTTATTTTTAAACGTTAGGTTTCTGAAGCAAGCTATATATATATATATATATAGTTATGTCTTGTTGGTCCTTGCGGACTAATACCTACAGGTTCGCGGATTGAAACCCGATAGTGTCTATGGGTTTTTAAGGGCAAAAAAAAAATCCCTTGTAACTTATAGCTTGCTTCAGAAGGCAAGAAAATTCGTGAGCCACGTTAAAAACCTAAAGTTTAAAAATAAGGGATTTTTGAGCTAAATTTTCGACCTTTTCATGTTCAGATTCCAATTGCGACGGTAATATATATATGTGTGTGTGTGTGTGTGTGTTATATTGTAGATTTTCGTGATAAGTTTTCTTGGGTTTTCCGCTTCATGGATTCAAGGTTGGCCATTGACCACTGATCCCACATGCTAGTATCATGTCGGAACGTCGGAATCATGACGCGGAAAAATCAAGAAAACATTAATAATCATATATATTTATTTGACTGAATATCATTAATATTTATGGGATTTGTATTTTTTATTTCTTCTTTAGTTATTCTTTATAGAGATGATTATATACATGGGGACTTGAATATTAATCGATTTATTTTTCTTGTCTAATGCCACCAGGTTGTCTTTTATAACATTTCTGGCATTGGCGGAATTTTAATCCATTTCTTAGGTTAGGGCACCTGGAAGTCTGAGTTATGTTACCCCGATGACGTGATGGGCAATAAATGATAATGAAGCACCAGGAGGGTTCTTAACCTAAATTTAACCTAAATTCCAGACCATGGGCAACCACAGGAATAATTCCCTTTAAGGAAAAACTCCCATGGTTTGACCGGGAATCGAACCCGGGACCTCATGAAATGTAGTTAGAAACGCTGACCAGTAGCCCATGAGGCTAGTCATATATATAATACATGTGTATGTGTGTTTGTACTGCCGTTTCCTATCATTTTACACGCTTGTTGACAAATTGATATAATTATTATCTTCGTTACATAACCAACTATAAGGCTTATGTAATCTGAAAGTTAAGTCCCGCATTCACTAAAGCGTTCCATTTGTCTCTAATCTCAGCCAACTGCAATGTGTTCATATCTCCGATATACAGGTTCTTAAAATCTATCCGAAATTTATCTTCTCGTCTATGATCCTAATTATCTTTTCATTTAAGGGATTCCCAATGCACATTTTGAAAACATTTCTACTCTCACGCATTCTACTTACATGTTATGTCCATCTCACAGTCTTAAAACCCCTGACAATATTAGAATAACAATATAAATGATGATGTTCTTTATTTTATCTTTATTACATACGTATTAAATTCAAATAATAATTTACTAGACGACTAGTTATTAAAGATTAATGAAAATCGCTATGATATTTACATAGAAACACAATGTGGAAAATTATTATTTTAAATCTTGATATAATAATACTTATTCACTATTTTTTTTAATGCCACCCTTGTTTGTCCTTTTAGACATTTCTGGTATGGCGTAATTGAAACCTATTTCTGAGGTTGGGGCGCCTGGAAGGCGGGGTTACGTTGCCCCGATGATATGATGGATGATAGTGGTGCGCCAGGAGAATCCCTAATCCTAAACTTAATCGAAGGTGAATATGAATGATGATGATTGCGATGGCCATGTGATCTCGGGGACCGTTTGGGCCTTAAAGTATTCCTGACATTTGTCTTACAGGTGAGGAAAAAACCCGATAAAAATCTCACCCAGAAAAACTGTCCCGACCGGAGATCAAACCCGGGCCCACTGCGTGACAAGGCAGCACGCTACCTCGAGACCACAGCGGTGGACTTATTCATTAATGTTAATAAACCGATGTACGTGGCGTCATTTGAATATTAGTATACTATCATTAATGTGGTGATAGCTTAATTTTTTATTAAAATTTTAATAATTCTGCTGGCAACACAAAGACGCTTAGGCACATCACTGTTTAAAAAAATATATATTACTTGTATGAATCTAAAAGTGATATAGACATAAATTATTAAAATTTCAAATGATATGTGGCACCATTCATAGAGCATTAAAACATAAAGCAAGGAATGCTACAAGATTGAAGTTTTACAAAACAATGACGGTACCGGTACTTTTATATGGTAGTGAGTCCTGGGTAACAAATAAGAAGAGTTCGATTAGAATGCAAAGTACAGAAATTACCTTTCTAAGAAGGACCAAAGGATGCACAAAATTGGACCACATTAGAAATGAAGAAATAAGAAGTGAATTAGAAATATGTTCAATAAATTATAGAATTCAACAACATCGCGTCGGCTGGGAACAGCATGTTCAGAGAATGGAAGAAACAAGATTGCCCAACATAGCGTATCATTATAAACCAAAATGACTGAGGGATGTAGGAAGACCTAGGAAGAGATGGAAGGAATCATCATTGTGAATTCGGAACTGGCGAATCGCCTAAATCTTGAATTAAAGATAATGAATCTAAAAGTGTGATTAATTCAATTTTTATGAGAGTTGTACCATTAAAAATGTAAGACTTTATTATTGTAAACGCAATTTAAAAAGGTAAGTATGACTATTTATTAAACGTGTTCTTAGTAAAAAGAAAAATATATCGTAAATTCATCAGAATATTGAGTACACTATAAATGTTAAATTGTATTATAAAATAAATTATATAAATATATTTTTAATGCCCCTGGTTGTCCTTTTGGACATTTCTGGTGTTCTCTCCTGGCATTGGCGTAATTGTAATCTACTTCTGAGGTTGGGGCGCCTAGAAGGCGAGGTTACGTTGCCCCGATGATGATGATGATGATGATAGTGGTGCGCTAGGAAAGTCCTTAATCCTAAGCTTAAATTAACATGAATGTGAATGATGATGATTTCGATTCATAAATTCAGGTCCTGATATAATTGTTATAACAGACGGAATCAGTAATAGTAATAGTAATAATAATAATAATAATAATAATAATAATAATAATAATATTAATAATAATAATATTAATAATAATAATATTAATAATAATAATATTATTATTATTATTATTTATTTATTTATTTATTTAGCAGGTATCACAATGTTTCACATCTTCCTGCGCCCAATTAACGTACTGTCATTCTCCTCAACATCTTTCTGTTATTCCAATCTCCACCGTCCAATCCTTTTCCCCATAATAATAATAATAATAATAATAATAATAATAATAATAATAATATTTTGTTTATGTATTGATTTCTAAAATTTATTCACCTAAAATGATATTTTTTTCTCCACTCGGCTCTATCTACTCATTTTATCTCGTCTAGTCCTCTTTTAAACATTCCTGTTCTTAACTCCTGCATCCAAGAATTGTGAGGTCTTCGTTTTTCTATTCTCCGAGATGAACACAATTCCAACACTCTATATAACGTTCCTTCTTGCATTCTTCTTATGTGTCCGTACTAATTCAATTGTCTATTTGTAACATAATCCAATACCCAATATTTAACATTTTTTTCTATCACAATGCTTTAATTTAAATAGTAATAATAATAATAATAATAATAATAATAATAATAATAATAATAATAATAATAATAATAATAATAGTAATAATAATAATAATAATAAATTAAGCATGATAGGGCCTATATATAATTTATTTATGAGCTGTGAGTCTTGACTTAAAATTTTAGAACATTTTGATTATTTATAAAATATAATTATAATCTTACCTGCCTGTATGTGTCTGAGACTGGCACGGTGTCGTCCACAGACGTGACGGCCCTCTCAATGAGATCTAAGTCATCTATCTTGTAAAGCGATCTACAGCTTGCCTTCCTATCTGTTGTCACTACGAATTTGTTACTCGCGTGATTATGAAGGTAATTATTACAAATGATTGTCGTAGTAGACGTGTTGCCACCTTTATCTGCCTCCCCCACGCCTTCCATTCTTTATTCCTGCCTGTAGAGAGTCAGTTTACCCACCGCATTGCGCCCTGTGTCGAAGAGATGGACTTCACACCGCGTTCGAGATATTCTCCCTTTGCAATTCGCGTCAAAAGAGGATGGTACAGACAAACGCCTCGGATAATTTTACGCACATGCGCAACATTGTTGGTCGATAGCAACCCCCGGGGTCCAGGGGTTAGGGACGTACTGTATTCGATCCACAACACTCCATTGGGTGAGCATAAAATTGTCTGTCAGGATATGTTACTTTTGGGACACATTTTTGGGAGGATTTTCTTCTTTTTTCCGAGTGGTCTGAGATAAAATAAGCATGAGTGGATATGTTTGTTTAAATGCTATGGGACTTGCAGGTGACCCTGTAGACATAGAATGGCAATTTGCGTAGTGTCTTGCTTGCAAATTTATGGAGTCTGCATTCGAAGGAAAGTGCCAATACCACCTGGCTCGCTCTGAGAGAAAGAAGCAAAATAAAACAAAAATCTCTCTAGAATCCATAAACGTAAAGCTTACAACAAAAAGCGTTTTAGTCCAAAAAGGCAAAAGTATTAGAAACTTTAAAATCGTATGGCTCTCTTTTACAATCTGTCACCAATAAAGAGCATATTAGCTTTTTCCGCCCGATAGTGCTGCATTTTTAAAAAGGCCTAAATAATGTTTATTGTTGAAATTAGTATATATATATTTATTTATTTAGACATTTTATATTAGTTCTATTGTTTAATTGAGTGCCTATGTGCTGTTGCTCGGGGTAATATCGTTGCCTTGGACGCAGCGCGGCCGTATTCAATCTCTGGTCGGGACACGTTTCCTGGGTGAGTTTTATCTCTCTCTCTCTCTCTCTCTCTCTCTCTCTCTCACACACACACACACACACACACACACACACACACACACATATATACACACACACACCTTTAAACAAATCTCAGGAAACTATAAGACCCAAATAGTTCATGAACATCATTTGGACATCTTAATCGCATTATCATATTTGCCTTGTTTAGTATAAATCATGAGTGAATGGTGTATCTAGTCTTAAAATTCGTGTTGTCTCGGAAGGTGGCTCTGGCATTGATTAGATCGCTCATCAGGGGATACCTACAAGTTTTTTGTACGTAAGCCTATGTGATCCAGAGTTTAAAATTCTCTCCCGACATGCCGTCTCTCTATAAGGCTCGGGTTGTGACAAAAGGGAAGATTATACTAAAGAAAATAAAGGAAATGTCTGCATATGTAATTTAACTCCGATTTCTAATACATTGCTGATTATAATAAGGCTTCTTATTTTCTTTCATAGAGAAATTTCAATAAAAATATTTTACCCGTAACTAAATGAAATAATTAAGATAACAGAAAATTTGAAAGTTGTGGAAATAAATTGCTGTAATAAAATGTTATAAATAATAATATAGTACCTTTTATTCTATCCGTCTTCCTCATTTAGAATTGATTTTTAATCAAAAAACCTTGTTAAATTATTAATCATGAAGGCCTTTCAAAAACATGTTTCATCTTCGCATGCTAATAGATACTGATGACGGCGAGTAATTTATACAATGGGTTCAGATCTGTGGGTGTGTTCTCACTTATAATGTTTATACATTCCTTGCCTCTTTTAAAATTTCCATGTTTTCTAAGATGCTAATTTTGTTGCTGTTACTCTCTTTGTGTAGGATTAAGAATATTGAAAATTACTGTTAGTCCGGGGTTATAATAGTTGAGTTTCACAGGTCTTCATCACTTTGTCTAACACACTCTACATATTGATCAGGAATACAAATCTACTACCATAGCATTGCTCCTATGGGTTGTGCTATTATTAATAGTGTTCTATGTAATTTACAGTAATTTTACCGATGACGTTTATATGGTAAATTTCAGCATTAATTTTACGATTTTAGGAATTAAATTTGGCGGTTTCAATTTTAGATGTTTATAAATCTACTGATTTGGCCAAACTAACTTCACTTCATCGAATCAAGATAGTTGATAACCATGTTTGTACTTAACCAACCCACTTCCGTATAAGCTACAAAACTGAATTAATTCGTTCAAGTTATTTTTTTACCCTTAAGTATGATTGTCGCAGAGCTACGGGACTTGCACTGGTTCGAGTCCCCATGGGGGACATTTTTTCTCGTGGAATTTCGGCCAGTTTGGGACCGGTGCCCACCCAGCATCGTGAGGCATTTGGGTAGCTATATTAAGTAGCGACTCCAGATTGAGAAGACCAGCTGTAACGACTGGGGGACCCGACATGCTGACCACATGTCACCCCTACACTGGTTAGATGATCGTCTACCTCTGTGATTAGTAAATGAGGATGTGATGCCAGCAGTCGGCTGGTAGGCCAAGGGCCTTCTAGGCCTGTCACGCTTGGAGTTTAAGTATGATTCAAGGCTCAATTTTTTATATTCTGTATTCCGTAATTTAGACCAGTTTTATAATTATAGTAGCATCTGTGAGTTGGTTCCTTATGATCTAACATTTTCCCACCTAAAAAAATAAGAAAACACCCAAATAGGAGTCAATGACCAATCACGTTCAATTAATTTTGTTTTACAACCAATGACAGTCGTGTTTCACCCCGCTATTTATCGAATTTTGTTTACCAAAATAAAGAAAGCTCCTCCTTTTTTAATATTCTGAACAGGTCACAGCATTATTCTGCAGTGACTGACTCCAACAAATACGTTGAATAACAGATTCCTTCGAACTACACATTTGATAAATGTGTGTTCAGTAACTGTGTTTTTAAATAATGATTTTACTGAGCTATTTCCTAAAAAATAATTAATAACCTATAATGTTGGTTATAATATACAGTTTTTATGTGTTTCATTTTTTCTCCACTAGGACGCATTCTTATAATATTGCGATCTTAGTGGATTATCGCTGATTGCGATCCTATTTGGCAATAAATAATATGATCAAGTTGCAGTGATTAAACATAACCACACATTTCTGATTTGTTTTCAAACATCGCCGTTTACATTAAATATATAAATATTTTAAAATATCGGTAATTATATTTAAATTGTGATTTTTGAGTAAACAGCTTAAATTTTATTCGTTAAATAGTCCTAACAAATGCCACTCTTGATTTCCAAATCCTCTAGATAAATTGGAAATCACTCGTGGCATTACTTACGATAATTATTACAGAACGTTGTTCCCAGATCCATAGGCAGAAGGGGTGCAGATCTTGTGATGTCTGTCCTAGAATGAATATGTATAACAGTAAATCTTTCAAGCTATAGTAAATATACCTTGTATCTCAAACCATTACTATAAATCCTAGTCTTATATTCTGAAAGTATAACTTTATCTATTTATTTATATATCAGGTTTCACAAAATCTTCTGGCGCCCAATTAATCTCCGGTCAATCTCCTTCAAATCTCTATGTCATTCCAATCTCCATAATCCAATACTTTTTCTATCATACTTCTCAAAACACCATCAATCCACCTCATTTTTTGGCCGTTCTTCTTCTTCTTCTTCTTCTTCTACCAAGTGGTACCCATTCTAGTTTTCACATTGAGACTCCCTGTCTTCTGTCATTCTTTTTACATGACATCTATTTACTACATTCAAATTTTAACTAACAGACTATTCCCTTCGACACTGAAAAATTACAAACATTTATTTTCTTTTTACTCGATTTAACTGCGAATAAACCAATTTTTCTTCTTCTCTATTGTAGCGAATAATATGATAGGATACATACAAGCTAGAATAAAACTCTAATATACATAGATCTAAAAATAAAAATGTTCGAAAATATATTAAAAGTATACCATAAGATAAACATGTCTTATAATATATCATAAAAATCAGAAAATTACAAGGATTATGGAAATTATATCAAATATTTTATTAAAATTAAATAAATCAATAAATAACCAAAATATTATATATTATTAATATCGCTATAAAGGACGTATGTGGAAAAGTAGAAATATATCCAGGTAAAATTCCATCTACATTGTCCAGAATAAATAGGTATTTCCAAATGTACCTGATTACATAAATAACAAATGATATAGGAACACAAAGGGTATTGTCAAAAGAATAAAACTATTTCCTATATATAATTGTAGACTTTCACGGCCGGCGTCTTGATCCATATTTGGTTCGTCTTCCGGGCTTATAGGCCGTGGTCTGGTTGTCTTCTTACTCGACGTTTCATCTACTGCTGCGGTAGACATCATCAGGAGATACTGCGTGCTTTCTGTGAACTCCTCAACAGTCTGCAGCCGACTGTTGAGGAGTTCACAGAAAGCACGCAGTATCTCCTGATGATGTCTACCGCAGCAGTAGATGAAACGTCGAGTAAGAAGACAACCAGACCACGGCCTATAAGCCCGGAAGACGAACCAAATATGGATCAAAACTATTTCCATTTATTAGTCTATACAAATTCCAAGAAATAAGGACATAAAGAATCACTGCCTGTCTAACATAGATAACAAAAGACATTCATCTACCTTTAGAAAAGATAGCAATCTCTTAATATTGATAGTTTACAAAACTGAAGAAACTGAAAAACATGTATCTATTAAATATCAAAGAAGCAATTAACCCAGTTCTTAGAAACTAAATTAAAGCTATTAACCAGAAAACCCCCTTCTAAGGAAACACATACTAGCAAATAAGATTATTGTAACATGTATATATATATATATATTCAAATTGTATCGAGTGGAATCGAAAGAAGTAGGAGGAGCTGTCGTCTTTATAAGCGAGAACAGATATCAAAATACTCTCACTCTCAGTGATTCTGTATTGAGTGTTAAAACATCGTAAACCTATAGACCGCGATCTCCGATTCAGTTAAAGCTCACTCTCGGTAACTCTGTATTCAGCGTTAAAACATCGTAGTTCTACAGACCGCGATCTCCGATCTAGTTAAATTTTAGATTCGTCCAAGAAATTGTTAAATTTAAAGTTATAGTCCGTTAAACATTGGACTTTGAAAATATTTGATTCAAGCATGTGGACCTCTAATCACTTCATCGACTCCACTCAATAAAACTTGATAATTGTAGTAACAAAAGTGTATCTTTTCATGATTAAACATTCTTTTTGATTCGTAAAAAAAATTGAGTGTAAGATTTAACGTTGCTTCTTTTGCTTATAAAAAAGTTCATAACCCTGAGATCTCTTGCCTACCGCAGAGCACCGGCACACTTCTCAGTTTAGGTTCTAGGCCTGTTCCGATCTCATAGCAGTCGTGGTAGAGTGGTTTGGTGTTTAAATGATCCCGAGAGCTATGCCGGCGGTAGCATTGCTGCCGATAGGGTTACCCATGCCACCTTGGTCGACAGAGTGACGATCTTTCACCGTAAAAATACAACCGTCAAGAAATTCGGACATGGGTTCCACTGGGGTAAAATTTTCCGGAGGTCAAATAGTCCCCCAATCGATTCTCCGGGCGGGGACTACTTCAGGGAACCCATGCCAAAGAGCCAAACATATTGGATAAGTTCCCAGGAACATGGAACGTTATCCCAAAAATAGGAACATTTGATAATTATATAAGAGAATTAGGATAGAGAAGAAATTGTTTCAGGCTAGAACAATCATAATTAGGAATGAAAATGGGGATGTGATTGCAGATTCTAGGTTTATATTAAATAGATAGAAAAAGGATGGAAAAGTTACTTTAATCAACTATTAAATGTACATGCAGAACCGAATATTGAAGAGGATAATTTACAGACAGCAGAAATACTAGTCGCAGTGAAATGGCGATAGAAAAAATTGAAGATGTATAAAGCATCGGGTTGAGATGAGATCCCAGCAGAACTGTTTAGATCAGGGGGAGACAAATTGATGGACAAGATACACCAGTTGCTTAATATGATTTGGGAAAAAGAAGCTCTTCCAGATGAATGGAAAGAATCGATTATCGTGCCAATTTATAAGAAAAGATAAAACTGATTGCAACAACTCAGGGGTATCTCATTACATTTAACTTCGTACATAATTCTAACAAATATATTAGTAAGCAGATTTACTCCTTATATTAATGTCATTCTAGGTGATCATCAATGTGGATTTAGAAGAAACAGGTCTACAACATATCAGATTTTTAGTATAAGACATATTTTAGAAAAGAAATGGGAATATAATGGTACTGTACATCAACTATACGTAGACTTCAAAAAGGCATCGGATTCAATTAAGAGGAAGAAGTTACATAGCATCCTGCTGGAGTTCGGAATTCCTAAAAAGTTAGTTAGACTTATACGAATGTGGTCTTAATAGCACAAAGAGTAGGGTGCGTGTAGGCAAACAGTTTTGGGAATATTTTCAAATCCAGAATGAGTTGAAGCAAGGAGATGCACTATCTCCTCTACTTTTTAATTTTGTACTAGAGCATGCCAACAAATCTTTAGAGGATGAAGAAAGTCTACAACTCAGTGGTATTAATAAGTTGTTAGTTTATGCTGATGATGTAGTACTAGAAGCTAAAGGCCAACATACACGCACTATTGAGTAACACTAAGAAATTGGGACTGAAAGTAAATATCAATAAAACTAAATATATGGTCACACATAGAAATGCATTACATAATGGAAATGGACAGCTAATGACAAATGAGGGAAATTTTTGAGGAAGTGGCTGAATTCAAATACCTAGGAACAATAATCACAAATAGGAATGAGATGCACAGGGAGATTAAACATAGGCTCAATTCTGGAAATGCGTGCTATTATGCATTACAGGGGCTCTTGGCGTCCCAACTCCTTTCAAGAAATGTTGAACTGAAAATATATAAAACTGTTATTCTAGCAGTTATATTATATGGCTGCGAAACATGGAATCTTACTTTAAGGTATGAAAGAGATTACGAATATTTGAGAATAAAGTTCTTAGGAGAATTTATGGACCAAAGAGAGATGAACAGACAGATGGATGGAGAAGAGTACATAACAGTGAACTACATGGTTTTTATAGGAAGCCAGATATAATAAGAACAGTTAAGTCTCGTAGACTGCGGTGGGCTGGACATGTGGCACGAATGAGGAATGAAAGACGTGCATGGAAGTTTCTTGTAGGAAAACCAGAGGTAAAACGCCCAGTTGGTAGACCAAGAATGAGGTGGAGAAAACATTGACTATGATTTGAGGGAAGTAGATTATACAGGGGATGATTGGAAAACATTAGCTCAGGATAGGGATATATGGAGAGCTTATGTCCGCGCGGTCATGAACCTACGGGTTCGATAGTGTCAGTGAGTTAGTTAGTTAGTTAGTCAATAATAATAATAATAATAATAATAATAATAATAATAATAATAATAATAATAATATAAATTATAGACAATGAATGGCGGATCTTTATAGAAATGAACGAAGTTTAAGTTTCAGGAGCCCTGAAATTGGTTCTACCGTAGACCCGATTTTCATTTTCATATTTTTTATGAGTCAATGTCCTCGACATTATGCAATGCATAATGTGCATAATAAGCATACAGTCGACACAGCCTTCTTAATACAAGTTTGTTCTCCCATCATCTGATTGATACTGATAGGGCCTTGAACTTCTTCTTAGGGTCGTAATAGCTATCGGCTTTTATCACCACTGCAAAGGACCCCTTTACACTAGAAGCTGCAAAACTCCAAAAAGTATAGGTCCGCCTCTGATAACACTGGTCGACAAAAATGAACTTTTTTTCACAAGAATAAACATATGAGACTTTATAAGTATTTTTCATCCTGAATTTAAATATTATTTCAGTTTTTTCCTATCGGGCAAGAGTTTTCTGTCATATTCATTTACATTTTTTATATATTTTTTTATAATTTTTAATGAAATCCATCTAACTCTAACTCATTCTGACTTACCTAGAAAGTGATAGATATTGATTTTCGGGCATATTTTGCATCTGGAACATCTCTCTCCTTGGTCCAACAGTAGTCAGCCAGCATATTAGAACTCCACTTGCCTTGGTACCTCTTTTCCATTGTGGAAATTTGCTGATGAAAACGCTCACCGTGCTCATCAGAGACAGCCCCAAGATTTTCCGGAAAGAAGTCCGGAAGAAGAGAATGCTAAAATCAATTTTAAATAAGTGGCTGTCACAGAAAAAAGCTGTGTCTGATGGAAAACTTCTGACTACATATCTGAATTCAATATGAAAAATGCACTAGATTCACTAATCAGATTTCTTGTGAAGAATACTAGTGTAATAATATAATGTAGTTATTGATCGTAAGATCATAACATAGTGATACTATCCGAGAATTTGCATTTTATTATTATTACGTAACCTATGTCCCATGAATTTTCAGTAATAAAAGGTCTACGTCAAGGCTGTAGCTTATCCCCAACGTTGTTCAAGATTTATATACAACAAAATATATATACAGTCAATATGCTCAATTCACCAATTAATGTTTTAAAATGGTCAACACGTTTCCACAGCCAAGTTGTCATTATCAAGACCAGATATTGACTGAAGACAAAATTTATAATGAATAAATAAACAAATTCAGTTAAAAACAAACTACGTCACATGACGCAATCAATCACAAGTAAACAGTAAAACATAATAAAACTAATTCTCTTTTCTTTAAATTGAAGAAAAGAGGGCGCTGTACGGAATAGGGCCCTTGTCTTTATTCAAGATTTTATCCTTATTTTTATAAATTTCCAAACTTTCAAGGATGTCAAGGAATTTGAAATCAATGACTGAACGAATCAGCCTAAGGTTACTTTTATATAACCTTTGGAAATTTATAAAAATAAGGATAAAATCATGAATAAAGACAGCTCCCTCTTTTCTTTAATTGAAAGAAAAGAGTATTAGTTTTATTATGTTTTACTGTTTACTTGTGATTGATTGCGTCATGTGACGTAGTTTGTTTTTAACTGAATTTGTTTATTTATTTATTATAAATTTTGTCTTCAGTCAATATCTGGTCTTGAGAATGACAGCTTGGCTGTGGAAACGTGTTGACCATTTTAAAACATTAATTGGTGAATTGGGCATATTGACTGTATATATATTTTATCACCAAGAAGATCACTTGTGTATTAAATATATACAACAAGCTTTACAAACATGGAAGAAAAAGCGTAAAGGTATGGGGATACCAATTGAAGATGTAACTATTTATATATTATTATTTGCAGATGACCAGGATTATAAGCATCTGGAATATATGAGTCGAAAACTCATAAAAGAGTATATTAAATGAGGGAAAAAGTAAATTTGAATAAATAATTTTATTTATCTTGTGGTGATGAAAAGAATGATTTAGTTTTGGAAGGTGGAATGGGATGTAGCAAAGGATGTGAAGAATGTAATTACCTGTGGATCAAAATTAACTCAAAGTGTTTTCTTCCAAGAAAATGACAAAACATAGAATTCAAAAAGGCAGATCGGTAATAACAATGTTAAACGGAGTTTTGTGGGATAATAACATAAGAATATGCCTAGATACCAAATTACAAATTTATAAATCCATAATTCGAAGCGCGCTAACATACGGTGCAAAAACATGGCAGTTGAATAAAAATTTGAGTTTGAAGCTTGTGTCTACTGAAATGGATTGTTTTAGACGCTCAACTAGATATTCTAATTTGAAAAATATAGTCATCAGACAACAAATGAAAGTTCAAAATTCAATATTAGATTTTGTGAAATATAGACAACTAGAATGGTATAGTCATGATATCCGAGAAAAGATTGCCCAGACAAGCTTTGGAATAGATTCCACCTGGGAAAGGAAAAAGAGGCCAACCTAGATTAAATGGATGGGTGATGTAAGGATGTAGACCAAGAATGAGGTGGGAGAATAACATTAACTATGATTTGAGGGAAGTAGATTATACTGGGAATGATTGGAAAAAAATAGCCCAGGATAGGGATGTATGGAGAGATTATGTCCGCGCGGCCATGTACCTACGGGTTCGATAGTGCCACCAGAGAGTTAGTTGGACACAGGAAGATGTTTTATTACATTGTAAACCTGTTTATAAATAATTAAAACTATTCTAACCGATAAAAGACAGTTGATTTGTATTTGTATGTTTTTACTCATACCTATAATAATTTAATAATAATAGTAATAATAATAGTAATAATAATAGTAATAATAATAATAATAGTAATAATAATAATGCCAATGACAGTTCATAATGGAAATATAATAACTAACTATCGTACGTGGAGTTTTGTGGCCGCGCGGACGTACGCTATTCATACATTCTTATCCTAGCTAAAGTTTTCCTGTGTATTTACCTTCCTTAAATGATGATTAATATTATTCTTCCACCTCATTCTTGGCCTACTTGCTGGGCGTTTTCCAATAAAAAGTTTCTATGCCCTTCTTTCATTCCTCATCCGTTCCACATGTCCTGCACCTCGCAGACTACGAGACTTAACTGTTATTGATAATAATAATAATAATAATAATAATAATAATAATAATATTAATGATAATGGTAATAATAATAATAATAATAATAATGATAACTAATAATGTTATTTTAGTATAAAATATTAAGGTATCTTCTTCTTCTGCCTTCTAGAATTAGCTGTTGACTTACATATACATCAAGAGATTGAGTCCTTCCATATCGTTACAAGATGACCTACTTTTCTTTCCCTTGGTTTTATAGTTTAATAAAATATGTGGAATTCTATTTAGCTACATTCTTGCAATTAATTCTTGTGATTTAATTTTGTCGGTAAGACTGAATGCTCCTAATTAACTTCTTACAACTTTGTCGTATGTGTGTGTGTGTGTGTGTGTGTGTGTATGTGTGTGTGTGTGTAAATGTGTGTGTGTGTATGTATAAATATATATAAAACATGAAAAGAAAAATAGAAGCTTGGACGGGATTTGAACCGGACCTCTGAATTGATACTTCAGTGCGCTGCCAATTACGCTATCCAAGAATCCTCGTACAAACATTTGTGTTTCTTTATATATATATATATATATATATATATATTCTTTTCCCATGATTGTGCAACCTAACAATCGTAAAAACTTCATTTTTGAGCTTCTACCTTCTTTCTGTCTGATTTAGTAATTGCCCAATTTTCGCAACCATTCTTAACGTGCCAACATGCTATAGGCCTAGGTACAGCCATCGTTTTATAAAATTTAAATGTTCTAGATTTTAGAGTCTTATTTCTTAAATGTATTTTATTTTTCCATATATGCCATAAAACCTGTATAATTGTTTTATTAATGCAATTTTTCTGGTAGTAAGATACATTAAATTCTAAGTAATTGCAAGTTATTCGTCTGTTCTAATCTTCAGTTATTAATTGTCGGCCAGTGCTCTTGTTTTTACTTAATAAATATTCACATTGAATTTGTTTTCTTCCTTATTTAATTTGTGTGCAGCTATTTGTAGTTCATCTTCCCAGTTACTAAATAATACCTGATCATCGACGAATAGCAATAATGTGTTTAGAATCTGACCTCTAATTCTAAAATGTATATTTAATTATTTTGCCATTGTCTAACAATTCCATCTATGCAGATGCCACAGATGTAGGGCAATCTTGTTTTACATCTTGATTGGTTCTTAGTAATTTAATACTAGTTTTGACTCCGTTGTCGACTATTATTTGTTTCAAAATATAGACTTGGATGACCCATGTTATAGCCTATTTTTGGGACGTGACATATTATTAAATGTGTATTATGAAATGCAAACTGACCACAGAATAACATCTGTTATAAATGGATATACAGTACATCCTCAGAGTGTAAACAACACTGAAAGATAACAGCTTATGGATTTACAATGCTAGCGTTTAGCAAGGTTGTAGTGCTGTTGTCTTGATAACGAGGCATTTAGGTAACACCAGACGAGCGCTTTGCGTCCCTAGCTAACTGCGCGATCAAGTAATAAGTGTGATGGTACATTAATGTTATAAATACCGTAATGAAATCCAGTTTGCAGTAGGCGTTTAGAATTTCATAACACTCGAGAACTTAATTTATGAATAACTTACTTCTATCATAAACGAGATGAATGGCCTATGTAATGTAATTGATTAGTAATTACATTCTACGGCCAATTATATAATGAAAATAAAAACTTATTTCAATGATCGAAAGAAAAAAAAATCATAAATCGTGCCCTCACGATAGACGCGTGGCTAGCGCGGCAGCTCCTAATGGAATCTCAGGTTCGAATCCTGGCGGTTCCGGAGGGATATTGAAGGTGGGTATACCGAGATTTTTCGGTTTTTTTCTTCTCTCGGGATTCTACCGTTTCCCGAATTTCATCCTACCAATATTCTCTAATATATCTTCCCTTCCCTTCCCTTCATGTCACTTCATTTCTCATTCGCTCATTTCATACCATCCTTCATCTCATGTTAAATAAAAAAATAGTTTGGTTGACAACTCACAGTTGTTGAAAATATATGGTTGCGGGGATCTAGCGAGAGCTCACCATGGTGCTGCCTTATGATTCCGAACCTGAACAATAAAAAATACAGAAAGTACCAACGGGAGGGTTGTAGTCCCCCTTGCGACCAAAGGCCTACCCAAAAATGGTGGTATGGGTCATGGGAGTAGAACCAGATGTGTTAGGCCTAGAAGACGATTTATAACTCGTATAACACCGTAGAATAGACTTCAATTTCACCCTTTTCCATAATATAGGGTTAGGGCAATAGATCTTTCAGGTCGCGGTGCTCAGGGCAGTCTGGCCTCCTAGCCCGAATAAAGAATTGAAGATCATAAATCGTATCTTATGTGAAGAAAACATTTAATAATCGTATCTTCTTCTTTTTGGCCCTTCAGCTTAATATGAGCCGTCGCCGCGCCGTTCTCTTCCAGCTTGCTCTGCCCTGCATTAATTACTACCAATTTTTTGATCATACAATTTTTGTATTATTCACTATTGAGTACCTTTAGCCTATCCATTCCTGAATCTTCATATTTTCCGTCGTCCTTCCGGCTGCTAACAACAAACCCGATATGCCTTCCTGTTTTTATCCACCCTGCTAACATTATCAATCTCTCTGAAAATTTTATATTTTTCCTAGGTTCATTCTTATGCCTTCGTCTCCACTATAGCATCAGAAACAGCTCAAAAGTTACCATTTGATAATTATTAAGGAAAAATAAAAAAATAGATTTATAAATGTTTTATGTCATTTCATTTCGCTGTCTCCACTGTCATCAACCTAATTGGAATTTTTTCTTGGTTTTCTTCAACCTTGAAAGGAAAAGCTGGGTTGAAATTTAATTACCAGTACCCTTACATCTTAATCATTAGTTCATTATATCATTAAATGCAGCGCAATCTATGGCATTCTCTACGGCACTCAACGGTAAGGCTGCCCGACATCAGCATTTCTTCCCGGTGAACAGTATCCTCTAGAGTCGGCTATTAAAATTATAGTATTCATATTGTTTGCTAACAGTGACAGAGAAAGAAAGATTGTAGGTTGTAGCGTGAGAACTCTGGCAGACCCGGTTCGCTGGGAACGACAAGCGCTGACGCCGAGCTCATTTACCGCCGAGCTCATTTACCGCCGAGTGCCGTAGAGAATGCCATAGACCGTTCTGAATTAAATAATTTAACTTATTCAGGAAACACGTGTCAAAAAAAACAATTATAGAAAATAAGTGTGTTTGATACGCAGTTTACTGGACGCAAACAATGATTATATACGCAGTATGACACTTCTATATGCAGATTGTAACTCGGTCCCGGATGTCTAGTACTCGCCTCTAGTTCTGACGTTCGCAAGTTTAAATTAGGATGCGTCGATGGATTTTTCAGAAAGTAAAAATCCTGATTATGGCTTCCTTTGGAAGTTAGATAAAACTGCGGATACGGTATCATAGATTTATAACACGTAAAAGAACCTCAAGCTTGAAAAAAGAGGTCTGAGCAAAATTTGTCGGGTTTTTCACACCCATATTTGAATTGCGACGCCAATGACCTTAGCTGTTATATAACGTTGTTAGATGAAATACTAACTATCGTGTGTAACTCTTTCCCCCTATTGTTTTTAAACGTATCTAGTTCCGCACATTTATAAATTGTATTCATTATTTAGATTGCATTTGATTAGATTTTTATTTGTTTTGCGGCAGTAATAAAGAAGATCTAACCAACTAACTATCACTAGCACTATCGAGGTAGTTTTTCAATCGTCCCCTGTATAATCAACTTCCCACAAATCATGGTTAATGTTATTCTCCCACACCATTATTTCCTTACCTACTGGACACTTTCCCTCTAGTTTTCCTACAAGGATTTTCAAAGTCCTTCTTTCGTTCCTCATTCGTGCCACGTGTCCTGCCCATCGCAGTCTACGAGACTGAACTGTTCTTATTATATCTGGTTTCCCATGAAAATCATGTAGTTCATTGTTATGTAGTATCCTACATTCGCTTGTTCCTGTGTTTGAGCCTTTGCCATGGCTTCCCTGAAGTAGTCCTCGCTGAGAACTAACTGGGGGAGTATTTTACCTCCGGAAAATTTTGTCCCAGTGGAACCCATGTCCGCTTTTCTTGACGGTTGTAATTTTTACTGTGAATGATCGTCACTCTTTCAACGAAGTACCTTTTTTCGTCTGACTTATCGCCTTCGACCTGTCCGGCAAGGGTAAACCTTTCGGCACGAATGCTACCCCCGCGCCGGCATAGCTCTCAAGGTCATTTAAGCACGCAAGTCACTCCACAATGGCAAGCCAAATATACCATGGAGGGAAGATTTAGGCTTACTGTATTAAACTTTATACCTATAATATCTTAATATGAATCCACCTTGCTGGCTCATATGGTAGCATACCTGCTTCCTGACTAGCGAGACCGGGTTCGGTACCCGCCATGGTTGAAAATTTTAATTGTAAAATTAATTTAAATCAATTATTGTAGTTATGTTCACCGCTGTGGTCTCGAGTTAGCATGCTGCTTTGTCACGCAGCGGACCCGGATTCGATTTTCGGTCGGGACAGGCTCCTGGGTGAGTTTTTTCGGGGTTTTTCCTCACCTATAAGACAAATGTCAGGTAGCCTAGGGCCCAACGGTTCCCGAAAATCATCCGGCCATCACCATCATCCTTATCATTATCATCATCATCCTTCACCGGTGTGGAAAGCAACGGGAAGCTACCACACCTATAATTCCCTAGTAAGCTGCAAAGCATAGCATGGAAGTGCTATGATTGCAGTGAAAGACCTGCCCTCGGGCAGAATTACTATGGATATATGGATTGCATTTGTAAAATGTTCAATCTCGGAGCTAGGAAGGATAGTTTTGTACGTTTTGTACAATTTTTAATCGCAGATTCCTGTATTAAATTGTAAATCCCCTTCAATAGGGAAAAGGGATGTGGTATTGTTGATAGCGAATCATCCGTCGGATAGGGACATTAATATTGGGTTTTATCTTCTTCCTTCTCTTCATCATTGTCTCTCATACAACACACTTTACAGTACACAAACACATTAATATACATTATTCCCTCTGTACACAGTATAAGAATAGGCCTACGTCATACACGTAAAGTGGTCTACCGAAGTGATGCGTAAATTGAAAAATAGATCTTATTAACATGATCTATCCGCTTAGTGCGGAACGCTAAGCACGAAAAATGCAGTGTATGTCATTAGAACATACACACGCACTCACTTATATCTTAATGATATTTTTTACCATGTAGATGAATATATCCATGAACCTGTATAGATGTCACTTGTAGCGAGCGCGAACCATTTCTACGGCACATCATGTATAGGCTGGTTGCCAATATGGATTCTGCTCACCTACTCCACTGCCCTGCAATAGCAACTGCTGCACTCCACCAACACTACTGGGAAGCAAGAGGGAAAATGATCTCACTGCAAAACCACTAATCTACTTGTTAAGATTATTTAGTTTATATTTTTATAGTATTTCTGATATTGTTTCTATCTAATATATTAAAATTAATGTTTGTTTGTTGGTTTGTTTGTTTTTTCGTTCGTTCTTTCTTTATGCGCGGCCATACCGTTGATCCGATTGTGATGGGGCTTTTTGCAAAATTTTCAGAAGATTCCCGGGATGAATATATAAGAGAGTTGTGATACTCAACTCCTACACCCTTAAAAATCGCCATTTTTAGTGGAAAACATGAAAAAAAAAGTAGCTCTTTGGACGCTTAAATGGCTTACGCTGCCTAAACCATAACAAATACACAAAATTAATGTACACAGAATTGAATATCTCAAAAAGCTCTACAAAAAAGTCCGCGATAGCATATGTTTACCTCTTACGGATAACTCACAATAACCATTTTTGTCTTTCATTGATGGCAAGAAGATCGAGACAAGGTTACGTAGATTCCTGCGCAAGCATAGTAGCACATGGCGAGTATTCTTTTACGGATAACTCACAATAACGAACTGTCTTTTAGCTCATTTATGCCAAGATGATCGGGATAAGTAGATTCCCGGGTAACACCGTGTAATCAGTACGGGGAATATTAAAATAATTACGATATACATATATAATTATTTTTCATTTTACTTATTCAACTAATCATAAAAAATACATTAATTTTCGTCTTTCAGCTCATTTATGCCAAGAAGATCGGGATGAGTAAATTCCCGGACAACGGCGGTACACAGCAGGGGGTATCTAAATATATATATATATATATATATATATATATATATATATATATAAATTTATAATTATTCTTCCTTTTACTTATAAAACTAAACATAAAAACAGGTTAATTTTCATTTATTTAGGCGTAGCAGCGCACGCCGGGTATTAGCTAGTTGTATATATTGTAAACATGTTAATAAGATCTGTCAATTGTATAAATGATCTGTATTTCAAGTATCCTGCATTAAGATATTAATAAATAATTTTCTTGCATCCATTTATAATAATATCTCTGTAGGCCTATGTTTATTTTAAAATTTGTATTTCTAGCTCTTTCTAACTTAGTAAAATAAGTGATTTTCAGAAATTTCGATTACGATATAAAAGCAGGTAAAGCTGACAGATTCTGTCAAAACCGTAACGATCAGCAGTGAATAAAAGGCTATTCAGAAATCCAGCGTGAATTTATTCTGACATATGACGGGGCTGTGCGAATGAAAACTTTACAGGGCTAGGATTTCTGTGTAAATACATATTTGTTTTTATATTAGTTAAAGTTAAAATTACGTTATATGTTTACGAATTGAGGTATTCTGAGTGATTTAAGTCACATTTGTTTTTCCATATTTGTCCACATTTCGAGGTGTACTACAAATTTCAGAAAGCATTAGGCCCTACATATAGTTACACAGTTGAACATTTTATTTTAAATCATCATCTTCTTTCACGGATTAGGTCTCTGCCTGTTCCGATCTCACATTTGTTCAGCCCAGCGTATTCTTGGTCTTCCTACCGATCTTCGTCCTCCAGGATTATATATCAATGCCATATTTGGTACCCTATCCTCTGTCATTCTCTGCAGATCCTCTATCCAGTTGTTCCTGTGTTCTTCTATTTGTTGGAGAAGTGGTTGTACTTTTAGTTCCTCTCTAATATTCTCATTTATAATATGTTCTTCTCTTGTACAACCTTTCACGCCCGTAGGAAGCTCATTTCCGCTGCCTAAATAGATTCCATATTTAATGGTTTCAAAGTTATTCTTGCCGAATGAACATTTTAACAGTAGGCTATATTACGATGCGAGGTTGGGAAGTGGTTTTTTACAGAAGCGAGGGAATGTTTAAAAACCGAGCGATAGCGAGGTTTTTAATTTCCACGATTGTGTAAAACACTTCACAAACGTGCGTTGTACATTATTTTTTGTGCGACGGTGTTTTCAAAATAATACATAATATTAAAATAATAACATCTTTGTTGCAAATATTTGCTTTCATTATAAACAACTGACTAATGTTAACAGTGTGGACAATGTTTATTAGTTGATAATACAGCAGGCCGTGACACCAATCAGTATTTATTGTTTTATATAGTTTCAAATAAAATTCAATTCATTTAAAATACAGTGATTTTTTCGTATAATGTATATTAACACTACCTTCTGGGTATATTTTTGTATATACATTGTACGTAGTATACATAAAGGACTGTGATTTAACTTCCCGCTTGTTTGTAATATGAAATATTACAGTATAGTTACTTAGGTTGGCAATCCCGAAATGTAGGAAGTTTAACTTTCGATCATTGTCGCCATTGCTGTAAGTACGACAAAACGCACTATCGTGCAAAGTAGTATATTACTATGCGAAGTTGGGAAGTCGTTTTTTTTATAGAATCGAGATCAGCGAGGTTTTTAATTTCGGAGATTGTGTAAAACACTTCACAAACGTGCATTGTGCAGCCTTTCAAAAAAAAAATATGGCGCAATTCTTGATGATGGAAAGTTAATTAAGTAGCTCATCCCAAGAGTCAAGGGTTAAAATCTGGCTGGGGTCGATATATTATTAGGATGGATGAATCCTAGAAAACAAAAAGTTTTCTGGGAGAAACTTAAAGCCATGGATTCCGAGTCTGAAGATTTCAGGCTTGTAACATAATCTCAGCCTACATTGGAGCAAAATTTAATGGCCTTTCCCATCCAAGTAAAGGCTTTGTAAAGACTTAATGAAAATTAGCAGCAGAAAACATAGAGTTCTGAAGAGCGATTCACACCGGTACGTTGTCACATGTTCTGAGTCGTTTGAATATAAAGTGGACGGCGTAAGTCTCTCTTCATGCAGCATTCGTATCGTTCGCTTCAGTGGAGTAGTCGGTAAGACGCTCTTTTTTTCCGACCACGCGGGCCCACGTTCGATTCTGGCCAGGTAGATTTTTTATATCTTTTATTTATTATTATTTAATAACGTCGTTAATTTTCATAATGCCTACATGTTACCAGGCTTCGTTATATAAATAAATTCGTATATATATATATATATATATATATGGAAATATTCCGGTCGTGACAGGCACCTGGGTGACATTTTTTCGGGGATTTTTCTCACCTGTAATATAAATGTCAAGAAGCTTAGGGCCCAACGGTCCCCGAAAATCATCCGGCCATCATCATCATCCTTATCATTATCATTCTTCACCGGTGTGAAAAGAAACGGGAAGCTACCGCACCTACAATTCCCTAGTAAAGCTACAAAGCATAGCATGAAAATGCTATGATTGCAGTGAAAGACCTGTCCTCGTGCAGAATTACTATGGAATGGAATATATGGAAATAAATAAATTAAAGGAAACAGCTCATATATATATATATATATATATATATATATATATATATATATAGAAAATGAATAACGATTGTAACGTCTCATTACTTTGTTTACAAAACACGTGGCATAATAACATGATTTATTTCCATTACTAATACAAAATGCGTCTGATTAATTAATATATAATTGCATTATACAAGTAAGTCTTGAAGTACTGCATCCCTTCATACAGACAATTTCTAGGGGAGATGGTTGTGGTCTAGTGGAGGCAGCTTCTATTTTCCGTGCATGAGGTCGCATGTTCGTTCCTGCTATCATGTTTTTTTTTCTCTCGTCCTTATTTCAATTAATTGTCTTTCTTTTGTTTCGTTTCTTTTGCTTTGTTTTATTTTCAGTTTTTACCGCACTACTTATTTACACTAAATTGTTTTCCATTGCACGACATACAACGAAATAGAACGTATTTAGTTTCTCAAATAGTTGTATACTTGTGAGACAAATAGCTATTCTCTGATCATGCGCAGTGGCTTCGTTCTGAGACTGAAAATTATCTGTGCGCCATCAATTATTTCAAAGGCTGTAACCTACATTATTTTTTGCCCGATGGTGTTTTCAAAATAATAAATAATAGTAAAATAATAAAATTGTTGTTGGAAATGTTTGTGTCCATTATAAACTATTGACTAACTTTAACAGTGTGGACAATGTTTATTATTGAAACTACAGGAGGCCTTGAGACAATATTAGTGATAAAATGCGGCAAGTACATATTTATTGTTTTATATTATTTCAAATAAATTTCAATTAATTTAAAATGCAGTGATTTGTTTCGTATAGTGTATAATAACACTACCTTTTGGATATTTCTTGTATATACATTGTACGTTGTATACATAAAGAGCAGTGGTTTTACTTTCCACACACGTGTTTGTAATATGTAATATTACAGTATAGTTATTTAGGTTGGCAACCCCGCAATGTAGGAAGTTGAACTTTCAATTATGGTCGCCATTGCTGTAAGTAGGCCCTACGACAAAACGCACTATCGCGCAAAAAATGTATTTTATCTACTATTATAACAATCAGTGACGCTTTAGTAATTTGTTCGTAGTTGCTAGGCAATAAAACCTATTCTTCATATTCTAACAAAACACAAAACACGCTATCAAAACATAAAATACAGGCTCAACAAAACGTAAAATTCACTTTAATGATGATTGATAGTTATTGTAATAATATTGACTTTTCTGGAAGTATATTAGTAGTTGCATTTTAAACTGATTTTAAAATGTTTCCTGATGAACCGTGAAAATCACCTTCTCCCCTCATTTTTACTTTAAATTCACATGTGAAACTAGCACCCAAAATTGCAGAATATACATGTCATATAAGTAACAATATAATATTTGAATTTTGTCTCCCATAGTCCACGCTACTGTTTCTCTAAACATTTTGTTTCGGCAGTAAATAAATTTAATTAAATATACTAAAATACTATTAACATAGATAAAATATTGTAGGCAACACGTTACAAAACTAGCTTTAGTAACTCGTTTAGTAACTAGTCTAAATAACTATTATATCAGTTGGTCTAATCTGCCTTTCAAAGCCGGATTTTTAAATTTATATAATTTTGAAAACAAATTGTGTTTTATGCACATTATTTTCTTTACTGTTTATTTACTTACAGTGTTCTTCCCACAATCATAGCATTGTCATGCTCTGCTTTGCAGCTTTACAAGGGAATTATAGGAAGTTTGTCCCGATCGGGCTCGCTGCGTGACAAGGCAGCACGCAACCTCAAGACTTTATTGTTAAGTCTTCTGAATTAACCCCCTGTGATAATAAAATGTCTTATACCTGATCACTGCAGGTCTGGTTCAAACAATTAGCAAATACATATGGTTCAAAGATTTAGTTTAACACATTGAGTAATTCGCGAACTCTACAATCGCGTATGAGGTTTGAGTGCATCTTCGGTATGGTTCACATATTTCTTCGTTCGGTATCCTGAATAATAATTAAAATACCACCAAATCGTAAATCGTTATCTATTAAATTACGATTGTTTGTAAGTGATTTTACGAATTAAGTACTATCTACAAATGGTATAATACTTTTTTGCAATGCGTGCCAGAAAAAGTTTGCACCATTTCTATAAAAAATGTTAGTCCATATTTTACTCATTATTTTGAGAGTATTTAGTCCATATGTATGTACATATTTAACTATTTTTATTACATATAAACCCTAGCCCGGCTTATAAATAAACACATAAAATTATTAATTTTATATCGTCATAATCCGCTTTACTAAATGCGCTCGTATGCTAAACAAATGCACGATGCTGTAAAAACATGAATCAGATAATGCAACTACATCAGGAATTTAAATAAATATTGCGATAATTGCGGGAAAATGTCGTCATTAACTGTGAAAGTGTACAGTGAAGTTTACGATTTACGCATTTTTTTCTGAAGACTACTGATGTTGCATTATGTAGCCTATGTGCAGATGGAGATGTCTTGTAGATGAACAAAACGGAGCAGTTCGTTAACGCTGGCCAACAGTCATTTTGCGCCAGACATAAAACTAACACTTTTTTGCGCGATAGTGCGTTTTGTCGTACTTACAGCAATGGCGATCATGATTGAAAGTTCAGCTTTCTACATTTAGGGGATGCCAACCTAAATAACTATAGTATAATAAAAATAACTAGGGCCTATACTGTAATATTACATATTACAAACACGCGCATGAGAAGTAAAACCACTGCCCTCTATGTATACTACATAAAATCTATAAACAAAAAATATCCAAAAGGCAATGCTAATATACATTATACGAAACAAATCACTGCATTTTAAATTAACTGAACTTTATTTGAAACAATACAAAACAATAAATACGTACTTGCCGTCATTTTATCACTGATTGGTGCCACGACCTCCTGTAGTTTCAACTAATGAACATTGCCCACACTGTTAACGTTAGTCAGTTGTCTATAATGGACGCAAATATTTCCAACAAAGATTTTATTATTTTACTATTATATATTATTTTAAAAACACCATCGCGCAAAAAATAATGTACAACGCACCTTTGTTAAGTGTTTTACAGAATTTCGGTTTTTAAACAATTTCCTCAATTCTGTAAAAATCACTTCCAACCTCGCATCGTAATACACTATTTAGTAATCTCGGCCTCCTGACTGACTGAGTGATGGTAATGACTGGCATTGCCCAGTGTGCCGTTTTTCTGGGAACATGTCCCTTGGCGGCCGAATTCCATTGAGCTGTTCATTATGGAGTTTAACCACTTAGCATTCGCGTGTCTGGCGGCATACGTGTTTAGTTGCAACACTGTAGCAAGTATATCGGCCTCCTGAAATAACAAGTAAAAAGTATGTTAGTTCAGTTTTCAAGATGGACAATATACGAGTAATTTACTTTCTAGGAATTTTATTTAAGAAATCGCCTATTTCGTGTGTGTGTGTGTGTGTTTTTACAAAAGTGACTATCCATTATGTGAAAACAATGTAAGTAAATCACTATTTTAGAAGAATTTGTAGAACCGAAACAATGTTTATTGTATTTTAGGAGTCTCTGTAGGAGTCTTTAGGCCATCTCGGTAGACACGTGGCCAGCGCGCGGCTGCTCTGAATGGGATCCCAGGTTCGAATCCTGGCGGTCCGGACAAGTATTGTTGGTGGGCTATACCGGGATTCTTCGGGTTTTCCCGGGTTCTCCCGTTTCCTGAATTGCATCCATCCAACTCTCTTCCCTCCCGATAATGTCATTTAATTTCTCATTCACACATTTCATATTCACCCTTCACCTCTTCTCATGTTAGCTAAAAAATAACTTGGTTGCAATCCTCAGGTCTTGAAAATATGTGGTTGTGGGGATCACCAAGATGCTGCCTCATGACTCCGAGCTGAGCAATAAAAAAGGGCAGAAAGACCTAAAGGGATGGTTGTAATCCCCCCTCGCGGCGAAGGACCCAACCCAAAAATGGCGGTATGGGTTATGGGATAACCTGGCGTGACGGGCCTGGAAGTCGACCTACGGTTTACATAACACAATGGAGTAGATTTTCATTCCACTCATCCATAATACTGGGATAGCCCATTAGATCTTTCAGGTCGCAGTCTGCCCTCCCAGTCTGAATATAGAACATAGAACGAGTCTATTTGCAGGGGGTGGAACAGATTCGTGGTATCTGTTCAGTTCACCTGATATTGCTTGAGATGAAGGCCCTACATTTATTTTATTGTGAGAATTAATAACAGCCACAATATAAATTATGTTTTGCAATAGACCATCTTGTCAACACCACTTCTAGAAGTGGAAATTGCTTTATTTATTTATATTTAGCGGGGGGAGGAAATAAATTAGTTATATGAAATTTCTTCAGTTTACCTTGAGATTTGGTGTAGTGTTCTGTATGTGTTACTTTTCTAAAGTGTGTTTTAATTACCTATTTACTCGCTTAATTGATCCCTCGCGTAATTTCCCCTACTTGTTCATATGTGTTATCCACCTCTGATACAATGTGCATTAACTAGGCCAAAAATTTCCAGTTACAACTTTGGACATTTATGAAGATTTCAAATACAAGACAAAATAATTCATGGAAAACCCAAGGTCGAATCAATCCGCTTCTATAAAAACCGAACGGTACCTGCAGTCTCTGTTACCCATGCATCTGTTGTCGTCAGTCTGAACAGAGTTAGGTATCATTATGCATTGGTAATAGAGTTATTCCGTCATAGCGTCAGTGTCTTTAAATTCAACTATGGGAAGAAAGTGTAACAGCTACAATGCAAATTTTAAATTACAAGTGGTAAATTTCACCAAGGAAAACGGAGTGAAACACACCTTCATCGTAATCTACTGTACCGTTATCTTTTATATGGTTTAAGTGTCTGAAATCTGAGAAATATTAAATACAACTTATTCTTTCAATTTCTCAAAATGTCTTTGAGAATAAAGTTCAATGACCATGATGTAATTGCCGTAGATGTCTAATTGATATTGTTTCTACATTGTGAAAGCGTATTGATAGTTTCATAGCCATCGCATGATTTACGTCTCTCGAATTTTCACTCGCAAATCATGAAAAAAGGGGGAAATTACTCGAATAAATGCGGTAATACTAATACCGGATAAGTACAGAATGTCTCTTAAATGTGTGATCAAAATATAATTTCAACTGTGTTTATGGTGAATGCCTTCCAATTAAATAGAAAAACAAATTAATCCATCAACTCAAAAGGCATTTGGATTGTAATTTCGGGTGCAAAGTAAGCTAATTTTATTTTAAAAAATGGGGCCCCTAATATTTGTTGTGAAACGTGACCTCAAATTTACAAGATTGGCTAATGAGGTAAAATCAAGTCATGAGATTTACCATACTGATGATATAGAAGGGAATCAAATTATTAGGCCCTCTACAGACTGTTTCTTTTGTTCGTCTCGACCGTTACCGTCACAAGGTATGGCAACTGATAGTAAATATCCATTGTCCTAACCAAACATTCCATCAGCCATCTGTCCAGTCCCTCAAAATTTCGAATTTCCTGAACAAAAACATGATTCTTCTTCATCTCCTTAAGAAGAAGCTGGATGTTTTGAGGCCTTCGAATATGAAATCAATTTCTCAAAAGTGCATAATACAGTAAAACTTGTTTAATCCGGAACGTGAATAATGCGGACATCTGTCCAATGTGAACAAATTTATTGGTCCCGGCAAAATAAATGTAGTTTTACGTGTATTTATTTTGCATAAAACTGAATCTGTCCAATGCGGAAACGGAAGGATATTTCTACACAATTCATGAAAAAAGTTTATAAGGCGGAAAGATAGATACAGACATGAATTAGTTTCCTCTTCATTGAATTCCCGTTAGGTGATTTAACAATAAGTGATGATTCTGCCGTCCGGTGAAGTAGAGTTTCTATCTGTAACTAGAATTTTCTTTGGCCTCACTGCACACCCGTTTTGCAAAATATAGGTTCGTTTAACAAATATTTGACGTGTGACATCTATCCTACAAATAACCAGTACAAAATCTTAAATTATTTTAAGATCTGAGACCGATTGTGTGCGTATTTTTCACAGATAGCGTTCTGAATTCACGGATGGCTAAATCGTATGTAGCATTGTCATTAAACAAAAAAGTCAAGGTGATTGAAGATTAAGAAAAAAACAAACTCTCAGTATGCCAAATAATGACTAAATTTAAATGTGGAAAAACCCAAGTTTATGAGAATTTACAGCTCAAAGAAAAAATAATGAATGAATGAAGTGCAGGGAAATGGTCAAATGAAGAGGGAAAAAAAAAAAAAAAAAAAGAAATCTTCGAGGAGTAGGAGTGATTTACAAGTCCACGATCAAAAAATCTCCAAATTTGCTGACCGATGCTCCAAGTTCAAGCTCTAACTGTTGTTATATCACTAGGGAATAACGATTTCAGGGCATCTTCAGGTTGGTTGTGGACAGTTTTAAAAGACGACACAATGTAGTGTGGAATTAAATTTGCGGGAAATCAAAGGATGTGGACGAAATTATTGTTATTGAGTGGAAACCGAAACTGCATACTTTAATTTCAGGATCCGCGCCTAAGAGTTGTTTTTAACGCTGACGAAACGGGACTGTTTTTTCGCGCGTTACAGTCGAAGTCGCTCGTACATACTATACTTCACTTTACAACGGCAGCGGAACTACAAATAATCCAAGTTACATAAAAAGACATGTATCGTGCTATATAATCTAAGATTGGTTAATTTGTTTTATAATGCGGAATGTTGTCTAATGTGGAAAAAAATATTGGTGCCATGCGATTCCGCTTTGAGCAAGATTTACTGTATAATGACACAAAGAGAACTAAAGTATTTAGTTAGAGACCGTATCCTAGCACTGTACTCTCGGTGAAAAAAAAAATCCCCGCTCGGTGATGACCATAGGGAAGGAAGGTAATGACGGTCTAGTACGGAACGCAGCTGGATTCCTCGAATACCATTGGCTAGTGATGACGTGCGATTGTTGTATCGTTGTACTACACATAACAAATTAGATTAGTTGGTACAAATTCCTGTTATCGAGCAAGGTTTATTGTGTTAATTTGACTTCTATACTCATATGACTTCACACTAGTTTTAAATGTTATATTAATTTTTAATTACGCTTACAGCGCATTGCCAAACTGTTTTCGAAGTGTACAATACAACCTCTACTTGCGTGGTGTTCACCTCAGCCGCATTCCTTCCTGAGTTTTTTTTTTTCTGGGAGTACAGTAAGTCTAATGCTCAACTATTACCTTTCAGAAACAGTTAAATTGTTTGCCAGTAGATATCAGTAAGACAGCGTTTCGTGTTCGGCATTAACCTTATGTTCCATTGTATTCGAAAATGGACGTTTTATATACAAATATTAGATTAAATGGAAATAGCATGTTTTGAAAATACCAGAAGAGCGGTTACCGTTGAAAGCACTACGTTACCAACCCATGGTTTGAAGATATTTAAAATTTAATTCATAACATTTCAAATTTTCGTGTTTGGCCTTTATATAGTTACTAGAAGTCCCGGCCACGCGTTGCTGTGGCTAAGGTATACGTTAAAAATTTTAATTAAGTTGCTGTCTTTCAGCCAGATCACTTAAAACTAATACTTACACACGAAATTAATAATATTGAAAATAAAATAAACACTGAACACACTTAAATTATGAAATAATCAATATTTGTAATTCAATTGAAATTCGCGGTTGCAACAAAAAGCACAGCCATCTGGATCTCTCTTTGTTAAATAATAAACCAATTACCTTACCAAATTACCTTACACCGCCATCTGTTAGAATCGTATGGAACTCACAGATAATTTGTTAAATAATAAACAAATAATTTGCAATAAAAATATAATGCGACTATAAATTTAGTTATAAACTACCCTAAATCTCAAGTTGGATCAAACTGCATACAGTGTGCAAAATTTTATTAAAATCGGTTTAGTAGTTTAGGATTCCATCGCGGACAAACAACGTGACACGAAATTTTTATATATTAAGATGTGTAATTTAAGTAGCCTAATATCGATCAGACGCTACGAGGTAATACCGGTCATGACCAGAATGATCAACAGTATCCACAAAGGTGAAATGTACATTGATAGTTACTTTCCAGATGTCTAAAAATTGGAGGCGGATTATAGACTAATCTAGGAAACATGTTGGTGCCTTAGAGATGATAAAATATGGCGTTTTGTATTGTAATGTTTTAACTTTTTTGTTTGTTTTAAGGAAGAATGTCCACTACCTGTAGAATATTTATTTGACGTTTGTAATTTAATGACCTGAGTTCCAGGCCACATAAGAAAACGACTATACGAGCAAGTTTTCATTACGGCGTTTGCATTTAACACAAGCTGAATTGGGCAAAGAAAAATCCTCACACTTATTTTTAATTCAGTTCAGCACAGCCATATACAACTGTGTAGTAAAATTACTTTGAAAATTCGTATGAAATAATGTTTCATATAAAGTTACGATTTACAATGTTCATTAAAACGCTACCCAATAATTTAATAATACACGGTGGTGTAAAGCACATATTCGCTTTAACAAACATGCCCACCGCTGTGCTCTCGAGGTAGCGTGATGTCTTGTCACGGGCCCGGGTTTGATCCCCGGTCAGGACAGTTTCCTCGGTGAATTTTTTATCGTGGTTTTTCCTCACCTGTAAGAAACTTTAAGACCCAAACAGTCCCTGCACATCATATGGCCATCATCATCATCATCATTCTTATTCGTCTTAGATTAAGCTTAGGCTTAAGAACTCTCCTGGCACGCACCACTATCATCATCACCTATCATATCATCGAGGCAGCGTAATCCCGCCTTCCAGGCGCCCCAACCTCGGGAGTGGGTTAGAAACACAAGAAATGTCGAAATGACAACCTGGGGCATTGAATAAAAACAATTAGCAAACATTTACGTATCTCCTCCTAGATTCAAAATGTCCTGAAAATCCAAACTATTTATCCTTAATTAATTTAATGGCCATGTTTTTTGAATAGCTACAAAGTATATAGGCCTACTGTACAACAAAAGTCCGTGACGCAGGGACTGCGTAAACCAAATGGATTGCTCAGCAAGTCGAATTTATGGCCCGATGTTGTTGGTTCGAGGAGTATATCTTCCTTTTGTTAATTAAATCGTATGTACACAATTTCGTTGCGAGGAAACAATCATGGCGGCCACTAGAACGATTTTTAACTTTCGATTTCAAGGTGCTCCCACTCATAATGGTCAGATTTAGCTGATTTTTGTTTAATTTGTATAGCATATACCGAGTTGCAAAAAATATAAAAAATGGGCGCTGGAGCGATTTTTCAAATTTTGATTCAGGTTAACCCCAATCTTAATCAACCGCAGTGGTCTAGTGGTTATGCTCCTTGCCTCTGGTCCCAAGGGTCGCGGGTTCAAATCTGGCCGGGGTCGATGAATTTGTTTTAGGATGGAAAAATCCAAGGACCAATTCCTCCGGGAGAGACTTGGGTCTCGAATCAGAAGATTTTCAGGCTCGTAAAAGATCCTTAAGCCTGAATAAAAAGGCCTCTAAAAAAATTTACCGACCTCATTATCCTAGTAATAACTTAGTTGCCTGCTAGATGTCTCATTGGGTCGGTATGTTGACCGTAAACCTTCAATGACATCGATGGGCAAATAAGTATAACTAAATTAACTTGGTCTAGTAACTCCTAACAAAGGAGAGGCTAAGGCTCAAAATCGGCTACACCATTGTAGAGTAATATTAACGGTCCGAGTTTCCTGGTTAACGAATTCGACTTTCCACTTTTTTATTAGCTGTACAACTGGGTGTGTTTGACTTCCTTTATATAATCTTCCTCCACTCATCTGTTTTCATGACTCCTTTTTTTTTTTTTTTTTATTCCTTAAGTATAATTTTATCGAGATCACACTCTAATTCTTGTAGCCACCTTTTTCTTGGTCTACCTCTTCTTTTACTTCCAGGCATTCACACTATTTAAGATATTTTTTAGCATTCTATTTTCATTCATGTTATAAACATGTCCTAGCCAATTCAGTCTCTGCGATTTTATAATTTTTTTCAGTGTCAGGTTCTAACAAATATGTTGTTCTATTTCTTGATTATTTCTTATTCTCTATATTCCACTTTCACATATTGGTCCACAGATTTTTCTTATATATATATATATATATATATATATATATATATATTTTAAACACCATTAACACAATTTCATCTTCTGTACTTTGTATCTATGTTTCAGCTGCATATGTTACAACTAGTCTCACCAGTGTTTGATAAAGTTTCAGTTAAGTTTCTCTGGACAGAATGGATGATTTAAACAATTTTATATTTTCATAATAAAATTAACTCAAACTTTCTTTTCTTAATTGACTACCATATGCCAAGTTTGGTGGCCACTAGAGCGTTAACATACATATAAATAAATATATATATATATTACTCATCCAAGTGTTTTGTGCAGGCGGAAAATATGTTAACTAACAAACTGTCTTTCTCTTTCTATTCCTTACTATGTTGCCACTTCCTGTCCTTTGAATTATGTTGTTTGATTGGCAGGTAGAGAACTGACAAATACTATGTATTTTAATGATCCGTCGTTCTGCACGGTCAGTGGCAGAATGACTAACTTGACAACCCTGTTACTTTTGGGGTTACGCCTAGGAATGAGCTGTCCCTTCCTTGCCCTTCTCATTGCATGTTGCCACTTGTGATTTATTGTCAGACTGGTAATGGAGAGACGACAAATACTGTGATTTTAAATGATCCGACCGCTTGAGCGTTCAGTGCTTAAATGACTGATTTGACAACCATGTTAAGATCTTTCACACGTGTTTAGGGATTCTCCCCCCCCCCCACATTTGAAGTTGAAAAATTTCAATACGTGATCGGATGTACAGTTTTCTCCTACATCCCTTCTACAGATTCAGCAGATCGGCGACACTAGCGCTAAAACTCTTCTCCTCTGCCCGTGAACAGTTAACTTGGATGTGTAATATATATATAGTGTTTACTAAGTAGGATCAATGACGATCTGTAAAAAAACTCAATTTTTTTTTCATGAGTAGGCCTACAACATTCCTTCAGGATTTACTAATATGAAAGATTAGAAATATATAACAAAAGAAAATAACAATACAATGAACAAATTTATGAAAACGATTTATTTATTTAACAGTCTCATTAACTATCTAACTCACTGGTGATATCAAACCTGGAGGTTCATGGCTGCATGTAGATAATCTTTCAATACCCTCCTTCATTCCTTGTATAATTCACCTCCCTCAAATCATGGTTAAAACATTGTACTGTACGTAAGTACACTGTACACTCTTCAATATAGTGCAACTTGTACAGTGTTAAAACAAACATTATCTCTAATCTTGTATTATTTAATTAGTTATTTGCTTTTCACACAGGTAGTATAATGCATTTTTTTTCTTCTTTTACAGCATCACATGCATATTTAGTTTCAAAGTAGATATGTGAATATTCCAATTTCATAATTGATGGCAAAAAATATTCTGCTAAGATCATCAAAAAAAAGAAAATTCACAATTTTACTGATCTCTAGTTGATAATAAATTTTGTGTTGAGCATATTTTTATAGTGCTTTAATTTGTTCCTGCCTGACTTTTATTTTACTTTTTTTTTAATTTAAATCAAATACCTAATGTTTATATTGCTTGCTTGTTCTTTTAAGGTGTCCTATGAAAATATAAAGATTTCATACAACATAAGAAGAGTCTTGCTACAATGAAAGAAGCACCTAATTCAGCCATTTGTTTCTACATTCTCTGGCAGTGAAATGGATAGCTTCAACCTATGTATGTATGAGCAATTGGTGTCTACAAATGTTCTACTGAATGAGATTAGTGATTGAAAAAAAAAAGCTGTAACAACTGGTGAACCTGATATGCTGATCACATGTAATCTCTATACCGACTAGATGATCGTCGTCCATCTCAGTGCTGAACACAAGTTAATATGAGACCAGCAGCCAACTGGTAGACCATGGGCCTTCTGGGCATGTCATGGGAAGAAGAAAAAGTTAAAAAAAATGCCACATGAATCAACTTCACAGAAAAAGTATTTAATGGAAGTATATCAGAAATTGGGGGCACACCGTAGTGTAGTGGTTAAGGCACTGCGCTACAAGCCGGAAGGTCGAGGGTTCGAGTCCCAGTGGGATCAGGATTTTTAAACTGACCCAAACCTTCTGGCGGCACCATGGCCCTGGGGTCGACTCAGCCTCTAACGAAAATGAGTATCGGACACTTCTTCTGGGGGTAAAGGCGGCCGTCACGCAGGGCTGACAACCCGACTGACATCAAGTGCCGATTGTCCGGAAAAAGTGGAGCCTTAACCTCCCACTATCCCCAGGGCCTCCTGAGGCCTGTAGTGGGATCACTTTTCACTCTTTATATCAGAAATTGATGGAGATCAAATAATGTTTAAAACAATTGATCAGATGGCTATTAATTAATGAGACAACAGATAGTTGTAACTATTTCATAGCCAATTTTATGGTCACGAAACTATTGCTACTCAAAATATTTTAAAATGATTCATTATGAAATTATATTACAATAAACAATGACCACTGAAAAAAATATACAGTACAGTGAGAATAGTTCATTGAGTTATTCTTTATAATAACCTTTTTTTTTCTTCTTAATTTCATTAATCTTTCCTGATGGATCTGTTGTAATTATTAAATGTTATTAAACATCTTTCAGCCTTAAACATAAGAAGCTAAAACACTTTATTTTATACTAGCTTAATCAATTAATTACAATATTTAATAAAATAAATAAACTATAAAGAAAATTAATAGTTCAGTGACCTAATTTCCTAAATATCAAGAAAAATAATTGTATTGCGTAAAGAATTTGAAAGTAAGTAATTATTAAGATTTTTATTTTATGAATAAGTTGGAGAAAATTTCTTTTTTTAAATCTCACATTACAAAGACTTGCAAAAAGAGCTAAAGAAGATAGACCAATGAACAGGAGAAGAGCAAGAGGAAAACCAGCCAAGAGATGGATAGACAGTGGCTGTATATCCAATATGTCTTCCACCGAGGACTGATTTGGAAAATAAATAGGATGAAAATCCTACAAATAAAGAAGAAGAAGAATAAGAAGCCCTCATAAAGTTGCGTGTTTTCACAATACTGGTTTCAAAAGTAAATTCTACTTCCATTTACTTACAGTTGCAGTTTGACTGAAGATAGAAGTCAAATTTACTTTCGAAACCAGTATCATGAAAATTTGCAACTTTTTTAGGTGAGATATAAAAAACATTTTGTCCAACTCATTTAAAAAATTGAAAATATCTCATAGTGTTACTTCCCACTTTAATTTTGATTAAAATATCACGCTATTGAAACATGTCAATGTTGGTTTTGACAACTGAAAGTAAGGCACCATGTGTATGCATGAGATCACCCTCCTCCCTTTGTACACGTTCAAATACCCCTCTATATCTATAAACAAATGCAACTGACAACAAAATAAAAACTTGAAAAATAAAACTAATTATTATTCAGTATTAAATCCACAATACTTTTGTAATACAAATTATTTTAAAAAAACTATAAATTGAAGCCTGTAAATTGCTTTTCTTATTTTTTCTCCAAATTTTGTGTTTTTATCTTTAGCATTGTGAATACATTTTCGTAACTCTATAACAATCTCCATGGCTTATGGGATCTATAGGTTCAATGTTGAATTCATTAAGGTCTTCCTTCATTGGTCCCTGACCTCAACCAATGGAACTGAGTTTTATGAGAGTTTTAGAGCACAAATGGCATAACTCCACTTTTTCTTCTTCTTCTTCTTCCTTCCAAGTATTAGGCCAAGGCCTGTTACGATCCTGTAGAAAATTTTCCCTTCTGGGAAATTCTCGTATAAGACTTGAAAGCATAATAATAGCCCTTCGATTGGTTGCTGGCCAAAGGAAGGCAAAACCAGTGATGGGGCTGCCATCTTATAGCCTCTGGTCAGGCTTTTCTGGAGAAGAAAAGAAAATAAAGGAAAGAAGAAATGGAAAAATGGAATAACTCCCTAGCCCTCGGATGCCCTAATAGCGTCAGGGTCGAAAAAAAACAAGAGTTAACCAAGAGAGGTTAGACAGTAAAGTTAAAAGAGTACAAAACACAAGTAAGTGGAAGAAAGTAATTTAAATGTATAAATTTAAAATTTCAATTTATACTTATTAAAATTCTTAAACTGAAGTTATTGCTATCATTTTGAGGTATGGATGTTTATAGTTTCATTGTTGTAAGTAAATGATTCCTACTTTACAATATTTTACACAAAATGCAGCACTTTGTGATTGAATGCTTTACTCTTTTGTTCAGAGCAGTATAATTTAGTATATCCATTCTTCTTTGTGACAAGATGGATGGATATTCATCTAGTGGTGTGGGTGTTAGTTATTCAGAATAAAATAGATGTTAACAGCCTCATGGGCTAGTGGTCAGCATTTCTGATTACTTTCATGAGATACAGGGTTCGATTCCTGGTCAAACTATAGGAATTTTTTTCTTTGCCATGGTCTGGAATTTAGGTTAAGTTTAGGTTAAAAACTCTCCTGGGCGCTTCATTAACATTTATCACCCATCATATCATCGGGGTAACGTAACTCTGCCTTCTAGGTGCCCCAACTTCAGAAGTAGGTTTCAATTCCGCCAATGCCAGGGGAAAAAACCAGAAATGTCATAAAGGACAACCTGGTGGCATTAGAAAAAAAAAATAGATGTTAAGGGATGGAGGAGCTATACACAGTCATAGATCCAAGAGGAAGAAAGATGCCTGGAAAAAAAAAAAAATAAATAATAATAATAATAATAATAATAATAATAATAACAATAATAATAGTAGCAGTGTTCCAGTGCACATTCAGTTATTAAATTAATATTAAGAAGCTAAAGCTGTTACTATGATTGAAATAAGCAAATTAATGTACACAACTAAATTATTGTAATCAATGGTAAAGAGAAAAAGTTTTGCCTGAACCAGGAATCAAACCCCGAACCTTCAGCTTTCCATGCTGATGCTCTCACCACTGAGTTAATTCAGGCTTCCTTCCCATCCAAGCATAAATCCTTCCTTTACCTTACTTTCATGGTCCCACATTCAAATGCTATGAATCATCATATATTTGTGAATGATGATTCATGTATTTGTGAATGATGATTCATTGCATTTGAATGTGGGACCAAGATAATAAGAAAAGGAAGGATTTATGCTTGGATGGGAAGGAAGCCTGAATTAGCTCAGTGGTCAGAGCATCAGCCTGAACTGGGAATCGAATCCCAAACCTTCAGCTTTCCATGCTGATGCTCTAACCACTGAGCTAATTCAGGCTTCCTTCACATCCAAGCATAAATCCTTCCTTTACCTTACTCTCTTGGCCCCACATTCAAATGCAATGAATCATCATTCACAAATACATTCAAATGCAATGAATCATCATTCACAAATATGTGATGATTCATTGCATTTGAATGTGGGACCAAGAGAGTAAGGTCCATCCATAGTATTCTGCCCAAAGGCAGGTCCTTCACTGCAATCATAGCATTTTCATGCAATTCTTGCAGCTTTTCTAGGGAATTGTAGGTGTGGTAGCTTCCCGTTGCTTTCCACACCGGTGAAGGATGATGATGATGATGATAATGATAAGGATGCTGCTGATGAAGATAATGATAAGGATGCTGCTGATGATGATAATGATAAGGATGCTGCTGATGATGATAATGATAAGGATGATGATGATGATGGCCATATGATTTCGGGGACTGTTTGGGCCTTAAAGTTTTCCTGACATTTGTCTTACAGGTGAGGAAAAATCCCAATAAAAACCTTACCCAGAAAAACTGTCCCGAATGGGGATTGAACCCGGGCCTGCTGCGTGACAAGGCAGCATGCTATCTCGAGACCACAGCGGTGGACGAGAGTAAGGTAAAGGAAGGATTTATGCTTGGATGGGAAAGAAGCCTGAATTAGCTCAGTGGTGAGAGCATCAGCACAGAAAGCTGAAGGTTTGGGGTTTCGATTCCCGGTTCAGGCAATTTTTTTTTTCTCTCTTTAGCATTGATTACATTCAATTATTTTCAATCTATCAGAGCCATTGCATAAGAATGGAAAACCCAGACCTATAACAAAATTTAACCTGCCCTACAAACTATTGAGTAAAGATACATGTAAGACTTGTGACACATAACAGTAGAAAATAACAAAGTAAAGTAAAGTAAAGTAATCCCACTACAGGCCTCAGGAGGCCCTTGGGGTAATAGGAGGTTAAGGCTCCCACTTTTTCTGGACAATCGGCACTCGATGTCAGCCGGGTTGTCAGCCCTACGTGACGGCCGCCTTTACTCCCAGACCAAGCGTCTGGTACTCATTTCCGTTAGAGGCTGAGTCTCCCCAGGGCCATAGTGCCGTCAGAAGGTTTGGGTCAGTTTAAAAATCCTGACCCCATCGGGACTCGAACCCTCGACCTTCTGGCTTGTAGCGCAGTGCCTTAACCACTACGCTACGGCGTGCCCCCAAAAGTAAAGTGATCCCACAACAGGCCCGGAGGCCCTTGGGGTAGTAGGAGGTTAAGGCTCCCACATTTTCTAGACAATCGGCACTTTATGTCAGCCGGGTTGTCAGCCCTTCGTGACGGCCGCCTTTACCCCCAGAACAAGTGTCTGGTACTCATTTCCGTTAGAGGCTGAGTTGACCCCAGGGCCAAGGTGCCGCCAGAAGGTTTGGGTCAGTTTGAAAATCCTGACCCCAACGGGACTTGAACCCTCGACCCTCCGGCTTGTAGCTCAGTGCCTTAACCACTACACTATGGCAGAAAAAGTTATTCAAAAGAAATGTGAACTGCAAAATGGACATCTTGCACAGGTTGTAGAATCAAGAAGATTATTGAAGAATAACAGAAATGCAGTGTCTAGTGAGCACTACATACAGTGCCAGTATTTACTTTAGATTTATAAAGGTATTATCCTTCCCAAAATTAGAAACATCTGTGATTTACTATAAAAGGAATTTATATTATGTAATTTGAAGTGTCATTATTTCAAATAAACAAAATATGCTGATAACACAGTCAGATATCCACAAGTCCAGTTCCAATAACTCAAATTTTCTATATCTTGACAGTAATTTTAATTTCCTCGTGATAATGTATATATTTTATATGTACTTTTTTCTATAATTCAAAGTTCTGTTACTCAATTTTTTCAATATGTTGAAAGATATTTCATGCACAAAATATGACACATATTTATTTAACTCAAATTTAGATAACAATACAAACGCCCAGTTGGTAGACCAAGAATGAGTGGGAGAACAACATTAACTATGATTTGAGGGAAGTAGATTATACAGGGAATGATTGGAAAGCATTGGCTCAGGATAAGGATGTATGGAGGGCTTATGTCCACGTGGCCATGAACCTATGGTTTCGATAGTGCCAGTGAGTAAGTAAGTAAGTATACCTATTAAATAATATATAGAATTGATGGATTGAAGTACCATTACTTTAACAATGTGCGGTAGGCAGTAGAAATGAGTCAATGACACTTGCAGTCCGGTACATTAAAACATATTTATTTAATTGGAATTTAGGCTGATAATACAAGTTCAATGATGTAAAGAATTATGAGGTAGAAGTACTGTTACTTTAGTGAGGTGTGATAGGTATCTGAAATGATAACAATGCCTGCAGTACAGTACTCTATTGTGTCTAAACATATTGTTTTGTACACTTGGAAAATCCGTGTTCTTCACTAAATTGTGAAAACATTGTTTTCTAAAGAATTCAGTGTAAATAGTTGCATCCGAGACCAGTTGCTGACCAGCAGCATGCAGTGAAGTTTGTATTATGGAGAAGAAACGAGTTCTGAAAACCTTAAATGTGAATGGAATGTTACAGATAATTCACAAAAGTAGAAAAGGGTTTATGAGAACGTATAATTGCAGCCATAAACCTATACCTTTTAAGTTCATATTCGCTGTGGTCTCAAAGTAGCCTGCTGCCTTGTCACGCAGTGGGCCTGGGTTCGATCCCCAGTCGGGGCAGTTTTTCTGGGTGAGGTTTTTATCGGGGTTTTTCTTCACCTGTAAGACAAATGTCAGGAAAACTTTAAGGCCCAAGCAGTCCCCAAAATCATATGGCCATCATTATCATCATCCCTATCATAAATAAAGCATTATTATTATTATTATTATTATTATTATTATTATTATTATTATTATTATTATCATTATCATTATCCTTCACCGGTGTGGAAAGCAACCAGAAGCTACCACACCTACAATTCCCTAGTAAAGCTGCAAGCATAGCATGAAAATGCTATGATTGCAGTGAAGGACCTGCCTTCGGGCATAATTACTATTGTTTTTTATACCGTTGAGGTTTATAACGATGTTAAATTATAAATTTTTTTGTACCTTGTATACTACCGTCTTCCTCAACTATAAACCTGCTTGAAAAATTTGTAGAAAACAGGGCTCTGCAGAACAAAAAACAAAAGAGAATGATGGACTTCTTTACAAACATATGGTTTTGTAAGTAAAATAAAAATCTTCATGTGATTATTAAAGTGCATTAGTTTACAAAAATTAAATTGAAAAATCTCATTTTTTATTTTTATATATACAGTACCTGCACTGTACTTTACTGTATTTTATGGACTATAAGACACATTTTTTTCTTCAATAAATTGCCTCCAAAATTCAGGTACGTCTTATACTCAAAATTAATAAGATATCCATGTTTGATTTAAAATTCCCGCCAGTTTAAAAAATGGCCATATGTTCGATGCCGCAGGAATTACATCTATCTGGCAACTTTGGATTCAACTGGCAGCAGCAGTGCACCGATGTAACGAACATGAGTTGCAGGGATTCATAAGCTGGCTTACACTGTCTCCCACCTGCCCCATCACAAATCCAGAACACTGTCTAGCCTATGATGCGTCATTGCAGTCTACGATATCAGTGAACTTAAACAAATGGATGATGGATGAAACCAACATGAATTCATGCTGAAGGGAGCTTCATAACGATATACAATCAAACAAGTATGCCAGTGGATAAAACAGTCATGATCTAGTGTGAGAGAAGACGTTATTGTTAAATCTTTCAAGAAGTGCGGCTTAAGTAATGCTCTCGATGGCAGTGAAGACCATCTTATATATGAAGAGGACAGCGATGACGATGAAGAAGAAAAAGAAGAAGAACAAAGAAAGTTTAGATGATGATTTTCAGGGATTTTAAAGATCAGAACGGTTTTATAAATTAAAATTATTTTTAGTCTGGCTTTACAATCTAATAATAAAAATGGTAAAAATGTTATTTTCTTTTTAAATTGCTTAAACATTAAAGTGCATCTCATAGTCCATAGTATCTTATAGTCCATAAAATACAGTATATGTATATACATATACATTTTTTTTGTATATTCTATATCTCAAATTTTTGATAACTCAAAGCATTGTATCTGTTCAGAAAACACTTTGAGATATTGAAGTTTGACTGTATACTTTTGTGCATATAAGATGAAACATGGTGTTGCTTCATGCTTCAAGGGCGGCTATTCAGGGGAAGTAGGTAAAGTGCCACTTCACTGTATTTTCATGAGAATTATTTTTAAACTTTATTTTCCTTTTCACAAATGTTGGTTTTAGTAGAAACATATTTCTGTATTATTGCAAGAGGCGGGACTCATCATTGTGACACAGAGTGCATGTTCCATCTGGTATCATTCTGGCCTACGCCAGCACTGATCTGAAGGATTTTTGCTTCCAGGGGTGAAAATGTAAATTTTTTGCTGTAGTAGGAGATTAAGGCTCCCACTTTTCTAGACAATTGGCACTTGATGTCAGCTGAGTTGTCAGCCCTGCATGATGTCCTACTTTACCCCAGAACGAGCATCTGGTACTCGTTTCTGTTAGAAGCTGAGCCAACCCCAGAGCCATGTTGTCACCAGAATGTTTGGGTCAGTTTAAAAATGCTGACCACTACTGAAACTCGAACCTTCTACCTTCTAGCTTATAGTGTATTCTTTAACTAACTATGCTATGATGTGCCTTAACGAAATACACTAAGATGTAGATAGTATTTTTATTTGATGAGTTCTTTAATAACACAAGTCATTAGTATCGCTATTCAAATATGGGCACAAAATGTCCATAAATGATGCCCAGAAGCCTCTTATTTCAAGCTTTGTGTTCTTTTATGTGCTTTTTTTTTGTCTAATGCCACCAGGTTATCTTTTATGACATTTCTGGCTTTCTCCCCTGACATTGGCGGAATTGTAATCTATTTCTTAGGTTGGGGCACCTGAAAGGTGAAGTTACATTACCCCAATGGTATGATGGGTGATAAAAGATAATGAAGCGCCAGAAGAGTTCTTAACCTAAACTTAACCTAAATTCCAGACAATGGGCAACCACAGGAATAATTCCTTTTAAGGAAAAAAATCCTATGGTTTGACCAAGAATCGAACCCGGGACCTCATGAACAATAGTCTACGTCAATACAATAGTCAGGAACGTTGACCATAGCCCATGAGGCTGGTCACTACAACTTGGGAACTATGGTTTTACTTCTCTTCTGAAGGAAATCATACCAGGTTTTTACACCCTCAAAAACTCATTGACTTTGATTGGGTTAAAACCCACATATTTTGGAATCAGAGGTAATCATTCTAACCATTATCGGTCAGAACTGTCCCAACTATTTCTTCTTTGATCTATATACACCGACCATCTGGATTTCTTTACATAACAAAGATGTCTTGAATTCTTAATTCTTCCATTAATCGTGAATATTTCCATAGAGTTTGTAAAATTCCTTACTACTTGTAATTCTCATCTCTCCATATTTGGTCCTTATATTCTTCTTAAGTTCTGCAATGTAGCTGAGCATCCTGCTTCAGTACACAGCTACAGGACATGCGCTATTTGAGTCCTCAATGGAGTAAAAAAAATTTCTTCTGAATTTTGACCATTATATTGGTGCCATGCTAAACATAAATGTCAACTATTCTTTCCATTGAAAATAGACTAAAATAAGCATATGCATTATCACAAGAGTTAGAATTCTAAGTAAATGGCCTTCTTTGTTCCTTGTTAAATGTCTTGAATATTTTAGCACACTGTATGTTTCATCGATCCTTCTGTAAAATATATTAATCTTATAGAACCTAAAACAGACTAAACTTAAATTTTTTAGAACCCACAACATAACTAACTTACTCAATTTCACTGTTTTTCTGCAGATGGAGTTACATAATAGATATTGGTCAGCTCTATCTATGCCCTTCATATATTTGTTATATTGAAGTATGCAAGAGGATTTCTTTACAACTTTACTCTTCCCAATCTTGTGACTTTTCACTGTTGCCTGATGTAATGTACTGACCAATCTTACTTCCCTTTTGTCTTTCAATGCTTGTAGCAAAATTTCTGTCTTCCGATAAAACACACTCTCTCCTGCTTTGAGTTTATTTCCTTCTTCCACAAATAATTTTGGGAGCCCTTTATTACTCCTTATTGTCCACAAATTCTTGACATAATTTTGAGTAAATGTTCAGCTATTGTGACTCTATTATAATAATTATCCTGCTAGATACAATGCCACAGATCCAGATTCAGGTCTAGAACATAAGATATTGTTTCTCCTAATTTTTTAACGATTTGAGGGAGATAAATTATACAGTGGTTGATTGGAAAATATTAGATCAGGATAAGGATGTATGGGAGCTTATGACCATGTGGCCATGAACCCTGGGTTCGATAGTGCCAGTTAGTTATTTGGTCAGTTACATACAATTCAAAATCATATTTAACAAACTCAAAATTTGTTGATTTATATAGATAATGAATAAGCATAGGTCTGTAGATTTAAATCCTGGTAAAGAATATGCAAATGCATGAAAATCCACTACTTACTTAAAACAGTAAATAACTAATTTTAAACTACCAGTACTTTTTTTCTGTCAAGTTGGAAATTTTAAAGGAAAGAGAGGGGTACAAAGACAACTAGAAATTTATTGTAGAGTGAAAAAAAACAAAATTTCATGTCACTTTCAAAAGTGATAATTAATCAAACCCTATGTAAAAATTGGAAATATTTGTGGCCAGTCAGCTAGTACTGAACATTCAAACACGGAGATCTCTTTAGACCATGACTAATATGTTAAGTTTAATATCATGTTGGATAGGCCATATTATAAAGATGGCAGATGACATTTTAATAAAAATCTCACACTACTTAAACCTGAAGGAAGTAGAAGAATAAGCAGATTGAAACTGAGATGGTTAGATAGAATAAAAGGAAATCTGAAGAAGCTTGGTGTTAGAGGATAGAAAAGATAAGTGTTGGACAAGGGTGAATGAGTTAAGATCTTGTCTGCTTCCAGAGCTCAAAATGGGCTGTAGTGCCATCTAGGATGATGATGATGATGATTCTATTCTATAGTAATTCTGCACAAGGGCAGGTCTTTCACTGCAATCATAGCATTGTCATGCTATGCTTTAGTAAGGAACTATAGGTGTGGTAGCTTTCTGTTGCTTTCCACACCAGTGATGGATGATGATAATGATAAGGATGATGATAGTGGCCGGATGATTTTTCGGGGACCGGTGGGTCCTAAGTTTCCTGACATTTGTCTTACAGGTGAGGAAAAACTCCAAAAAAACCTCACCCAGGAGCCTGTCCCGACCGGGAATCGAACCCGGGCCCGTTGGGTGACAAAGCAGCACGCTACCTCGAGACCACAGCGGTGGACATGATGATGATATTGATGGATAAAAATTGTAATCAACCATGGATGTAACTGTGGTGTGTGCCCAGGCACACTCTTACAATCCTCCTTTTTTTAACAACATTTATTAAATAATTGAAAATCTATCCTCAAAGTTAAGTTTTTATTGTCACAGGTCATAGATTAGTAGGCTTATTCTTAATATGTTCATTAAGTTTTATTTATATTTAGAAGGTTCAAATATTGGCCCAATCTAATGAACAATTCTAGTTATGACTATGGTATTAACTTGTCAATTAAGTTACGATTAGTTGGATTGTAAATGTTGTGTCTTATGTAATATTCAGACATTTCCTTACAGTATGAAAAATGTTAACAGTAAATGTTTTTGTAAATATATGATCATATAAATGCAAGTTATGAAACCAGAACTACAATATCTTAGGATTTACCAAGTTAAAAAAAAAAAAAAATTTAGAAGAAAACATTTTCTGTTCCCCTGATGTGATGAAGATTCTTTTTTTATACCAAAATAAAGATAATGCCTCAAAATTTTATTTACCTTACAAAAAGGTAATATGTGCAGAATTTTTTGCAATGTTTTATTTCAATATATCACTCAAACTGACTAGGTTCATTAGCTGTAATAGTAGTGTTAAAATTCCATCTAAGGGCCGCATGCAAATACATTAGTCTCTGGTGAGCTGAGTTTTCTGTGAGAACATGCAAAGTTTGAATTAGCGAGTCGCTCACTGGTAATGCATGAAAGTCTTTTTTTCGTAATATTGGCAAGAAATTATCCATAATTCTCAGCGATAAAACCACTTCCGTTATTTTTGTCTGCTAGAGAAACGCATTTATGCTTGCATCCTGCAAATAAAACCGTATATGACGACATCTGCATCGCGCAATATTACGCCGATTCTCCTGTTCTTCCAGTTGAATTCTTTGGTAGACTCTATCAAATTCCTCTTCTCCATGTATAACGAAAACATGATCGAAGTCTTCAAGGTCTGACATCTTGGATAAAGCAGCAAGGTTTTAAGTACATCGGTTACCATCGGTTCCCATCGAGTTGCTCACGATTCGTTCTCTCCAAAGTCACCTCGCCAGGTAGCTTACGGAATTTCGACAATTATTATCACATGAACAGATTCTTGAGTACACAAAACATATTTGGATGCAACTTTCTCAGCAGAGTACATGTTGAGAACGACTTTTACGGTCTAATATGTTCATAGATACGAGCCTAAGTCTTCTTGAATAAGAAGCTGCAAGATGGTAGAATGAAGGTTCAAAGCCTTGGGCTTACAGGATTGTTTAAGAGATAGGAACATTTCCATTTAAAGTGTGATGAACAGATGCATAGTGGTTTAATGCAACTGGTATGTAAAATCAGAGACTAAATCTCAGGTTGGACAACATTTTTTTTCTTCAAATATTAATATTCAGGACTGTCTAAGACCATAAGTGAATTTTTGCATGTCAACATTCTCCAGATCAGGTTTAATGTCACAACTTGAGGTAGACTTACACATTTTTTTTTTTGCAATTGCTTAATAACATAGTAGTAATTACTTAAAGCTAATTTTAAGAGCAATATAGTGAACTCCAGTGAGTTTAAGCAGACATAAATTTTCCTTTACTCGTATACTATCCTCTACGTCTGAAGCAGCCAGATGTTTAGACAGGCAGTCATGTCCAGTAATCATCCCAAATATAGCTTAAGATGATTTGCAAAGTAACTAAAAGAACTAAAGTACAACCACTTATTCAACAAATAGGAGAACACAGGAACAATTGAATAGAGCATCTGCAAAGAATGACAGAGGATAGGATGTCAAAAATAGCTTTGATGTATAATCCTGGAGGATGAAGATCACTAGAAAAAGCTAGGCTGAATAGATGTGACATCAGAACAGGCAAAGGCCTAATCAGTGAAAGAAGAATATGATGATTTACAAGGAGTTTCCAGTTATAGTTTTGGATCTTGTAGAAGCGTCCTCAGTTAGAGCCATATTTTAATTTGAAATGATAAGATTATTATTTTTAAATTATAAGAATATAAATCAACACTTTTTATTGGCCAATACTTGTATTTTTATCATGCAGATCTTTCATGGGCAAGGAAGCTTTACAAGTGCCAAGGTGTGTTTTCTAGATATGAATCCCCTAGAATCGCTTTGTCTTATTGAAGATGCCTTGTGTTCTTCTTACTATATTTTTAGTACATATTAGGAAATTCCTGTTTTTCACCCACTTCAGAGTCTCACTAGAAGGAAGGGTTTGTTTGATTTTACTACCATTTGAGCTACCTCTTTAAATATGATTTATCCATCATTGAGATGTATGAAATTAATAATAAAAACATCGAAAATAGCCGTACTGGCATTTATAATGTAATGTATAATTCCCAAATATGTCTTCTTAATATAGGAGCCGCCATTTGCAAAGATAGAAGCAAAGGCTTCAAAGCATTTGGTGGGCGGGAATTACAACGTATATAGAGAAAGATTTGCGTTTAGATCGGTACTTGCTCAGGTAGCTCAAATGGTAGAGCACTTGGACTAGAAAACCAAGGGTCCCGGGTTCAAGTCCCGGTCTGAGTGTATAATTTTTCTCTTTAAATATGATTTATCCATCATTGAGATGTATGAAATTAATAATAAAAACACCGAAGTTAGGTTATATCGATGATATTTGTATGTTGAAATATTCAGTATGTTTATGGGCCTTATTAAATTAATTTAAAACTCATTTTAAGACTAGTCTAGCAAATTTACGTAGAAGTTGTCACTGGAGACTAGATTTTTAAATGAAAGGGGTACATTTTTAATATTTTCAGCACTTGTGGACAAAAAATATACTCTTATATAAAAGTTGATAAACACAATAAAATCATAAGTTAATAAAGGACTGAAACGTTTATGATTGCAATTTTACAGTAACAGAATTATTATATTTATATAAGGACATAATGTTCTTCTTTCAGTATTCTCTCATAAAAATCAATACATGAAATAACAAAATTTGTCTCATGAAAGAAAACTCGCGACTCATCCTGCAAATGATTGAAACTGGACCATACAATCCATAGATTCCTTGCCACCAGAGCTCCTTGGGATCACCTCTCCCCAAAAAAGAAGGGAATAAATTCCAGAAATGTGATATGACTTCTAACTGGCAGTGGCAGTTTGTGAAGTTAAGAAACTATTTAACTTTTACAGGAATTAATCACTATGAGGTTTAATTTATGGTAAAATAAAATGTTTTCTACCTCTCCTCATATAAATCTTCAAAGCAGATTGTGATTTCGAGACCATAACTGTCTCATCTCCAGTACTATCTTGGCGACTAATGTTATGTCAATCGGAAAAAACTCTTCTTCTTTCCTCTGTTGGTGGACCGATGATTGATGAGCAGCTACTGCTGACTTTTCCACTTCTCCATTTTTGACATTTCTAAGATGTTCTTTCACCCTTGTTTTCAAATTTCTTTTTGTTTTTCCAATATAAATTTTGTCACAATCCCTGCATTTTCATCTGATAAATTCCTGATTTGTTTTCTTCTTCAATTCTTTCATTTCTATTGGTTTAATTATCTTATTAAGGCTGTATTCATTCTTCGGTGCCAATCTTAGATTAAACTTTTTGAAATTTTTTTTACTTAAGGTGTTTCAATGGATGGTAAGTGAATTTCTTGAATTTTATTTTTTCTGTTTCTTTTATAAGTGTGCTTTCATTAATTAATTTTTGTTTTTTAAATTTATTTATTTTCTTGTATATCACATTTTCTTCATAACCATTATCTATTGCAACATTAATTATGTACTTTTTCTTTTTTATAATTTTCTTTGCTCATAGGTATATTTACTAATCTATGTGTCATACTGCCTCTTTGTGAGCAAAATGGTTGAATCCTGAAGCTTTAATATAGTTGTCTAATATGTGAAACTATATAGTTTATGTCTATAAGAAACTATACTAATCAAGCTAGGTTTCATTGCACTGTGAACAAAGCAGATATATGATTGCATTTTCATTGGTTGAATAATGGTTTTACCTTCAAGCATATAAGAAAATGTAGTTCACTCTCTAACACTCAAAATAAAGAAAATAAAAATATATATTATCTAGCACATGTCATTATAAGTTATATGGGAGAATATAGTTACAATTTTAATAAATTAAATAAACATTAAATTAATATTGATAAGCTAGAGCTATTACTACAATAGAAATAAGTAAATTAATAAACACAATTAAATTATTGTAATCAATGGTAAAGAAACAAACTTTTGCCTGAACCAGAAATTGAACCTTGAACCTTTAGCTTTCCGTGCTAATGCTCTGTCCACTGAGTAAGGTAAAGGAAATATTTATGCTTGTATGGGAATGAAGCCTGAATTAGCTCAGTGGACAGAGAGTTAGCACGGAAAGCTAAAGGTTCGGGGTTCGATTCCCGGTTCAGGCAAACATTTTTCTCTTTACCATTGATTACAATAATTAAATAAACATTGTTTCTTTCTCACATTGTGCAATGCAGAATATGTTTGAAAATGGCCCACTTCTGTATAATTTCTACATCAGAAAGGAAAACCTTTTGAAAAGCGAAGAGAAAAAAAATATTTTTAATGTTTTCAAACAATTGAAATAGTTAAAAATATCGTATATTAGCCGCCCAAGAAGTGGTGAAGATAACAGCAGAATTTACAGCATGGAGCATAAATTCTGCTCATAATGAAATTATAAATGATGGATATCTGACGACACCAGGGAAAAAGCGTAAACCCAGGCTCCAACAATTAATAAATTGTTGTCTTTTGTAAATATTGATCTCGTCTTGCTGATCTCTAAAAAGACTAGTTTCCATATGCTTATGGATGAGATAGGGTTTCAATTTTTGAAACCTGAAAAAATTGGTAATAATATTCTGATGTAGCATAGGAAATATCTAAGGAAAATTCTGATAATTTGTATGACACCATTGTAGACTCCCTCATTATCAATCCAGGTAATACCAACAGCGAAGAAACAGAAAAAGAAGAAGAGGATCCACTGCAAGGAATCTACATCTCATCTGATTATGTAGACTCATATATAATTTTTGTCCTAATTTTTTTCTTTGTCATAAATAAATAAGAAATGGAGGAAGTTCCTAATTATTGGTACCATCATATCTTGTATTAGTCTTATTTCCTGTAAATTGCAATGTTTCTAAGAATAATCTTTCTATCATTGACAGTTCTATACACAATTCAGTCATATGGGGGTAAAAGTAGATCACAGTTTCCGCAATAGAAGGAGTCATCGGAGTAATAGCTTTTGCAAATTTGTTTACAGTATAACTGAAACTTGACTTGGAATTAGAATAGCATGCTACAAACAAGAAAGTTATTGACTTAACCATTAAAGGCAAAAGCTGAAATTCATTCTTTAATTTTCCTTGTTTCTAAATTTCTCAATTATTTTAGTATTAAAATTATTTTTTCTCTACAAATAACATAACAAGGGCAGTTGATCATGTTTGGTACATGGAATTTGTGACAAAGGTTTTCATTGTATTTTTAATTTTAAGAAACATCATTTGATTCTGGCTGTTGTCACAGTTGCTGTCACTATCATTTTAAGAGGAATTGTTATTTCACTGAAAGTATCTTTAAGATTTCTAGCACACATAAACTGAAGAAGAATATCACAAAATTAAAGAAATCTCAAAGAATTAATAGATGCAAATTTATTTTATTTCTTTTATTTTGATGCTATTCATTTGCCTACACTAAATTTGACTGTAAAGAATATCAACGTGGAGCATAATTTTATGGAAGAATTATAATCGGAAGAGAAATTCACAATCATGTAAATTTCAACAAATGGCTCAGGCTTCATGAACAGTGTCCTTGAAATAAAAATGATGGTTAAGTCTGCTTAAATTATTAACTTAGGCAATTTTCTCATATATTCTAGATGAGAAAGGATTTTTCAATAAAGAATCTTGAATTAATTTCAAATCAACTACTTTTACTAACTAACTAACTAACTGTAGGTTCATGGCCATGCAGACATAAGCTCTCCATACATCCTATCCTAAGCTAATGCTTTCCAATCATTCCCTGTATAATCCACTTCCCTCAAATCATTGATAATGTTATTCTCTCACCTCAATCTTGGTCTACCAACTGGACGTTTTCCCTAAGGTTTTCCTACAAGAAGCTTCCATGCATGTTTTTCATTATCCATTTGCACCACATGCCCTGCCATCGCAGTCTACGAGACTTAACTGTTCTCATTATATCTGGCTTCCTATAAAGACCATGTAGTTCACTGTTAATTAGTCTTCTCCATTCACCTGTCTGATCATCTCTCTTTGGTCCAAAAATGTTCCTAAAAACTTTATTCTCAAATACTCGTAATCTCCTTTCCTCCCTTAAAGGAAGAGTCCATGTTTTGCATCCATATAATATAACTGGTAGAATAATAGTTTTATATATTTTCAGTTTAACGTCTTTTGAAAGGAGTTGGGACGTCAAGAGTCTCTATAATGCATAATAGCATGCATTTCCAGAATTGAGCCTATGTTTAACTTCTTTGTGCATCTCATTCCTATTTGTGATTATTGTTCCTAGGTATTTGAATTCAGCCACTTCCTCAAAATTTCCCTCATTTGTCATTAGCTGTCCATTTCCATTATATAATGTATTTCTATGTGTAACCATATATTTAGTTTTACTGATATTTACTTCCAGTCCTAATTTCTTTGTTTTAATCAATAGTGTGTGTGTGTGTGTGTTGGCCTTTAGCATCTCTTCGCTATCGCCCAATAGTACTATATCATCAGCATAAACTAACAGCTTATTAATACCATTGAGTTGTAGGCCTTCTTCATCCTCTAAAGATTTGATGGCATGCTCTAGTACAAAATTAAATAGTAGAGGAGATAGTGTATTTCCTTGCTCCAACCCATTGTGGATTTCAAAAGTATCCAAAAACTGTTTGTCTATACGCACCTTACTCTTTGTGCCATTTAGACACATTCATATAAGTCTAACTAATCTTTTGGAATTCCAAACTCCAGCAGATTACTATATAACTTTTCCCTCTTAATTGAATTGTATGCCTTTTTAAAGTCTATGTTTAGTTGATGTACAGTACCATTATATTCCCATTTCTTTTCTAAAATCTGTCTTGTACTAAAAATCTGATCTGTTGTAGACCTGTTTCTTCTAAATCCACATTGATGATCTCCTAGAATGTCATCAATATAGGGAGTAAGTCTGCTGAATAATATATTTGTTGAATTTTGTATGAAGTTGAAAGTAATGACATGCCCCTGTATTTGTTGCAATCAGTTTTATCTCCTCTCTTATAAATTGGTATAATAATCAATTCTTTCCATTCATCTGGAAGAGCTTATTTTTCCAAATCATATTAAGCAACTGTGCATCTTGTCTATCAATTTTTCTCCCCCTGATTTTATGAGTTCTGCTGGAATCTCATCTGAACCTAATGCTATATAATACATCTTCAAATTTTCTATCGCCTTTTCAATCTCTAATGTACTTGGTTCCGCGACTATCATTTCTGCTGTCTGTAAATTATCCTCATCAATATCCTGTTCTGAATGTACATTTAAAAGCTGATTAAAGTAATTTTTCTATCTATTTAATATACTCCTGGAATCTGCAATCGTCACTCTTTCGACCAAGGTACTTTATCCGTCTGGCTTGTTACCTTCGACCAGTCTGGCATGGGTAACCCTATCGGCAGCAATGCTACCACCATAATAGCTGCGGTATCATTTAAGCACACAAACCACTCCACCACAACAAGGTAAAGATATCATAGAGGGAGATATATATTTTTTACATATTAGATGATGATTTCACATATAACATAACACACATTAACTATTGCTTATCAACATTATTATCATAAGCATGTATGTATATATCCCATACTTCCCTCATGGAGACATGGGTGCTCTCCTAGCAGAGTTTCTTGACGAAGCTAATTTAGTTACACTTATTTCCCTACAGATGTCATAAGTGACATGAAGTCAGCACATTGCTTCATTGAGATATCTAGTAAGTAACTAAGGTATTACTTGTATGGGAAAGGGCATTAAATTTTGTTCAGGGGCACTAATTTAGGCTTGAGGTTCTTTTTACGAGTTCAAAAAATCTTTAGACTTGGGACCTATGGCTTAAAATCCTTCCTGAGAACTTTGTCCCTTTGATTTTTTCATCCTAAAAATCCATTGACCCTGGCCGGATTTGAACCTGCAGCCCTTGGGACAGAGGCAAGGAACATAACCACTAGCCCACCGACACCAATTATCACATCTATGAGTACACAAAATATACTTTACTGTTGAAAATGTCCAGTGTAATGATTCTACTGTTGATCAATGAGAAGAATGCCAGTGCTGAATGAGGGAAGCAGGCAGTGATAGTTATTCAAGTGAAGTAGTGTAGTGCCACTTCAGTTATTTCTGTACTATTTATAAAACATTTCTTCAATTGTTGATTTGTCTTATTTCATATTGTGTTTGTCCATATCTTGCACAATCATATTCTTGTGCATTCCTGCCATTAACTTGAATTGCTGGACTTGGTGTCCTGGTAGAGTGAGAATAAATTCACAAAAAGGGTGAAAGATGAAGCTATAATTTTCTGCCTCTAATGTAGCTGCAATGAGTACATTATATTGACTTAGTACATTGTTTGCCATGACAATGTAGAGGAAACAAGGATTAACGAAAGTTCTTCTGCAAGTGTAGTAAAGTGCTCTCTAAAAATTGTGTTCCAATAGCATCAACCTGGTTTCAAACCCCTTTTACCCTCTTGAGTTGGTTCAAAAGACAGTACCGTAAATTACTGTAAATTAAGGTCACAGGGAATGTAACACCCCATGGATCTTAGAAAATTATTTTTTTGTTCTTCACTTGAGCATGTGTAATAATTGTGAGTGGAGTGGTTGTAGTACTGTATCATATTGTATGTTGCTGTTTAATAATTTATAGATGAAGTCTGTTAAGTTCTGTTAATAAATATAAATGTAGAACAAAAACTTCATCATGACAGACAAACGAATGTGTTTAAAAAAAATTATTTGGACAAAGCTGTCTACTTTATTTTCACTTCTTTTAGGATTATTTTTCTTATGGAAAATGAAGTATAATAAAATAGCTTCAATAATAATTTAGATCAACTGGAAGTTCGAAGGAATGAACAATATTACCGAAACAGTCCTAGGTGTCATGCGTAAGTATGAGTTTTTCACACATATTGAGTATTGTATATTCTATATTTGAAGAGAAAAATTCTCGCCTAGACCGAGACTTGAACCCGGGACCTTTGGCTTTCCGGGCCAAATGCTCTACCAACTGAGCTACCGAGGCGAGTTGCGATCTAGATGCAAATTTTTCTGTTTATACGTTGTAATTCCCTCGTGCCAAATGCTTTGAAACCATTGCTTCTATCTTTGCATATGGCGGCCTCTTAGTTAAGAAGACATTAATTGGGAATTTAACACTACTTTATAAAGCCAGTAGGGCTTCTATTGATGTTTTTATTATTAATTTAACACTTCTCAATGAAGGATAAATTATATTTGAAGACAAAAATTCTTGCCTAGACTGAGACTCAAACCCGGGACCGTTGGCTTTCCGGGCCAAATGCTCTACCAACTGAGCTACCGAGGTGAGTTGCGATCTTGTATATTCTATTTTATTTTTACTTAGTTGTGCTTTTGTAATTTTCTGTTTAGTTTTAATTTATTCAGTTTAACAATTTATAAGGACAGACTATTCACAGTGAGTTTGCCCTTATATGTACCAATACAAGGTAGTAACCAGTGAAAGTTCTTAGAGCGAATCTAGCATAGAACCTGTAGATTCACAAGACATAAATCATATTATACTGTTAAGTATTGGTGAGAGTGTTCTAAGATAAAACTTTTGTAAACAACAATTAAATCTGGTAAAATTTTGTTCAGAGGCTTCATATTTCGGTCGAGGTTCTTTTAATGCTATAAATCTATCACATGAGGTATATGGTTTTACTTTCATTCCGAAGGAAATCATGCTCAGAATATTTACATCCTTAAAAATCCATTATCCCGTTAGAGTTTGAACACATGCAATTCAGAATCGAGGTGAGCATGATAACTAGAGCCCGGATTACATATTCTGTTGCTGTGTATGTAGTTATAAAAAAGCTCATTGTCAATGAATTAAACTGAAAAGACCCTTATTCCAAAGTTTTAAATTTTATATTATGAGCTATATTTCACACCATAGTACATAATTTTACATATTTTAATATTTTTTGTGGAATTATTATAAATTTTCGTCAATCCCATTAATTTTCGTTACATAGCAAGAAAGGAAAAATAATTGTAATTTTTATTATTGTGCTTCTTGTGCATTGTCGTCAATCCTATACATTTTGTTGTATATAAAGCTAAATTGTACGAGTTTGGTGCGGACAACAATAACTTGTTTTAATCATTTTTTCAAAATTTATAACAGTCAGTTGTGTTTAATTTAACTATGGCACTGGTTGCGTTTCCGTTGTCTTCAAAGCTAAAATCATGGATTTCTGTTGACAGTGCTTTAATCACTGATGTAAAACAGTCCTCTGCCAAACTTGTGATAAACACATTGGGTGTACGATGAAATCTCAAATTGAACAACATTTAAGAAGCAATTTGCATATTAAAAATAAACAATGAGTTTCTTCAAAGAAACACGTACTACTTACACAGTTGCAGGGACAGCCTACATCATCTAATAGTGAATTTTACAAAGAACTGTGTATGGAGCTGGTTGCAGGGAACATATCCTGGAACAAACTTCAGGTAACTGAATTTAAACATTTCTTACAAAAATACTGCAACCGCAACATTACCGACGAGTCCACTCTCAGAAAGAATTACTTGGATTCTTGTTATGTTGACATATTAGAAAAAAGCAGGATTGGCATAGGCAAGTCACCTATATGGATTTCTGCTGATGAGATGATGGATGCTGCAGGCCGTTTCATCGCTAATCTAATTGTGGGCAAGATGGACTCTGAAGCTGCATCAAAACCCTACTTAATTTATTGTAAGCCGTTGGAGGTAACAGGTAGTTCAACAATTGCTAGATTCATTAATGATGGACTTAAGGTACTATGGCTAGATGACATAAATGAAGAGAGGTCCTACTGATGTACACAGATGCAGATCCATACATGTCAAAAGTGGGGAAATTGCTTACTGTATTTTATCCAAACTTAGTGCATGTTACATATACAGCTCATGCATTGCAATGAGTGGCAGAGACAGTTAGACATGAATTCCCAGAAGTAAATACACTGATATCAGCAAAGGAGGTTTTCTTAAAATGTCCTTATCTTGTACAACACTACAAGTAGCAGCTACCTGATGTACCTCTACCTCTAGTCAGTGATAACAAGGTGGTAACATGGATCGAACTACAGTAAGCACTTCAAAGCTGTGAAGTCGGTGATTGAAAACTTTTCTTCTGGTCCTGCAGTGTGTGTATGAGTGAATCCTTGTTAGCATTCAACAGTTCTAAAGTGCTCAGTTCAGTCTCATACATCACAAGTCACTTGGCTTCCAACAGTATCAAGAAACTGGAAACTTCAGGTATGTCTTCTAAGAAGCTGTGGAAATAATGGAAGATGCAGTTCAAAAGGTTAGTGTGTACCAGGCGAAGTGGGTGGTGTAGTTTCCACTAAACTGCAGTCTGTGCTAAACAAGAACCCTGTATACTTAACTCTTGTTACTCTGTCTCACTTATTTAATGGTGAAAATATAGAATCCCCTGAGAATATTATTCCTAGCACAATCCCTCTCTATAAATATGCACCGTTGACTTCTTGCGAAGTTTTCAATTTACAAATACATATTGTCAGACAGAAGACTGTGCATGACAACAGAATATTTGGAAAAGTATAATTAATTGTGGACACCAGTCCAATGTGGCTTAAATGCTTGACAGTTGTACTTCAGTACTGTACTTTATAGCTGAAGTGAATTGATTACAAATTAACATAGAGATTTGACTATGTGGACTTCGTTTTTATAGCAGAGAAATAACATTTTGGATTTTACATATAATTGCTTTATTACATATTTATTTACATATTTCACAATATTTGGTTACATATTTCTTTAATTTGATATTACATACAATCCGGGCCCTAATGATAACCAACCACTATTCCACAAGGACTACAAAGAAATATCAATAATGTATTTTGAGAAACGTGATTTGAAAATCGAATTTACGCGGGAGCGGGAGCGCCATTTTGTTAATAGCGTCAGTTATCATGAGCTTCATCTTGTTCTTTTTTTTTAACTGCAATATTATATAACAGTAGAAAGGACTTAACATATTATTTTAATTTTTTAAGCTAATTTTATGTTTATGTTTGTTTGACATTTATTGTTTATGAGAAATTTATGACAATTTAAAATATTTAATTTTTCTAGAAAGCACCCTTTTCGGAAGCAACTTCTTCCTGTGCGTGTATTCCCTTGTTTCCGCTTACGCTGAGTAGTTGGTGAACGTACTCGTTGTTTGGGCGCCCTTGGACTGGTAAGCATATATTTCTATCTTTTCCAAACAAAGAAACTTGTTTTATTCCTTTAATCTATATTGCTAAAATATTAAATTTCATTAATATTTATTAATTTCCATAGTTTAAGACATCATACAACAGTATTAACGTGATTATGATCAATGCATTTAGACATTGGAAATGGCGTTCCTAACCTGGTTGACTGCCATAGCCGGTTTGTGCAACGTGATTAGTGAGGCAAATGTTCGTTTTGAAAAGTTATAATTTATGCATATATTTATTTTGACCTTTTGTGTTTGTTTTCTTATTGTGAAATATTTTGTATAATAGGTAATAAAATATAACTATGAAGAAGAAGTACGCCGGAGACGACTCTGAAAATGAGTTTTCCGTAGATGAGCCCGAGGAACTTCAGGGTTCCGACGATGACTGGACCCCGGGAATGGGAGAAGTATGTTTGAAACATTTTACAATAATAGTAGAATTGTTATAGTTATTTTGTGAATTTCATTATTTTAAAGCATTTAAGTAGCCCACATAATCTATATAACAATAAGTTAATATTAAGAAACATGGCAAAATACGCATAATCATTTTAAAATGCGGCAAAATAATGAAGATATGTTTCTATTGTCTAAATAATCTATGTATTTGTTGTTTTTTATTTAGATATTTTTTGTCTGGAATAAAAATTCCAGATAGTATATCTCAAGGCCATCATATTGAAATCTAAATTTTGTATACTGTTAAGTGTCTTTTGTTGGCTCAACTTTCCATTAGGTCACCAAATTTTTTAAATATCTTTGTAATTCAGATAAAGTTTCTGACATGGGTCGTGAACATTTTTTCTAAGTACAAAGGGAAAAAGTCGGTTATTTGGCGGACATGAATTCTTCTAAGTTCCACAGAATCGCAGTGTGCATGCGGGAGTTGCTGTAATGGTTAATGTAGCCTCCGGTAGATGGCTCTGCAGTCGTTACCAACTTTGGGAATAAATTCCCAAATGCTAAAAAAAATGTACGTAAACTAACTTGCCATTTCCTAACCAAAGAAAACAATTTACATGCATATTATTTATTCCCAAATGCTAAAAAAAAATTGACGTAAACCAACTTCCCATTTTCTAACCTAACAAAAAATTTACACGCATATTATTTAATAAACTATAAACTAATTTTACGCACACTAAATATGGTTTGAAATTATTTTCAAATGTTGGTAACTCGGATTTGAGAGCCACCTAGCCGATGTTACATGAATCATTTGTGCATCTCTAGAACCCGATGCACAAATTTCGCATAATTTATAAATATTTAATAATCGTAAGAAATGTTTATAAAATGGTTCCAAAATGTTTAAAATAGTACGAAACGTGTTTACAAGTGTTTAGTGCACCAGTGGCATAAGGATGTAAGTATAGAATTGTGTCCACCAAAAAAGTACCACAACCGTATGAAGTAAACACTATGCACATGTGCATGGAAGTGGACGGCTCAACTTTCCGACATGTGACACGACTTTTTAAATATACCTTATCTGCTCTTAGTGTTCCTAACATAAACAAATGCCAATTGTATCCTTCTGCCATTCGTGCCACAATTACTGTCACATTGAAGTACATAAGACATGTGATCGTTGAATGGGGTAGATTATAAGAAAGCTGGTGAGATTTTTCACTGAACTTGTGAAACACATTTAAAATAACTTTTTTTTTTTTTTACCACTAGTCAAAGGCTTGCCAGACTTGTGTTTTAAAAATTTAGATGACACAACAATAGAAGACTCGACCCCTTCTGCCATTTTGTTGTATCAGAATCGATTGAAGCATGACTCAAATGCATCATCCATATTTGGATAATGTTTCCATTGTGAGAATTTTTTCCCCCAAGTCCCAGGCAGACACCATGCGCATGTAAATGCAAAGCGGTCTACTCTATGGAATATTGTGATGCAACCAACATTATAAATGCTATTTAACTAACCTAAAAGCTAACCTAATGCAATTTAAGTACTCTAACCTGTGAAAGACCAATCTAAAAGCTAATCTAGTGCAATTTAAACACTCTAACCTGTGAAAGAATGCAATGCCCGAAAGTAAATAGTAAGTTCTGAAATTCTAAAGTACGTACTCTATGTTGGCTGCACTGTTGTATAGAATATTCGTTAAAATCAATATGGTTGCCACGTCATGTTATGTATATAGTTAAATATCATAGGAAAATATGTTTAAATAATCGTTAGAAAAATGTAAAATTTATTGTTAATAGTGGGACATAATTTAGAAATATAACTTGTTTGCGCATGCACATGGTGCCTACCTGGGACTTAGAAAAAATTCACACTTCGCTTAATGGAACATCAGCCGATGAGGATCACTGCCTTTAGCTCTATAAACTGTCATATTCTCAAAACTTTTAAAGTCATTTACTACCTTTACAATGTTTTTTACGTGTTTTATAATTTTTTTAATATATTTCGGAAAAACTTTAATGCTTTGTTCAATTAATTTTTCTAAATTCTATGGAATATAGTAGGCATGCATAAATGCTTAAAAAATGGCTCTCACTGTTTTCCATACATTCTTGTACCACTGTTGCACTACACACTTTTACCATTTTAATAATTTTGCAATGATTCTTTAAACATTTCATGCAATTTTTAAATATTTATATAGTTGTGCAAATATTGTGAATGAAGTTCTACAGATTCACACTGCGCTTGCACAAGACATGCAAATGCTTAATATGAACTTCTGCTAGATGGCAATGAAATCTATGTTACCAACATTCACAATGAATTTCAAACAATGTTTAAAAAAACTAACTTCATTTTGTTAGGTTCCGATGGGACAAGTTCTTGTACGCAAGATTAGTTTACAGTTTATTAAATTTTACATGTAATTAATTTTGTTGCATTAGGAAGAGGGAAGTTGGTGTACGTCCGTTTTGATCCATATTTGGTTCGTCTTCCGGGCTTATAGGCCGTGGTCTGGTTGTCTTCTTACTCGACGTTTCGTCTACTGCTGCGGTAGACATCATCAGGAGATACTGCGTGCTTTCTTCCAGACTATACAGAGAAGCTATAGAAATATACAAACATAAAAATTCCTTCAACAAAAAAGAAGAAACCTTGAAGATAAACAAAATTTGGATCCCAGCACTGCTTAACACGACAACGAAGCCTATGACTTCGGCACACGGCAATACAGCGCACAACTCGGTGCGCGCAGAAAACCTCCCCTCCACCCGGGGTTTAGCTATAACAGAGAGACAGTTTCCAACGACCTACCAGTCTGCAGCCGACTGTTGAGGAGTTCACAGAAAGCACGCAGTATCTCCTGATGATGTCTACCGCAGCAGTAGACGAAACGTTCGAGTAAGAAGACAACCAGACCACGGCCTATAAGCCCGGAAGACGAACCAAATATGGATCAAGACGCCGGCCGTGAAAGCCTACAATTATGTACGTCCGTTTGTTATAAACTTTTGGGAATTTATTGCAAAAGTTGGTAACACTGATTTTACTGCCATCTAGTGAAAACTACATTAAGCATTCGAGCATCTCGTGCATGCGCCCTGTGATTCTGTAAAACTTGGAAAAAAATTTGTGGGTAAAGTTTCCATTAAACGCAGTGAGAAAGTTTTCTAAGTCCCAGGCAGACACCACGCGCGTGTGCGAACAAATGAGCAGTTTACACTATGGAATCATGCGATGCTGCCAACATATACATGGTATTTAATAAACCTAATGCAATTTAAGTGCTCTAACCTGTGAAAGAATGACCCCCAAAAATAAATAGTAAGTTCTGAAATTCTGAAGTACATACTCTATGTTGGCTGCATTGGAACATGTGTTTTTTGTTGTATAGAATATTCGTTAAAATCAATATGGCTGCCACATCTTATGTTATGTATGTAGTTAATTATCATAGAAAAATATATTGAAATAATTGTTAGAAAAAGTGTAAAATTTATTGTAAATGGTGGTAATAATTTGAAAATAAAACCCTATTGGCACATGTGCGTGGTGTCTGCCTGGGACTTTGAAAAATTTCTCACTGTGCTTAAAAACTTCTGCCAGATGGCAGATATATCTGTGAAATCAGTATGACCAACATTCGCAATAAATTGCCAAACATGTTTATAAGAAATGGATGTACTCTAACCTGCCCTTTCATAACCTAACAAAATTAATTATATACATTATCAGAATCTGAAGATAATTTACAAAGATCTTTACATCAATTTAATATAAATGCCAGAAAATACAATATGGAAATTAACACGAATAAGACAAAATGCTTAACAATATCAAAAGAACCAGTAAGATGCAAATTAGAAGTGGAAAGAAAAATTATAGAACAAGTGTCAGAATTTAATTATTTAGGTGTATTAATAACAAACACTAAAAATTTAATAAAAGAAGTAAAGAAACAAGCTGATAAAGCAGCACAAATATCAGGGTATATGAAAGATTTAATTTGGTGCAACAAACATATGTCAATAGAAAGCAAAACCTGCATATACAAAACGATAGTTCGACCAGTTATTGTATATGGAGCAGAAACCAGGGCTGATACAACAAAAACTAAAATAATAAGCACATGCGAAATGAAAATCTTAAGAACTATTCAGGCGAAAACATTATTTGATAAAATACAGAACACAAAAATTAGGGACAAATGCCACATTCAAGACAACCAAATTTATTATAGATAGACGAAAATATTGGAAGGGTCATATAGAAAGAATGGAAGAAAACCGGCTTGCAAAAAGAGCTAAAGAAGATACACCAATGAACGGGAGAAGAACAAGAGGAAGACCAGCCAAGAGATGGATAGACAGTAAATGCACATCCAATACATACGTCTTCCTCCGAGGAGTGATTTTGGAAATAAACAGGATGAAAATCTTACAAATTAAGTTTAAGAAGAAGAAGAAGAAGAAGAAGACATTATTTAATAAACTAATCTGGTGTACACTAACTTGTCCCATCAGAACCTAACAAAATGAAGTGAGTGATCTTACATTTCTTAAAATTTGTTTTGGAATTATGTTATTCCGATTTCGCAGATATGTCTGCCATCTGACAGAAGTTTCTTTAAGCATTCGTGCACAACTACTACTATTCTGTAGAACTTACAAAAAAAAAGTCAGAGATAAATGGCACAATTTGCCCATCTGGATAAATATTTAGTAATTGTAAAAAAGTGTTATAAGTATTGTTGCAAAATATTTAAAATAGTATGAAATTGACGATTTTTATTATTAATTTAACACTTCTCATAGAAGGATAAATTATATTTGAAGAGAAAAATTTTCGCCTAGACCGGGACTCGAACCCGGGACCCTTGGCTTTCCGGGCCAAGTGCTCTACCAACTGAGCTACCGAGGCGAGTTACGATCTAGACGCAAATTTTTCTCTTATGTATGTTGTAATTCCCTCGCGCCAAATGCTTGAAACCATAGCTTCTATCTTTGCAAATGGCGGCTTCTTAGTTAAGAAGACATTTATTGGGAATTTAACACTACTTTATAGCCAGTAGGGCTTCTATTGACGATTTTTATTATTAATTTAACACTTCTCATAGAAGGATAAATTATATTTGAAGAGAAAAATTTTAGCCTAGACCGGGACTCGAACCCGGGACCCTTGGCTTTCCGGGCCAAGTGCTCTAACAACTGAGCTACCGAGGCGAGTTACGATCTAGACGCAAATTTTTCTCTTATGTATGTTGTAATTCCCTCGCGCCAAATGCTTGAAACCATAGCTTCTATCTTTGCAAATGGCGGCTTCTTAGATAAGAAGACATTTATTGGGAATTTAACACTACTTTATAGCCAGTAGGGCTTCTATTGACGATTTTTATTATTAATTTAACACTTCTCATAGAAGGATAAATTATATTTGAAGAGAAAAATTTTCGCCTAGACCGGGACTCGAACCCGGGACCCTTGGCTTTCCGGGCCAAGTGCTCTCCAACTGAGCTACCGAGGCGAGTTACGATCTAGATGCAAATTTTTCTCTTATGTATGTTGTAATTCCCTCGCGCCAAATGCTTGAAACCATAGCTTCTATCTTTGCAAATGGCGGCTTCTTAGTTAAGAAGACATTTATTGGGAATTTAACACTACTTTATAGCCAGTAGGGCTTCTATTGACGATTTTTATTGTTAATTTAACACTTCTCATAGAAGGATAAATTATATTTGAAGAGAAAAATTTTCGCCTAGACCGGGACTCGAACCCGGGACCCTTGGCTTTCCGGGCCAATTTTTCTCTTCAAATATAATTTATCCTTCTATGAGAAGTGTTAAATTAATAATAAAAATCGTCAATAGAAGCCCTACTGGCTATAAAGTAGTGTTAAATTCCCAATAAATGTCTTCTTAACTAAGAAGCCGCCATTTGCAAAGATAGAAGCTATGGTTTCAAGCATTTGGCGCGAGGGAATTACAACATACATAAGAGAAAAATTTGCATCTAGATCGTAACTCGCCTCGGTAGCTCAGTTGTTAGAGCACTTGGCCCGGAAAGCCAAGGGTCCCGGTCTAGGCGAAAATTTTTCTCTTCAAATAGTATGAAATGTTAGGAAACACAAAAAGTACATAGAGCAACAGTAGTGTGAAAAATCATAGGATGTATTCTAAAGTTAGCGATCTTCACAAAATTGAACTACATAAGTACCATAATAATGTGGTAGCTATGTTGATTTTAATGAATATTTTGTGTTCCAATGCAGCCGACATAGACTATACTGTTTACAACTAAACCCATTATCACACAACATAGACTACATACTGTTTACAACTAAACCCTTTATCACACAACATAGACTACATACTGTTTACAACTAAACCCATTATCACACAACATAGACTACATACTGTTTACAACAACCCATTATCACACAACATAGACTACATACTAATTAACTATTGGCTTAACTTTAATTTCCATATGATTTTCCATACTATATTCTTGTAATTCTGTTGCTCTATGTACTTCTGCCTTTACTAACATATCCTACTATTTTAAACATTTTACGATACTTAATAACATTTTTTTTTACAATTATTAGATATTTACATATGTGATTTCTTCAAAGTTCTACAGAACCACAGTGTGCATGCGCAAAATGTGTGGATGCTTAATGTAACTTCTGCAAAATGTCAGTGAAATTGGTGTTACCAACATTCACAATTAAATCCACACCATATATAAAAAAACTTCATTTTATTAGGTTCCGATGGGACAAGTTAGTGTACACAAGATTAGTTTTTAGTTTATTAAATAATGTGCATGCAATTTATTTTGCTAGGTTAGGAAGAGGGAAGTTAGTGTACATCCATTTCTAATAAACATTTGGGAATTTATTGCAAAGTTGGTCATATCAATTTCACAGCTATGTGGTTCCCTCTAGCGTCACTCTATAAATGTTTGTGCATCTGCACTGTTATTCTGTAGGACTTAGAAAATTTATAGTGGGAATCAAACTAAAGTTTCTCCAAACTTTTTACACTAAAAACACTATTAATCTGAAGAAAGTACAAAGTACTGAAACAGCTGTTATGAATTTGTATTTTAATAAATATCAAATTCATATTTTATTTTATTAACATATAGGATAAACTTCTCAACTATCTTCCATTAATTCTTGGAAAGGGTCTGCCGATTTATTTTGACAGTCAAGATACCATAGTTATTCATAAATGTGGACATCCTTGACCTGGTATCTTATGCCGCCTATGGATAGACGATGTCGTAGAGCTCGCCAGTGTGACTCATTATTTGTATAACAATTTGTCACAGGATCAACAAAGTTGACAGAATGGTTATGATTTACAAATCTGCCAGCCATTAAATCATAATAATCCCTCCAGGCATTGGTGTTGGATAGTGCTGTTTATATCTATGTGCTCTGATATCAAATTGTGTCGGCATCTCTTTTGTTGTTGGGACAAAACGCCATCTGCACCTCATTGGTATTCATGTATCATTTTCAATATCCAACTACTTTCAATTGCACTGCTATGCTAGAATTTACGACGTCCAATTTTATGCTTGTCGATCCAGATGTGATTGGAACCACCTATTATCTCCTGTTTGTATTATATTTCCGTGGAAAGCATACACACATTGCAGCAATAACTGAACCAGTCACTCAGTCCATTACTAACTAGCTTATCATCCAAAGAACTTTGCACTATTATCACTTCATATGACAATTTATATGCAAAGCATTTGGGCTGGCTGAAATTTTGCACCCTTGAACCAAGTTCCCTTGGACATTGACTAGGTTAATTTTTCATGCCCAATTCTGTTCAACTTACTTGCAACAAAATTTGGTGTATATGCAGTCCTGTCTCGAAATGTGATGCAGGGGAGCATTGCATTCGGAATGCAGCATCTGTGTCCTCAGCAGACCCTTGTCAAACAAAATTGAAGACATTCTTCTTTGTTGTAGCACAACAGTGCTAGATCAATGAAATTGATAAAATTACTTGTTTTTCAATTCTATTTTCTTTTTACCTAAGCTAAAAAATTCTCTTGTCCCAGAAATTTTTTTCATTCCTAAAAATCCACCAAATTTGTGATTATCAGGACCAGAGGCACAAAACATAACCTCTAGAACATTGAGATCAATGTATTCTTCTGGCTGTATAAAGTATAATCTATCTATAGTAATTCTGCCCGAAGGCAGGTCCTTCACTGCAATCATAGCATTTTCATGCTATGCTTGCAGCTTTACTAGGGAATTGTGTAGGTGTGGTAGCTTCCCGTTGCTTTCCACACCGGTGAAGGATGATGATGATGATGATAATGGTAAGGATGATAATAATAAGGATGATGGCCATATGATTTCAGGGACCGTTTGGGCCTTAAAGTTTTCCTGACATTTGTCTTACAGGTGAGGAAAAACCCTGATAAAAACCTCACCCAGAAAAACTGCCCCGACCAGGGATCGAACCCGGGCCTGCTGCGTGACAAGGCAGCACGCTACCTATAAAGTATAATGTAGCAATGTATTCTTCCGGGTGTAGAAAATGTAATTCCTGACTTGATCATGATATTTTTAGTTACTGATTTCTAGAGTTTTCTTCTCTAGTGGAAGGCAATCAGATGCCTCAAATTTAAATATGGAGGTCATCATTAAACAATTACTTATTGGCTTAATGGCCCTTGAGTTTAGCCATAAATTTTCCATTGTTAGGAGTTTCTAGACCAAGCATGATTTAGTTATGCTTATTTCCCTACAGATATCATAGTCAGCATGATCCAATGAGACACTAGCAGGGATCTAGCTAATTTTTTATAGTTGTCTAGATGCATTGAACCTAGTCCTAGTGGTTAGAAGGAAGTTCTTCCTGTGATAATACTTGATGGTTTATTGAAAAGAAATAGAACATGTAAATCATCATCAGCATCAAGGATTAGACCTGCTGGTCTGTTCCAATCTCATGTTAGAATTAGTTGGTCCATCTTTTACTGGGTCTTCCAACATTTCTTTGTCATAGAGGTTAGTAATGAAGAATCTGTTTCGGAATTCTATTGTTATCCATTCTGTAGATGTGGTCCATCCATTTATCTCTGTATTGTGTAATTCTATCTAATAGTTTGAATATATTCAGTTCTCTTTGTATATCCTCACTTCACCTTTGATCCATTATTGTATAGCCAGCCACACTCCTCAGAAACCTTGTTTCTGATGTTTCTATTCTTCGTTCCTGGTTTTTGGTTAATCCCTGAGCGCGGTTTGACATACATATACGAGACCGGCTTCCTCCCTTCTGTGCGGTCATTTAAAAGTCCATGCAGTCCATCTGCGCGGTAGTATTTTTAAACTACTCACCCAGTAACTTATTTTAGATAACTAACTAACTAACTCACTAGCACTCTCGAACCCGTAGTTCATGGCCGTGCTGACGTAAGCTCTCCATACATCCCTATCCTGAGCTAATGTGTTGTAATCATCCCCTGTATGATCTACTTCCCTCAATTCATATTTAATGTTATTCTCCCATTCATTCTTGGTCTAGCAACTGGCCGTTTTCCCTCTGGTTTTCCCACAAGAAGCTTCCATACAAGTCTTTCATTACCCATTCGTGACAGATGTCCTGCCCATCGCAATCTACGAGACCTAATTTATGTCATTATATCAGGCTTCCTATAAAGACCATGTAGTTATCTGTTATGTGGAGCTTATTTTAGATATATACCAAATTATTAATAAATTATATTTAGTTACATTATATTTCTAATCTTACCTTGGTTATACATATCCTTTGCTCACGGAAAGTCGATTTTGATATTGATTGTAGAGCGTATTTATTTGTTTCTTCAACAATAATATTCAACAACGTATGGTCGAATATTTCCTCGAATATAGCAACAATGTCCCCAGAAACATCGAACTGTGGACCACTGATGTCACAGAATGCCTCTCGTATTAAATTAAACGTGTCCATATTTTGCCATACAAAATCTGTGGACACTCCCCCTAGCCCTTTAGCAATCAAAACACGTGTAAGTGTCTGAATATGTCCCTCGTCAACACAGCAGATGTCACTATCACTTATATCGTGAGGAGGTTGTGTATAGTCAAGTGCAAAGAAACTATCCTCACTATCTGATATAGACGCTAAATCACTATGTTTATCAATCTCATCTAAAATTTTGTTGACAAACTTAAAATGTTTTTCTTCTGACAACACTTGGTTTTCTGCACAGGCATGAGCCACGGTTTCACAAAGACTGCGATAATTGTTTCAAAAGAAAAGTTTGAGACCACACAATAAGACACTTTACAGATATTTATTCTTTTTCGACAAAAGTATTTCCTTTCACTTAAAAGTAGCCACCTCATTCCAGTTGCCCTGTCATAAATTATGCCGTAACATGAAGGGGTATCTTTCCTTAACAGGGTGACAAAAAATAAGTTCTCCAACATGTAAAACAACCTAGTTATAGGCTTTGGAAATCATAGATGTACCACGCATGTTGACATGGCAATCTGCATGTGGATATTTAAAAGTCCTGACGTTTTAACACGTCCTTCTGCATCTGGGAAGGGAATCCAATGTTTAAATGTCCACGTTGATGGGTTAAGACCCAGTGTTCCGATCCATACATTAGTGTTGGAACTGACATTGTTTTATAAAATTTTAAAAGTGTCTCCTTTCTAGTTCCTTTGAGACTTCATTTTATGGTCCACACATATAATTGAATTTATTTATTTTGTTTTCAATGTCTTCACTTTTTCTATATGATACATTGTACTTTTGCATAAATAATATTAATACACAAATAGGAATACATTATATTGTATAGTTAGCATTTAAATTTTTACTCATAAAATTGAACTTGCAAGTGAGCTGTCAACCTTTGTATGCCAAAATTTCCAGAGAAGCATTGTGATGTACAAAGGCCAAGTCCAAAAAATTATCTGCCATTTTTAACCGGAAGGTACTAAAATCCAGTGCCAAATCTCTCATTTAAACTATAGGGAAGTAATACAACTCCAGTATTGTCATCGACTGGATAACCATTACTACCTACCATCCATGCCACATCCTGCATCACTTCACTCCTCTCTTAACCCATGCAGGGATGTGCATCTGCTCCATACAGTGGGTTACCATTGTTTGATTCTGGCTTTGATTTCTGAGCCTTTCAGTTAAAAGGCAGATAATTTTTTGGACACAGCCTTGGTACATCACAATGCTTTCTGGGAGAAATTTCAAGATATGTTTGGCAGTTGACAGTTCCCTTGTTAGAATTTTTAAACTAAGTTTTGTTTATTTTTTACTTTAAAATCTAAACTTACCTATATAATAGAATTTCTTCATGGTGGGTGTTGACATAATTTCAATTACCTTTGTACAAATTGAAGTACATTTTTACTTCACCGAAATTAAGATTTTACACATATGGACACAAACTAAATTACAATTTTTTATTAGATATATTAACTAATGTGCTTAGCTTTATGGTTTATATTCCTTTTTTGCGCAATAGTGCGTTTTGTCATACTTACAGCAATGGCGACCATGATTGAAAGTTCAACTTCCTACATTTCGGGATTGCCAACCTAAATAACTATGCTGTAATATTACATTTACACCCATATGTGGGAAGTAAAAAGCACTGCCCTTTATGTATACTACATAGCCTACAATGTATATACAAACAAATATTCAAAAGGTAGTGTTAATATATATTATACAAAACTAAATCACTGCATTTTAATTGAACTGAACATAATGTTAAAAATTCCCAAATTTAATATATAAATTGAACTGAACTTTATTTGAAACAATATAAAACAATACGTACTTGCTGCCATTTTATCACTAATAATGTCTCACGGCCTCCTTAGTTTCTACTAATAAGCGTTGCTCACACAAAGATGTTATTTTACTATTATTTATTATTTTGTAAACACCATCCCGCAAAAAAATAATGTATAATGCACGTTTGTGAAGTGTTTTACAGAATCTTGGAAATTAAAAATTTCCTCTTCTGTAAAAACCACTTCCCAACCTCGCATCGTAATATACTATTTTATGGTCATTTTTGTTGTGTTAAATAGAATATTAGCTATCTACCTAAAATATGAGGCCTTTGAGGACCGTCAACCTTCATCCCCATCTATGTGTTGTGGCACTGTTGACTTGAGTTGTTAAAGTGCAATGTTAAACAAAATACTAGTACTACTGAACTGTTATATTAAAACAATAGTTAAAATAAACATATATAGTGATTTTTTAAAGTTTTGTTACATAATGAAACAAAAAAGTCGGTCACACAGTAACTGTGGTAAATTTTGTGATTTCCACACAAGTTGAATTTGTGAATATAAAATGCTAGAGAAGTTACATATTGAGTTTGAAAGTTTATTTTGAAATTAAATCTATATGCCATATATTAAGAGAACAAAAATTGTAGCTGCTAGAAAATTGAAATTGTTCCACTAAAATTTCAAAATTACCTCCATCCCTAATGGTCCAATTTTCTGATTTCTTACTGTTTTTAATGTAAACAAATAAGTTATATAACTTTAGCTTCTTAATATTAATTTAATAAATTGCTTGCTTTTGTTACACAATTATTAATTTTCTCTGGCACTTGGGCCAGTATGGGACCAGTACCTACCCTGCAACATGAAGAATGTAGCTACAAAGAGTAGCAGTTCTAGATTGAGGAAACCAGCTATAATACTGGAGGACCCGACATGCTGACCACATGGCATCCCAATAGTCTAGATGATATGGATGTGAGGCCAGCAGTTGTCTGGTAGGCCAAGATCCTTCTGGGCCTGTTATACCATAGAGCTATAAAAACAGTTTGTCCATTGATCCCTCATTGGCTATTTTATCATTAAATTACATTTTGTGTTTGTGATTTATTATTAGCCTTTTATGGGCTTTTGTATATCATTAGATTATTAAAAATTTCTAGTATAAAAAATAAACAATATTAAAGAACCTCATAGTGTTATTTCCTATCTACATAACTTAATAAAGTTGGCTATCAAGTCATAGGAAATGAAGTATGAGGTGAGTGAAATAATAAAAAATAAACAATATTAAAGAACCTCATAGTGTTATTTCCTATCTACATAACTTAATAAAGTTGGCTATCAAGTCATAGGATATGAAGTATGAGGTGAGTGAAATAATAAAAAATAAACAATATTAAAGAACCTCATAGTGTTATTTCCTATCTACATAACTTAAGATAATTTAACTGTTTAATTATTGTACATACTTGCATAATTCATGCATCAGGATATTTTTGCATTAAATTGAAAAAAAAATATTCCTTGTGTATTTCATGCCATGTACTAATATATATATATATATATATATATATATTAATACGTGAAGAAAAAACTTTGTACCACTTTTTAAGCACATTTCACACATGGAGGAGTGTGAAATTTGGTATAATTAAAGTTCATATAGGGGAGTGCAGAAAAAATAAAATTTATATATGTGTTATAAATAAATTAAATTAAACAAAATAAAATAAATTGTCTGCAAGGAATTTATTTGTATTACTCATTCATTTGTTTACGTTCATACTGAAAGTGCATTGTTGCAAAAAGAAAATTGTGCAGCAGGAATGTGAATTGAATTACTCTTGCGTATTTATTATTAGTGGTTTAAAAAAGTGAGTATATTTTATTATTTAACCCTTTGCCAGCCGTAATGCTCCGAAGTGCTCGAGATTTAAATGTCTCCTGCCGGCTTAAGCGCTCTAAAGTGCTCTTGATGAAAGCATCTTAAAAATATTGTGTCGTGCATACAGAACATATGTTCTCTTTATGCGGGTGTGATGAAATCACTTAGTAGGCATTCCTGCACGTGTGTAAATATGAACCAAGGATAAACACTTTTATATAGGTTACAGATAATGAAGTTCAAAAGTGAGTTACTTCCTGAGGGCTCAGTTGAGGTTGAAATCGTGACATTTACATCTCGCACATCGCGTAAAAGAGTAAGAGACATGGATACACTTATAGCTGTGGCAAACAGAAAGAATTGGCCAGCCGAATTTAGAAAACCAACTCTTTTGAAATTGAAAAGGGGCGAGTCCAGAAAAATGCAGCATGATGACGAAGATCTGACGGCGGTAGTGTGGCAAGACAAACGTGTTGTTGTTCTCCTTTCCACAAATTCCGATCTCCGGACTTATGGTTCAGTCACAAGAAAAACAGGAAAAGGCAATGAAGAAATAGAAGTTCCATGTCCTAATGCCGTCATAAATTACATCAAGGACATGAGAGGCGTGGATATAAGTGATCAGAAACGTGATTATTATGGTGTTGGCCAATTTTAAAAAAAGTGGTGGAAGTTTCTAATACATTTTGTCCTAAATGTGTGTATTGTGAACTGTTTCATCTTATATGACCTGACAAACCAGCCCTCGAGTACAGCACATGGAAACAGGCAAGTGACCTTCAGACGAAACTTGGTGCGTCAGCTAATAAGTACGTTCATGTCTCGCAAGCGTACAGGCAGGAAGAGAAGTTTGCCCATCGGAACTGCATCCCCTAAACTTTTTCATTCTTTGGAAAAAATATCAGGCCGTGCAAAAGTGTGTACTTTGTGTATAGAGAAAAATAAAAATGCTCCATCTGGAAGGGATAAACAGACAACATTTAAGTGTAAAGAGTGTGACCTTCCATTGTGCCGTGTGGGATGTTTTTTGGAATACCACCAGCAGCGAAATGTGAGGTGCAAAATTAGGTGAATACGTTATTACATGCGTAAATATATTGGGAATTAGATAAAAAAATAATTGTGATCCTATCTTTTTCATAAGTAATGCCACGAGTGATTTCCAAATTATCGATAAATTCACAACTCACAAAGTGAGGAGTGAATTTATCTAGAGAATTTGGAAATCAAGAGTGGCATTTGTTAGGACTATTTAACGAATAAAATTAAGCTGTTTACTCACAAATCATTATTTAACTATAGTTATTTTTAAATATTTAATGTAAACGACAATGTTTTGAAAACAAATAAGAAACGATTGGTACGCTTCATTTGCTTCTTTTGTTCATCATTGCAACCAGATCATATTATTTATTGCCAAAGGATCGCAATGTTGTAAGAATGCATCGTAGTGGAGAAATTTATAACCAACGTTATAGGTATTAATTAATTTCTGATGTCCTATTGTAAATATGTCTATTACATTTTTCTGGAACATCATTTCCTGGAAAATAATTCGTTTAAGAAAATGCAAACAGTGGTTTCTTTTTTTTTTTTGGTGGTATAATCAATTGTTAGAAATGTTTTTATATTATCTCTCGTATGCGCTTTCTGTTGACATTCATGAACTATATATACAATCTGGTAGCCGTATTTCTTATGGAGTTAGTCACTGCAAAATAATGCTATGACCAATTTATAATGTTAAAAAGGAGGTGCTTTTTTTATTATGATAAACTTTAGTTGGGTAAATTCTAGGCGAAACACGACTGTGATTGGTTGTATATAAAAAATAATTGAAATGTGATTGGTCATTGACTCCCATTTGGGGCATGAGTTAAATAGTCAGTTTAATTTTTATGATTTTTTTTCTTAAGGGGGAACATAGATTCTGCTATAGGTATTAAAATTTAAATGCCCATTTAAAAAACCCGGTCATCCTGTCCTAGTAGGAGGACGCTAAATGGGAGTGGCAAAGGGTTAAATTTAAATTAAACCCTGTCTAATCTTTGTTTCAGTAATTTCATTACATTTTTTTATATTCAGATATTTGCACCTGCTTCCATTATGCCTTGACATAGAACATTGACAGGTCGGAGTGAGAGACAAAGAAGGCATATATTCCCATAACATAGGCCAAATGCAAATTTAAATAGTATACAAATGCCAAATGCCGCATTATTGCTTTTCAGATATGGCTTAGCCAGGCTATACCACATATTTATCATTCATATTTTTAAAATAAATGGAAAATTAATGCATAATGACGTATTTGTGACACACTTAAAAATTTAATGAATTCTGGTCGAATTTTGATTGCTGAGGGACCACTCATATATATTAATGCCTTAACCAGCAGTATTATCTGCTAGAGTGGTAGGGAAGCCATAACCTGACATTTGTGCGATAGTTGTCAAATTATCTTTTGTGCATTCTCACAGTACAATCCTTCTTTTTCCCAAATAGCATAGTTTTCAAAAGTCTGGCACAATAAGTAAGGAATTTTAGAAATGTCCTATGACTAAAGGTCAAAGACAAGCCTGGCCTTGGATACATATGTTCCTGAAAGTTCCCTTGATAAATCATGCATCCACCTTTTAGATAAAAAAAGTGGTAAAAAATATATGTAATGTGCAAGTAAATACAGTATATTCATTCAGTACTTTAATTTCTTAAGACTTGAAAAAATAGTTCCTTTTCCTCTTATTTCTTTATATGGGTTCAATATGTTACATAAAGTTTAAGATAAGCAATATGAACCAGAATATATCTGCTTCAAAGAATTGATTAGAGGCCCTATCATAATGATAAGATATGGATCTACTTTATCTGTGAGCATTATAATCTTTTTTAAATTGGGAATAAAATTGAGGCTATTGTTGTATGTTACTACCACTTGTTTGTGAAAGAGCTGAAATGTGTGAAACAATCTGATTATTTAACATTTGCATCAAATTGAATTTGCCTAAGTAATTTAGAAACAATTTACTAATCTTTGCATCAGTTTTAAAGCAGAGACAGGCAAGGGAACATCATCAGTTATGTTTTTACTTTTCACAAAACCTAGGATTTTAATTCTATAAGGTTAAATTTTCAGTCATAGTCTTGTTGAAAGTTGCTAATTAAAATGTTAAAAAACTCCTTGGCTCCCATTATTTTCTCTGTTATGGCTTCTAGTTTTGAAGTTAGGGATAGTTTTAAATTATTTTTAGTGGAAGAAATAGCTTCTCTGTGGCTGTTTAGTCTTATATAGTAGCAACATGATGGATTCCAAAATTTTGTAATTGTAACAGGGGAATGGAGAAAACTAGTTAATAATAATAGGTTACATGGTCTTCATGGAAACCAGATATAATAAGAACTATTAAGTCTTATACTGCAAAGGGAAATGTGGCATGAATTGGAATGAAAAAGGGACATGAAAATATGTAGAAAAACCGAGGTAAAGTGTCCAGTAGCTAGGTCAAGAATAAGGTGGGAGATTAATCAAGATTGAGGTAGATAAATGGGGAATGTTCTTTTTCTTATAAATAATTGTCTTTTAGTGATTTCTGAAGGATTGAAGCTATTGAGGTTGTTCTCATGAAAAGATTTTGGAAAAAATGTTTATAGATCTTTACTGATCCCTAACTAATAGACACCGAAAATGGTAATGACCAAAATTTATATATATTAATATATACATATCCCAGTGGCATGAGGTTTTCATAGCAGTTACTCCAGCTGTTTGACTAAAATGGGTCTTAAACTTTATATTAACTCGTATCGTAACATGTTATGGTATGCTATTAATTTATTTAACAATGCTTTTTAACAGCTAAAGTCATTAGTATTGCATTTCAAATGTGGGTGTGAAAGGGCAAACAAATTTTGTAGAGGTGTCTCTTTTATCAGGCTTTAGATTCTTTTATGTTCTGTAAATCCATGCTACAGGGCCCAAGGGTTTATTTCCTTTCTAAAGGAACCCATACTCAAGATTTTTGAGCACTTAAAAATTCGACTTGGTCGGGTTTGAACCTGCAAACCTTGGCCAGCATGGTAACTGCTTAAGTTTAGGTCCAGTAAATCTGGTGTTGACCTACATTGTTGTATGTAAATGTCTGCACGGAAGTGGTATCTTGTGAAAATTATTAATTACATAATCACCAACACTAATTTCCAATAACTTGACTAAAATTACATTTAACTAAAACTTTAATCAAAATTTGTGAAAACAAACTATTAGCACATTTGAACAAACTTAGTATCAATATTGTGTTTATTATTCCTATATCCCATAAAATACCAACAATAAATTGTTGAATTATTGTTATATAATATAAAATTCTTAAATTAATAAGTTTCCATATCTTACAAACTGTACCACGTAATTTGATTTAATACTATTTCTCTATGGTTTGTAAAAAAAAATATAACTTGCTTAAATTAAATTAATTATTATGATTAAGGTAGAATATGTTTATCACTCACCTCATATTGTTCTTCTTATTTGATTATAAACTAGTTTCGGAACATAGTTTCTGTTCCATCCTCAGTATCATCACGACCGTTGTTCTGTCGTCCTTCAAGACGACAGAACAACGGTCGTGATGATACTGAGGATGGAACAGAAACTATGTTCCGAAACTAGTTTATAATCAAATAAGAACGATATCAGGTGAGTGATAAACATATTCTACCTTAATGAATATACCTCATAGTGAGAATTCCTAAAATAAGTAATTATTATGAATTTAAATATTTTATGTCAAAAATTTGTGTTTTAAACACTGGTGCATTTGTCTGCTTACGTAAAAATCTTTTCTACTACTTGGATAATTCAGTGGTTTCTTTATTGTTCTTTCCACAGTTTGGTAACGGGAATTGGGCTACTATATTTAACTTTTTTGTATTCACTTTCGAAGTACTCATGGATATGAAACAATAGTTCTTTTATGTCCACATGTAATGGTTTATCCCTGCTTCCAAGTAGACGAACAATAAGAATTAAAACAAAAACAATGCTAAGTTTAGCAGATCAATTCTGGGCACATTATATATATATGACACATTCATAAACAATGGAACTAAAATAGCTAAATTTAATACTTTTTACATTGTAATGAGAAAACCATAGATATTGTTGACTCACTATGATGGTTGCACAGCGGCTCACTTTGTTTTCCCGCAGCTGTTATATATAATTAAATACAAAGATTCTGCATGTTATTCATTGTCAAGCATTATTGTACGGCACCCGCTTTTATATAAATGGACAACCATCATAGCGAGGTGATAATACCAGCAAACACTCTAACAGTTGAGAGAAACTGATTGAAACATCTGAAGAGGTATTTCCCTGTAACAGAACTATGCAGTTAGTGATAGCTTTCCTTGAAGGGGAAAATTCAAAATTTTGCGATTAATTGGGCAATCACACTATAACTTTAAACTGCTTTTTTCTGTCAAGTTTTGAAATTTTAAAGTAAAGGAGTACAAAGACAACTAACAATTTATTATACAGTGAGAAAACCATTTTCATGTCTCTTTCAAAAGCGAATAGATTCAAATCCTATGTGAAAACTGGAAATCTCATGGACATTTAAACATTGAGATCTCTGTAAGCCTGTTAACCAAAGCTTTTCTTGTACCACCTGGTAGGTGTTGAATCAACTTAAAATCTTTCTCGCCAGGAACTTCAAAATTCATAGTATTTACTTCATAGTGTCACTTCCCATGAATTTTTGATAAATTAAGAATAAACTTTTTGTCAATATAGAAAACTGGATGTATAAAATGATTTTTTTAGATGTGGAATAAATTAAGGTTTTTTTTCTTTTGTTTCTTTCGATTCTAACATTGTAGACTTTTAACAACTCTGGTCATTAGTATCATAATTTAAATCTGTAAATGAAATGAGTGTTAGTTTTTCTCAGAGACCTTGTTTTAGTTCTTTTACATGTCTGAAATCTTGGCACAGTACCTATGACTTCTCTTTGATAAAATATTGGATTGAAATAACAAAATATGAGAAACAAAAAATCTAAAACCTGTTGGTATAAGATCGTATACTATTCCAAATTCTGTTTGTTGACAATTTTCATGTCCATTATTGAAATAGAATATTTTGATTGTAACCACATTGTAGGAAGATGTTGTAATTGTAATATGATTTGATAGGGAACAGGTAGGCGACAGTCACGCCGTCTCCGAAATTCAACTTCAACCAAGAAACCTCGCTTGGCTGACCCCAGTACAAGTGAAGAAGAGGAGGAGGAAGATGACGATGAAGAATCTGATGGAGACAAACCACGCAAGAAAGCAAAGGGAGGAGCTAAGGGTGGTGGCGGCAGAGGGAGACCCAAAAAAGTGGGAGGACAGCAAGTAACATCAACTTCCCCACCAAAACCTAAGGGGGTTAAACCAGTTGATAACATTGTCAGTTGTGAGGCAACCTCCACTACTGGCGTCCCTGCTGTTGCTACACCCACTGAGAAGGAGTTCACTGTAAGTTCCTATAAGATCCCTGCTGTCGCTACCCCCACTGAGAAGGAATTCACTGTAAGTGATATACCAAATTCAAATTCTAAATTTTATATTTACTTTTATTATTATAGAGTTTGCAAGTTGGGCATTGATTTTTCAGTGTTCTCCACATGAGCTGATAGCCATATTTACTTGCATGTTTACTGTAATGTTTTCATATTAATAAGTAAGGATCACTAAAATAGTGTTATGTTGTGTGAGAAGTCTATATTGATATGCCTAATTATATATATATTTATTTATTTTATACTAGAGTATTTTTTTACTCATCTGGAAAGCTTTCTTGTATTGCAGTTATTAATCTGTCCATGGAGTGACATTTAAATGAATGTATCATAGGCTATCAATTACTTAAAATTAATATGTTGCTCTTTCATTGAAATTAAACTTTCTTCTATTTGTAATAACTAGATTTTTACATTCTAAACATGTAGATTTAGGCACCTAAAATACGCTGTGAAAACTAAAATTTTAAAAATGTGTAACAACATTTTACAGCAAAGTGGATATATGAATTATTAAATTTAAAAAAATTGTATTGATTAATTGTAGTAAATCTTAATATTTAATTTTAGGAAGTTATATTTTGAGGTTATTTTAATTATATTATTTTTAGTCTAAACATCTTACCTCAATATTAATGTTGATTTGTTCTTGAACATGTTTCAAAACAATTCTGTTTTATCGTCAGCTTTTCCAGACTGTTTTGAAATATGTTCAAGAACAAATCAACATTAATATTGAGGTAAGATGTTCAGACTAAAAATAATATAATTGTAGTAAATCTGTTTGACAACAGAATGAAATTATCATGTTTTCTTTAGATTTTTCGATTCTCTGAATAAATTTCGAAGATTTCCAGAGTACTGGTAGTGCTGTACCTGAGAAACTTGATTTAAAAATAGCAATTTTAAGTTTAGAAATCCTAAAATAGATATCAATTGAGTAAAAAAAGCTAATTTTTAGGTTCAGTAAAATATAAAGATGTTTTATAAATAAACAGGTGTACTGTTTGGTAAAATAAGAATTTTGGCACATTAAACCCTTTCAGACAATACAAGTTTTCATAAAATTGTATCTACATAATTGGTTTTTATTCATTCTTTCTGAAAAAAAAGTCATAAAACTTAAAATCTGAGGTCTAATAATGACTAATATATTGCATTTAAGTAAATTGAGATTGGAGAAGAATTTTCACGTAAGAGTTGAAAAGCAGAATCATTTTGTAGAACAGAATTAGCACTTAGGATGGAATATAAGTTACATTAAAATGTAGGTCAAAATAAAATATGGTATATCTCAATGGTAGATGGATAATTAAAAATAGAGTTCTCAGAATAAAAGAGAAGAATCTTTGTTATTGCGAAAGTAGAAAACATGATTGAAAGAATTTGGAATCAGTACTAGATATAAAATCTAAAAGAAGGGTATTTTTGAATAAACATCTTGAATAATTTGAGACATATCAGATATCATCCTTTAACAATTCACTGTATACTGACCCGTCTTATCTCTTCACAAAAATCATATCAAAAATAATTCTTTTTAAAAATTATTCACATGTGGGAAAAATCACTTTGTTGTGGTTACATTTTTACAAATATGTGAGTAAATATGGCAAGTGTGTATTTTACCCAGCTGATTTATTTTACTTTATTATTAGGCATTTTATGTTGTTGTTTGGTGCATAACTCCCCCAGTCTAAACAGTTTGTAAAATCAATATTTGTTAAATTTTACTTTTTATTTGTGCTTGTTATTGCTTACATAATACATTTTTAATTATTCCACTGTGCTCACTTGGCTGGTAAGATGTTTGTGGAGAACACTGATCATATTTACATGCGTATGCCATAATCCATTTGAGCATGCATTAAAATTTAGATATTCATAGATATTTTCTATCCATCATAGGAATATTGTGTCTTCAATTTCCAACTTTTCATGTTAAAATGTTCTCAAGTTTTTAGTTTATCTGATTTCTGTTATTTTTGTAAGATTTTTCAATTGGACTATGTGTATTTAGTTAATTTACTAATAGATTTAATTGGACGTTACTCTTTAATCACATGAATGTATCTTTAAACAAAGAAACATGGCATACACAAGTAAACATTTTGATGAACATTAGTATATTAGATATTTATTATGATTTTGACTCCATTACCTAAAAAAGAATGAATGTAATGAACAGGGGCTGTATTTAAGTTTTTCTTACCGATATCTCCTCTTTTGAATTAATTATGCACAATATATTTTGTATAATATTTTTAAACACAACATGAATAGTTGCACGAGTTCTCAATAATTGGATATAATTTTCTTCCAACAGTTTTCATTATCTAGATATGAAGATACTTTTTGCGGATTTTTATTAGGTAATTTCAGTGGTAACATTGCCTTTGTTCAAATTTTATAGGGTATTGTAAAGATAAATAATTACTAGATATAATGCTGAGAACTTAGTGGAATAATACCACAGCTTTTGTGAAGACTTACTATTGATCCATATTTTATGCTTTTTACTAATGAAGAATTACATTTTTTTTTTGGTAATTGTTCAATTTTGTGCTGTACTGGATTTCTTTTAAATAATTTATATATTATTACATATTTGTAGATGTGATATCAATGAGGGATAAAACATGAATTATTACAATTTTGCAATTAGTTTATATGGATTTGGGAAGTTTTTTTATTACTCATTTTACATCATCACATACTTCTTGTATTGAACCCTGATCTGTTAGTGTCTCATACCAGCTTTTTCCAGGTCTTCTCAAATTTTTTCCATCCAGAAGGCTAAAGGGAGTGCCCCTACCACTGGATACTGTTTGTTGATTAATGTGAATTGGAATAAGAGGAAATGATTTGTATTTGATCAGAACGTTGAACTTTACAGCACATTCTCATCCTAAATCCATACCCCTATTCATGTCTCATGTCTGGCTAATATCTGGTTTTCCTTAAAGGCCAGTTCTCTCTGCTATGTAGTTTCCTCCGTCTACCTGTCTGTTCTCCTTTTGGTCCAAATTTTTTTCTAATGACTTTTTTCTTTATTATTTATAATCTTTTCTTTTAAAGTAAGATAATGTGATTCGCATCCATAATACTGGAAAAATTGCGATAATATTTGAGTTTGTATTCTTTAACATTCTTACCTCATATGTTATTCTGTTGGACGATTGTTTCAAAGCTATTGCTCCGTCTTCAGCTTGTTCACAAACTGATTTTTTCTTTTCTTCAAGTTGTCAGCCCTGGATCTGTGTTCCAAAGAACTTGGAAATGAGGCTCCTTTCTCCAAGAATTTCAATTCCATGGCTGACAACTTGAAGAAAAGAAAAAAAACAGTTTGTGAACAAGCTGAAGATGGAGCAATTGCTTTGAAACGATTGTCCAACAGAATTTAAATTCTTGGAGAAAGGAGCCTCATTACCAAGTTCTTTGGAACACAGATCCAGGGCCAACTTGAAGAAAAGAAAAAACCAGTTTGTGAACAAGCTGAAGATGGAGCAATAGCTTTGAAATGATTGTTCCAACAGAATAAACAAATATTAAATTAAACCTCATAATGTAACTTCCTAATGATATTAAAAAGAATTGCCATTTTATTAAACTGTATCATTAGTTTAACGTTAATTGGAATGACAAGACCTTGTAATGTGTTTTCAGACTGCTAGCCTAGCCATTACTATTATTATTGATGAATGTCAAACTTCTAATTTGCATAGAAAAATTCATATAATTGTACAATCTAAAGTTCCATATATAGCTCAGGAAATTGTTTAATAAATAATTTATATTAATACAACCAAGTTACTAGATATAGACTAAAGGTAGAAAATTAACTTCCTATCTCGCAAGCTGTTTATAATACACTGCTCAAAAAAATTAGGGGATATTGTAGAATAACCTATTAAGACTATGTTTTTTGGAATAGTATTAGATGCAATCACTTTCTATTACTCCAAGATAATGTAAACAAGAGTTTGAAGTTGTTATGTAACCTCGGTACCACACACCAGAGGGCAGTGTCTGTACTGTTGATGTGAAAGGGTGGTGTGGGGGTGAATGTATTGTTGCTGTTTTTAAATCCAGTCCAGTTTTCAGGTTAGTGAATGACTTGCCTTAGGGACAGTAATGCCTCGACAACGTGATTTACCTGAACCAATGGCGTGGAGGGCCATAGGAAGGATGGAAGCTGGACAGACACAACAAGAGGTGGCACAAGCCATTGGGGTGTCTCAAAGCGTGATTTCCAGACTTTGGAATCGTTTTCAAAGAACAGATACTGTTCACAGAAGAGCCGGACAAGGTCGACCACGGGCAACAACAGCAAGGGATGACCATTACCTCTTGTTAACAGCCCGTCGGAATAGACAGCAGAATGCAACTCAACTGTGAAATACACTTCAAACAGCAACAGGATGCAGGGTGTCAACTCAAACTGTCCGTAATCGACTGCATGGAAGTGGTCTCTATGCCCGTAGGCCCATGGTGTGTACCAGGTTAACTCCACAACACTGTAGAGATCGCAGAAACTGGGCGGAGGAACATCGTGGGTGGAGGCATGCCGAATGGAGATCAGTTCTTTTTTCTGATGAGTCGTGATTCAACTTGGAATGTGATAGTCGGCGTGTATTCATCTGGAGGGAAAAAGGGACACGAAACAATCCAGCTTTTGTACGTGAAAGATCCCCATATCGTGGCGGTGGATTGATGGTGCGGGCAGGAGTCAGTAGTGGTGGACGTACGGACCTCTACGTCATCCAAGGTGGTACTTTGACTGCGGTAAGGTATAGAGACGAGATTCTCCGACCTTTTGTCGTGCCTTATGCTGGTGCCATAGGTGATTCTTTTCTTTTTATGGACAATAATGCACGACCCCACAGAGCTGGCTTGGTGGACGACATGCTGGAAGTGGAGGGTATCGAGCGTATGCAATGGCCAGCTTCCTCCCCGGACTTAAATCCGATTGAGCATGTGTGGAATGCATTAGGCAGGCGCATTGCAGGCAGACCAGCACCTCCCCAGAGCTGCACATTGCTCTTATGGAAGCGTGGCCACGTATCCCCCAAGAACTCATTGCTAACCTCATTGCATCAATGCCACACAGGTGTGAGGCAGTGCTGGCCATTCGAGGAGACCATACACCATACTAAAGAAACATTTTCAAGCATGTTAATGTTGCTTTGTTTGTTTGCCATATTCCTAATCAGGATCTCTTTGACATCTGGTGTGGTACAGAGGTTACATAATGACTTCAAACTCTTGTTTATATTCTTTTGGAGTAATAGAAAGTGATTGCATCTAATACTGTTCCTAAAAACATAGTCTTAATAGGTTATTCTACAATAATCCCCTAATTTTTTTGAGCAGTGTACATATTTTCCTAGTAAGCATTTCTTTGACCTCAAACTTCAGTTATATGAGCATAATCTTGTTATATAATTAGTTCGTTAATGATTTGGATTTTCTTTCATTTCAATGCATAATTAATTTGGATTCTTATCTCTATCACTATTCCCTTTATCATATCTTATGCACTTCTGTGCATTGATCGTACATTAAACAAATAATTATAATATTTATCACATTTTTATGTTAAAATTATGATTCTCTGTCAGTAATTAGTTTTTTATGAGAAAATTTAATTTATCATAGTGTGCGTAAATTTATATAAAACATTGCAATTTATCATAATATTCATAACTTGAATGTAATTCACACATCTAGTTAAAATTCAAACAAGTTATGATTTTACTTTTAAAAATCAAATCTTTGATTTCAATAAAATGTTATTTTAGACTATTATAACTCCATTTAAAATAATAATATCAATACTAATTTGCATATCATAATATTGTATAACCTCGTTCAGATGTTAAAAGCATTTCAAATTTAAAAGCCAATTTATAACTTAACAATATGTTTTTCTTAAATTGTATAACATAAAAATACAATAATGAACTTGGCTTTGTCATAATAAATATCTAGTTATGTGTAGGGTAAGCTACATACCTTATATAATCGTGATTAAGTTGCTTACCAGTTTGCTGTTTTTGTGTTAATAATCCATTATGCGCAAAATTTGGAATTTCTGGGAAAATAATTTCAATATTTGGTTGTCACCTAAAGGAGTGCAACCAGTCATATTATAATATAAACATTAATTTTCAAAAATAATAATTTCTTTCAAAATCATGAACTTGGCAGACTCATTTGATAGATTACCAAGAATGTCCAAATATGCACGAGTGAAAAAACAAAACTTTATACCAATGATGGAGTGTTTCATATGGCTATTCTCTTATAATATATAGGCTCCCTAGTAAATACTACATACAGCACAAATGTGAACATTACTTTATCTTTTAGTTTATATTTTTTTTCTTTCAACATACTATATTTGTTTCAGTTTTATGTTCTCTAACATAACAAACTCTCATATGCAACTACTGTCAAGTGAAATTTGTGGATAATTTGCAGAATTGACCAATGTAGAAGCTTGTAATAATACTCATAAGGAATTAATATTTAATTTTAGGAAGTTATATTTTGAGGTTATTTTAATTATATTATTTTTGGTCTGGACATCTTACCTCAATATTAATGTTGATTTGTTCTTGGACATGTTTCAAAACAATTCTCTGTTTTATCTTCAGCTTTCCCAGACTGGTTTTATTTATGTTGCATTATGTTGCACCACCTGGATGTCGATGTCAGCTCCATCCTGTGGTTGGCCAAAGAACCTCCAAACAAGGTCACCCTCCATCGGAATATCAAAATTCATAACTCTGTTTCTGTTCTTCTGAATATAAATTTTTTCCCAAATAGTCAGCTCGTTTGTATTTTCTAACTGTTTTAATAATTTAGTGTCTGAATTTATATTATGTTTTTCAGACCAAACATGAGCAGCAACTGCAGATTTTTCAATTTCTCCATTTTTAATATTTCTTATGTGTTCTTTGGTTCTAATTTTTAGGTTTCTTTTTGTTTTCCCTATATATATCTTTTCACAACCCATGCATTCAATTTGATATATTCCTGACTTTTTATTTTTATCAGTTTTTTCATTTTTGTTGGTTTTTATTAGTTTATTTAAACTGTAGTTATTTTTTGGTGCTAATTTAATATTAAACTTCTCAAATATATTTTGAAATTTATTATGTACCCAGGGGTGATATGTGAATTTCCTATATTTTTTCATAGGTGGTTCTTCTTTTTCAAGATTACTTCTGTTTATCATTTTTTGTTTTTTATACTTTTCTATCCTTTTATGTACCATTTTTTCATCAAACCCATTTTCTCTTGCTACTTTGATTATGTGTTTTTTCTCATGTTTGAAATCTTCTTCGTTTAAGGGTAAGTTTACCAATCTATGAGTTAAACTATTAAATGCTGCTAATTTATGTCCAATTGGATTGAACCCTGTTGATTTTATAAAATTTTCCGTATGAGTTTCTTTCCTATGAATCCTGAATTCAATTTTTCTTTTTTCTTTTTTCGTTTCTGACCAATTTAAGATCCAAAAAAGGTATTTGTTTATTGTCTTCTATTTCTTTGGTGAATTTAATGTTTGTACTCTGTAAATTTAATAGTTTTAGGGAATCTTCTACATGTTTTTCTTTAACAATACAAATTATATCATCAACATATCTACTCCAAAATTTAAACATTGTGGGATGTGCTTTGGTGATTTTACATTCAAAATCGCTCATAAATAAATTTGCCAGGAAAGGTGATAATGGGTTTCCCATTGAGAGCCCTGATTTTTGTCTATAGAAATTCCCATTGAATGTAAAAAACATTTGGTCAATGCATAACGCAGTTAATTTCAAATAATCTTCTTTGATCTCTCTGTCTATGTTGTTTTTTCTTAACCAATTGTTCAATATCTCCAAAGTTTTTTGTTTCGGTACATTTGTGAATAGTGAAACTACATCAAACGAAACCAACCTATCTGTGGGTTCAATTTCCACTTTTTCTAATTTCTTAACTAATTCCAATGAATTTTGAAAGTCTGCAGATTGAAAATTCATTGGAATTAGTTAAGAAATTAGAAAAAGTGGAAATTGAACCCACAGATAGGTTGGTTTCGTTTGATGTAGTTTCACTATTCACAAATGTACCGAAACAAAAAAACTTTGGAGATATTGAACAATTGGTTAAGAAAAAACAACATAGACAGAGAGATCAAAGAAGATTATTTGAAATTAACTGCGTTATGCATTGACCAAATGTTTTTTACATTCAATGGGAATTTCTATAGACAAAAATCAGGGCTCTCAATGGGAAACCCATTATCACCTTTCCTGGCAAATTTATTTATGAGCGATTTTGAATGTAAAATCACCAAAGCACATCCCACAATGTTTAAATTTTGGAGTAGATATGTTGATGATATAATTTGTATTGTTAAAGAAAAACATGTAGAAGATTCCCTAAAACTATTAAATTTACAGAGTACAAACATTAAATTCACCAAAGAAATAGAAGACAATAAACAAATACCTTTTTTGGATCTTAAATTGGTCAGAAACGAAGAAAAAAGAAAAATTGAATTCAGGATTCATAGGAAAGAAATCTCATACGGAAAATTTTATAAAATCAACAGGGTTCAATCCAATTGGACATAAATTAGCAGCATTTAATAGTTTAACTCATAGATTGGTAAACTTACCCTTAAACGAAGAAGATTTCAAACATGAGAAAAAACACATAATCAAAGTAGCAAGAGAAAATGGGTTTGATGAAAAAATGGTACATAAAAGGATAGAAAAGTATAAAAAACAAAAAATGATAAACAGAAGTAATCTTGAAAAAGAAGAACCACCTATGAAAAAATATAGGAAATTCACATATCACCCCTGGGTACATAATAAATTTCAAAATATATTTGAGAAGTTTAATATTAAATTAGCACCAAAAAATAACTACAGTTTAAATAAACTAATAAAAACCAACAAAAATGAAAAAACTGATAAAAATAAAAAGTCAGGAATATATCAAATTGAATGCATGGGTTGTGAAAAGATATATATAGGGAAAACAAAAAGAAACCTAAAAATTAGAACCAAAGAACACATAAGAAATATTAAAAATGGAGAAATTGAAAAATCTGCAGTTGCTGCTCATGTTTGGTCTGAAAAACATAATATAAATTCAGACACTAAATTATTAAAACAGTTAGAAAATACAAACGAGCTGACTATTTGGGAAAAAATTTATATTCAGAAGAACAGAAACAGAGTTATGAATTTTGATATTCCGATGGAGGGTGACCTTGTTTGGAGGTTCTTTGGCCAACCACAGGATGGAGCTGACATCGACATCCAGGTGGTGCAACATAATGCAACATAAATAAAACCAGTCTGGGAAAGCTGAAGATAAAACAGAGAATTGTTTTGAAACATGTCCAAGAACAAATCAACATTAATATTGAGGTAAGATGTCCAGACCAAAAATATCATAAGGAATTAATTGTTCATTCTTGGAAACATCCTTAGTTGTTGCCAGATTGCATAATTGCCATTGAATGCTTGTTCCCTCCAGGAAGTTGATTGAGAAATGACATGACAACTGATAGATTAATCTCCACAAAAAAAGGAGTAGATGTTCAACAGCCTCCATTGAACTTACTGTCCGAGTTGAGATTGCTGCACCTGACAGTTGAGAAAATGTTGCACAAAAAACTGTACAAATTTCAACTGCATCGAAAATTTAGGAATCTGGGTGGCAATGAAAGATTTTGCTCTGCATGTCATTTTTAAGAGTTGGGAGAGGATGTTGGTTTTATGGAACTCATAATTTTCAGTGGTGAGGCAAAACTTCACATTAGTAGAAAAGTGAATTGTCTTAACAGTCAACTTTGGGGGACCAAGAATCCACACAGAATCATTGAGTAGGAACGAAATTCACCCAAGCTCAATGTTTTCTACACCATGTCACAACTTAAACTGTACGGTCCTTTTTTTTTATGATTGGCACTATTGATTTCATATCTTATCTTGACATGCTTGGAATTTTGTTAATAACACCACAACTGATTGATGATTCAGGCGATAATCTATTTCAGCAAGATGGAGCACTACCTCACTATCACTGTCAAGTTAATAGGGTACTTTGAGAAAGTTGGTTAGGATGAATAGGACCTCTTGACAATGCTCTTATGAAATAGCTTCTGCAATCCTCATATTTAACCCCATGTGGTTTTTTATGGGGTTACATAAAGGACAGTGTTTATGTCCTTCTCTACCAAGCAACCTACATGCACTTCAAATGAGGTTTGAATGTTCCACAGCTACAGTTGCATCTGAAATGTTCAGTCAGGGAATGTTTGTCTGCGCCATAGATGTTAAGGCACATTACACGTGGTGCCGACATTGAGGCAGTATAGTTTCTCTCAAAGAAACCTTTAAGATTATTTTTTAACCAAGTTTCGTATGTATTATTAGGCCTAATTTCAAAATGTTTACGTAAACATACAATATTTAAAATAAGAGACATAAGTCATAACAGATAACAAAGACATAAATTTGACACAAATATTTTACGAAATTTAAAAAAAAAATATGTTGAAGCTGCTCATAATTTCACGCTTGTTTGCGGTTAGTCCAATCGGTTGATGACAAAAATTTCCACTCAAATTGGCAATTGTTTATTGCATGAACAGATTCCTGAGACTGGAATGCATATGCAAGTGAAAATCTCAATGTTTTAAGCTTGAGTGCATTCTTGAATGTCCAATTCATCATAGGAGTCATCAATCGTCAGTTTAGGGAAGATGGTGTTTGAATAATACATTTATCGTAAGGGACTTTTGGAGAGACAGTGTGCAGTGAAAACTTGATTTATCATTTCAAGTCGTATCTCTTCCCTGGATTCATCATTTAATTTCTACAGTCGCTATATGAAGTACATTTAAACTGAGAAAAAATACCACATTTATTATTTCTCAATTTATCATTTTCCAGTATTTAGTAATAATTTTCAATCTAGAACAGTACAATTCTGGATTGATCATTTGAAGTAGGAAGTTAAACTATTTATAAATTACTCATAGAAGTACTAAGAATGATGTTTTCGAAATGTACTATAATAAGTTCAGCGTGAAATTTTTATGGTGTTTGTCAATTTCTTTTCTATCTCGCTTACTAGGCAGTATGATCTGGAGATCGCTGCCCCGTGCCGTTTTTTAAACTATTTTTGTCATACATTTATTGAATTAACCATTCCTCAATTACTCTTAAGATATGGCTGCTAAGAAACAAGTTTGTATTTTAGAAGGAACACTTCACATCATTAAAGAAGTAAAGAAACATCCAACGGAGAAAAGGATTGATAGTTATTTGCTTAGCCTTTGATCGTCAACTGTTAATTTGATAATCACAAAGAAAAGGGGAAATCAGACTGTTGATGGGTATGGTCCATCAGGCAAAAAGATGAAGACTGGGAAATTGACTACTATTTCATGAAATTATTTAATGAACTATAAATGAAGATGGCCAGAAGATAATCATAATAAATTAGTTTCTTGAATATATGCATATAAATTTAACAATTTATATTCTTTTTACAGGCATTTGCATTGATCATTTTCCCTTATCCATAGTTTATTTTAGGTCTCCTGCCACAAATGATTGAGGTTTCACTGTATATTAATTCCTAAAAAAACTTTCTTTCAACTTCAAAATAAGTAAATTATTATACACAGCTAAGCTATTGCAATTAATGGTAAAGAGAAAATTTTCTGCCGGAATCGGGAATAATAATCCTGGACCATCAGCTTGAATTGCTGATGCTCTACCAATTTAACTTACCAGGCATTCCTTCCAATACAAGCCCAGTCTTCTCTTTTTACCTCGCTTGTTCAATTCCTGCTTCAGGCAGGATTTTTTTTTTCTCTTTAAAGTGTTCATGTGTGGTGTAGTAACTTTTATTCTGATTTTTGTTAAGCATTTCACAAAATGTTTGTGATGGCTTATATCTTTGTGTTATAATGAAATTCTAAGCTAATATGAAATTATTACCTGATTCCTTGGAGGGTGTCTTCTCAACATTTTCTGTACATATATAATAGCATGGTCTCTAGTAGATACTTTATGTTCTCATTGTTAAGCAAAAAAATATTTTTTTTTAATTTAAAAGGGTTTGGTTGAATTTTTTACAAGTATGTGTGCCATTTATTGTCATTCCTATGTCAGTATTCAATAATATTAGATATAATTATTTATTAATATTAGATATATTTGAAGAGAAAAATTTTTCTCTTCAAATATAATTTATCCTTCTATGAGAAGTGTTAAATTAATAATAAAAATCGTCAATATTAGATATGTTGTATAAGTGAGAGTTTGTTGTGTATTTATTTTAATTTATGGAGCTTAGAGATGGTGTTATAAGTAATAAATACAAGATACATGTTGAATTTATAACATTGGATCTTACCTATATGAAAGTGCATATATAGATTTTAAGCATGAATTCCTTATGGTAAAAATAATTAAATTGTCTTATACAGCTTTAGTTCCAAATGTATAATTTTATCGAGAAAAAAAAATTTGTGATGGAATTTATTGATATATTACTTCCTAATGATGGCAAGTATTGGTTTGATTTTCACATATACGTTTGGAATGTGAAATAGCACAACTTTTTCCTTTGGTATATTTTTTTTATCTCATCTGTTTTAACATAAAGTAAATTAAACATTTTTATTAAATGAAACATTTCATTATTTTTTTAATTATTAAACATTAAACACAAAATAAATTGACACAACTTGCAGGGCCAAATTAATTATATTGAAAAAGACTTTTCAAATGCCCCATGTTGTCATTTCGATATTTATGGAGTAAAGAAATGTATAAGTCCCGGTCTGAGCATATAATTTTTCTCTGCAAATATGATTTATCCATCATTGAGATGTATGAAATTAATAATAAAAACATCAAAAGAAAAAGTTGTTTCATTTAATATCCCCTATGCATCTTGTTGAAATCAGTTCATTATTCATCGTCATAAAATAGTGCGCCAGTAAGTATCTGTATAAAAATATTTTTTCTTGGAAAAAAAAAAGCATTGCAACCCATAGAACATGAGACTTTTTTATCAGATTTGCTATAAGGAATTCATATTTAAAATCTGCACATTTAATTTGTAGTATTGGTTTAAATTTAAACATTTGCAATGATGGACAGTTATTGTTTTGAAAAGAAAAAAAATGTCTGAATCGGGATTTGAATCTGAAACCTCTAGCTCTGTTTTGCAAATGTGCTATTACTATTTCAAGTTTCCGATGCAAATGCTAATTTTTCTTCCTCATGTACCAATATCATCAGAAGCAGATAGACGTTGCTACCAGTGCTCTCTGATGGCTTCTAATTCAATAAGGTATTTTTAATGAGAAGTTACATAACCTTATATAGCTGTTAAGCATTATAATTCTGTGTATTAATTTAAATTTTAACATTTGCAATGATGGACAATTATTATTTTGAAAAGAAATACATTGAATTATAATGCTTAACTGCTATATAAAGTTGTGTAATTTCTCATTAAAAAGTCTTCTTTATTTAGAAAGAGCCAGGTAGTATTGATAATGGCAGCTATATGCTTCTGAAGATAAAGAGAATTGTATACGAGGGAAAAAAAATAGCATTTGCATTGGAAGCCTGAAATAGTGTAATGGTTATCACACTAGTGTATTGAGCTAGAGGTTTTGGTTCAAATCCCAATTCAGGCATTAATTTTTCCTTCAAAATAATAATTCTGCACATTTATCTCACTTGACCCAGAAGATCTGCTTTGTATAGCTTAATATATTGAAGTTATTGCTTATAATCACTAAATTTCAAGCTTATTTATCATCATTTGATTTATGGAATTTATGCCTTTTATTTGTCATTTTATTTATTTTTTAGAAATTAAGTTGGCAAATGAAGGCTCTATACTTTTGAATATAAAATGTGAAAATTAAAAAAAACTGAAACCTACATAGTTCACTATTTCACCATATTTATATATAAAATATGCAATGCCAAACTTGCAGACTCTATTATTTATTATGGAGCACATAGCTTTTAGTTAAATTGCACATTTATCACTGTTGCAAACACACTCACAGTGTAAATGTGTCTGATGTGACATTTCCAACAAAATTTCTTTTTTCACTCGAGTTACTTATTCTCTTTTTTAGTCTGGAGCATTTGTTGTGCTGAAAACAGATTTCCAGAATGGAGGAGATCCTCCTATTTGGAAAATTGATGGAAAGGCTCTCCTTCAGAAGTACGTCCCATTTGAGCAAGATGGCAAAACTCTGTACAAGAATACATCCACTGTAAGTATAATTAACATAACCAAATGCATACCTTAGAATTTTAAATTGTTAGATTATTTGTTGTTTTGATTAATTTGTTAATTCTTGATTAGTGTGCCAGCATACAAAGCTGGAGATCTTGGGTTTAAATCCAAGTTCTAGCAGAAATCTTTTCCTATAATTAAACCAACTATTACTGTACATGTGAATAGCTTGCCCCTGAGTACATTAATTTCAATATTATTTTCATAATCAGCTGATATGGCAAGGAATAAATCCCTTCATAATGTCTTAGTAGAAGCAACCCTGTTGTAGTTTACTACTATAGTTATAAATGGATTTCAATTAGAGAGAAATTTGTCTCTCTTCCTAGATTGCCTGATTGGTTTGTGCATAAAGCTGGAAATATAGCATGCAAAAAGCTTGTCTGAGTATATTTCTTTTAATACTAAGTTCTTAATTTTGTTTTAAGTGAAATTCCCAGTTACTAAGTCTAACTTATAGTTGATTATATCAATTAATTAATTATGGTAAATAACATGAGTAGAGCTAGGATTTTTATGTACTGAAAGGTAACATTGCAACGTAGTATGATGCTAAGTTAGACTTAAGACTATTAGGAACCTCGTAATGTTATTTCCCATATTTAACTTTGAATAGAGAAACATCAGAAATGAGGTTTCTGAGAGAAGTGTGGCTGGCTATACAATAATGGATCAAAGGCGAAGTGAGGATATACGAAGAGAACTGGATATATTCAAACTATTAGATAGAATTACACAATACAGAGATGAATGGATGGACCACATCGATAGAATGGATAACAATAGAATTACAAAACAGATTCTTCATTACAAACCACTAGGACAAAGAAATGTTGGAAGACCCAGTAAAAGATGGATAGACCAATTCTAACATGAGATCGGAACAGACCAGCAGGTCTAATCCTTGATGCTGATGATGATGATGAACTTTGAATAGACTTATGACAGTTTTATTTTGATTTCACATACAAATAGTTGAATAGTATTATGAGAAATATGACTTCTGGCTGTCTTTTGACTTGGTTTCACTCACGAACATTTGAATAATATATATAGCATCTGTATTACAATCTTAACTTTTATTACATAAAAATCCTAGCCCTAATCATGAGGTTTTCAAGTTAATAACTGAAAAAAGTTAGTCTTATCTAGGGAGCAGATGTTTAGATTCTAAGTTAAGATTGCAACATAGTATAGTGATAAAATTAATGTAATAAGTCTTTATATCCAATCTACTGATTTTTTATAATGTTACCTTCAAAAAACATTTCTCAATACTTGTTTAGGATCTAGCAATATTACATTTATAGTATACACCCTACTTTTAAATTAAAACGAAATAATGTAAATAGAAATTGAATCTGTAATATACATTAACAGAACTTATGTGTATAAGAAAAATCTATATTCATAACTAAAGCTAGACAGAATGATGAATTTTGAATTGTGACACAGTAATCAGTTTTTTTATAATGGCAAAGATGTTTGCCAAAACAAGTTCCAGATGGAAAAACAAAATATGAATTGAAGCGTGTTGTATTACTGATACAATCTCTTTATATGTAGCCTCGTTAAAAGGTGTAAAGAAATTGAAAGGGCATGGATTTATATTGAAAAATACTGCATTGTTCTAAACAATGAAAAGAAAGTGTATTTTTATTTACTTTTAGTATTCTGGTTGGTCTGCAAACAACAAGGAAATGTACTATCCAGCACCAATTGTTTTTAAGATGCAAAACCGGAAAGAGACGATTGTGGAGTTCTTAAGGGATTCCATCAAAGAGTAAGTACATTTTATATTATATTCGGTATTGTATTTATTACAACTGAAATGATCATGTGGTCACCTAGCAGAGACAGATTTGGCAGATTTATTTAAATCTTCTTATGCCTGTAACATGTTTTATTTTCAATGAATGAATTCACTTTTATCTTATACCTCATAATTTCTTTAAACGCGGGAACTGCCATTTTCAAGAAGACATCCCTCTCATTTTCAACCGATATTATGACTACCAGATTTTTTTGTTGGAATCTCCATCTATAACGTTGCTATCTGGCATTGATTTGATGAACTTTAAGATCAGGTCCTGTTCATCGGAAATTTCAAAATTCGTGGATCTAAATTTGTTCTTCTGAATATTTTATTATTTTATGTCACAACTGCTGTTTCACAGCCATCTTCTTATACCTGTAACACGTTTTATTTTCAATTAATGAATTCACTTTTTATCTTATCTCATAGTTTTTCCTAAACATGGGAACTGCAGTTTTCAAGAGGACATCCCTCTAATTTTCAACCGATATTATGACCACCGGATTTTTGTTTGAATCTCCATCTATAATGTTGCCATTTGGCATTGATTTGATGAACTTTGAGATCAGGTTTTGTTCATCAGAAATTTCAAAATTCATGGATCTAAATTTGTTCTTCTGAATATTTTATTATCTTATGTTACAAACTGCTGTTTCACAGCCAGCTTTTCAATGTTAACCAGAATTATTAATAAAATCTTTAACATTGGATGAACATGTGTGATTTAAAGTCATGATAATTGGTGAATATTTTCATTGCGAGATTTGCATGTGTTTTATATATTTTATCTCTTTCTTCATAGTCTCGAAGTACTAGGTTTGAATCTTAATTATTATGGTAGGGATGTAGACTCACCTCATATTTAATAATTTTCTTGTAGACCATGGTTTCTTCACATCTCTGTGATATTGTCAATGCTTCCTAACTGTTGAGAATTTGCAGTTGTCGATTCTTTAGGTTGATTTCCACTCCCTTTCTTGGCTGACCGATGAACTTCCAAATCAGTTTTTTTTTCTATTTCTCCAGGAATTTCAAAATTCATACTTTTCTCCTTATTCTTGTGGTTGTAAATTTTCTTCCAATTGTAATTCCTTAGATTTATCTTAACTGTTTCAGTAATTTGGCCTTAATTATATTTGAGTTGTGTTTTTTGACTCACCTCATATTTCTTGATTTTTATGCAGACTGGTTTTGTTGCTGTAATTAAAATAAACCTAACAGTGTTATTTCCCACACATATATTCAATATGGCCTTAGTTTCTATTCTGTGTTTTTCTGATCATGCATGTGCAGCTATTGCAGACTTTTCTATTTCCCCATTTTTAACATTTCTAAGGCGTTCTTTCATTCTTGTATTTAAATTCCTTTTTTCCTATGTATATTTTTTCACAATCTTTACAATTAATTTGACTAATCCCTGATGGTCAGAAAAACACAGAATAGAAACTAAGGCCAAATTACTGAAACAGATAAATCTAAGTAATGGATATCCACAAGAATGAGGATAAAACTAGAATTTTGAAATTTCCGGTGAAAAAGAAAAAAAAATTAATTTCATCGGTCAACCAAAAGAGGGACTGGAAATCAACCTATAGGATTGACAACCACTAATTCAACAGTTAGGACACATTGCCAATATCACAGAGATGTGCAAGAAAAATAAAAAATATATAATGCGAGTCTAAATCCCTAACTCATAATTAAAAGAAACCTCATAGTGTTACTTCCTTTAAATATTAAATATAAAAAAATGAATCTTAATTTTGCATCAGACCTTATGTCCACTTGTTAGTGAATGAAAAGAATGCAAATAACATTTTGTTGGTTTGGGGATTTCATTTATTTACATTTTGATCAAAAGTTCATCCTGACTTGATTTATAACAATAAAAATGGAATTGAGCCTAAACAAAAAGTAATTTTAAAAAACGGCATCATTTTTGGATTCAGAACATTAATCTCTATCAAAATCGCCTATTTTCTAGCTTACTGCAAATTCATGCATGTCTGTGTAATTTGTTTTAAATTAAGAATATGTTGGCAATGTTTCTATTATCAGCATACATTTTCTAATGTAATTGATAATAATAAATTGGTAAGAGACACTCGAAAGAGCATTAAGCTAATGTAATTGATATGGCTCTTTTTTTTTTCTCCCTTGCAATCTGCCAATGCTTTTTCAGAGAATAATTAATCTTCGAATTTTCTCAAGTATAAAATATTTCTGAATTGAAATAATAACATACATTTTGTAGATATTGTATATTATATAAAATCTAAAAGAAATATCTCATAGCAGCAAAATATGTTTTTCCAGTAAACTAATGCAATGCCAAATATTAGAAACAGTTCTGGATAAAATGTTTAGTTTCATTTCAATTTAAGCTTTCAATCATTCATTACTGCTCTGTTACCAAGTGTAAAATTGTAACTTCTTGGGTGTCATAGCATTATGCCTGCATGCAGAACTAAGGGACTTGTATTGGTTCGAGTCCCCATGAGGAGAGAAATTTTCTCGTGGAATTTCTATCCTATGGGACCAGTGCCCGCCAGCATCATGAGGAATTTGGTAGCTACAATAAGTAGCAGCTTCAGATTGAGAAAACCAGCTGTAATGTTTGGGAACCTGACATGTTCATATTACCCCTATACTGGCTGGATGACTATCCACCTTCGTGATCAACATGTCACTTTGAGGCCAGCAACCAGATGATAGGCCAAGGGCATTTTATTAAGCCTATTCTGCTGGAGAAGAAAAAATCAATACTATGAAAATAAAAGTTATTTAAAACTTGAAGTGTGAGAAGTGCAGTGTTTCAGATCATAGCATCCCCAGCTGATTAGCTGGTCTTGATTCGATACTCATTAAGTTTGGAAATATTAATTATAAATTTTTTGGTGATTTGCATCAAGATTATAGCAGCTCAATTGGTGATTTTCATCAAGATTAATAAATTGGTCCTGATGGAATAGTGGTTCCATTCTTGCCCCTGGTTCTGGATTCAAACCTGATTTTTAAGGGCATAAAAATCCTCGTGTGGCTTCCTTTGAGAAGGGACTAAAGCCTTATTTCCCATGTCATAGATTTATGACATGTAAAAGAATCTGAAACCTAAAATAACTGAGCAAAATTTGTCGGCTGTTTCACATGCATATTTGAATTGTGGCAGTAGTGGTCTCATCTATTAAAGTGTCGTTGGAATAGTATATACAGTAAAACTTGTTTAATCTGGAACGTGAATAATGCGGAAATCTGTCCAATGTGAACAAATTTATTGGTCCCGGCAAAATAATAGTAATTTTATGTGTATTTATTTTGCATAAAACTGAATCTGTCCAACATGGAAATGGAAGGATATTTCTACATAATCCATGAAAAAAAGTTTATAAAGTGGAAAGGTATATATACATATAGTTTTATCAAACCATAATTCAGAGCATTTTAACATATGGTGCTGAAGTCTGGCAAATTCCCGCCAGGGAAACAATAAGAATTTTAAGTACAGAAATGGATGTTTTAAGATCAGCTGGAAAATCTAGAATGTATATAATACCAAATAAAGAAATAAGGGAAATTATGGGTGTACAAGAGGAGCCGGACATCATAGCCATTATAGAAAAGAAAAGATTACAATGGTAAGGCCATGTCAAAAGAATACCAGAGCAAAGATTGCCTAAAATTGTTATGGAATGGATCCCAATAGAAAGGAGGAAGAGCGAAGAAAACTTGGATAGAAGTGGTACAAGCAGCTATGAATATCAGAGGATTGGAGGAAGATCAATGGATGGACAGAGAGGAATGGCATTTGGTTTCTGGAAGATGGCGGCAGTGCCATGATACCGAATGTTGATGATGATATATAGTTTTATTTTATTTTTTTATAATACTGAAGGCAGGTGCCAAGATGGCTTTTACAGATAGTGATTCAAACCAAATCGACAAATAATTATTAAAACAAAACAAACCTAATTGTCACTGACCCTAAAGTTCATTGTTAAAAGATGTTGTCGTATTTCACATGCCGATATGTACTTTGATAAATGCCTCCATTGCCACGATCGGTATATTATTGTTTCAACTTCTTTGTTGCAATAATTTTGATTGAATAACACGTGTCTCTTGTGTTTTGTTCCCAGTTATAATGTCGAGTAAAAGGAAAGAAAAATAATTAGTACCGAAGAGAAAAAAAAATAGTGTTTCCACTTAAAGTAAAAATAAAAATGCTTGACCATTCATATGCATTGGGGAGTCATTTGCGTCTATATCACAGTGTTTCAATGTTAATGAATCAAGAAATCTGAAGATAAAATAAGAAATTATATCGCAGAATTCACAGCTGAATATCAGTCTTAATTGAAAGACCTTTTTAAAGTGACAAAACAGGAAAAAAATTTCTAAGTTAAGTCCTTGCCTAAACCTGACAGTAATAATTAATATAAATTATTCAAAATCTCTCATTATTTTATTCTGTAACCTTGGAACATATCTCCTATATACCCATACAAATTACCATTCCATATTTGTGGAACATATCACCCGCAAATGAGCTATTTCTGTATAGATTTGGCCTCATTGCACACTCGTTATGCGAAACACAGATACCTGTCTTGCAAATAACAATTGTGCTGTAAAATCATATATTAGTTAAGTTCTGAGACCGATCTTTCACAGGTAGCGTTTTGAATTTACGGTAAAAAGATTGCTGAAACGTATGTATCATTCTCATTAAGCGAAAAAGTGTGATTGAAGATAAATCTCCAAACATTTCCGGACCGATGCTCCAAAGTCAAGCTCTAGCTCTTGTTAAATCCTTAAGGGAATAACTATTTCAAGGAATCTTCAGATTGGACGGACATTTTTAAAAGACGACACAATGTAGTGTAGAATGAAATTTGCAGGAATGTGGATGGTGTAGTTAGTGAGCGAAAGCCGAAACTGCATACTTGAATTTCAGGATACGTGCCTAAGAGACATTTTTATCACTGACGAAATTGGACTGTTTTTTTTTTTTCACGTTACTGTCGAATTATAGTATGAACTTCAATTAATCCAGGGTACATAAAAAGACATATGGTCTCTATATTCTAAGATTATTAAGTTTTAGTTTTTTTATAATATGGAAAAAAAATTGGTCCCGTGCAATTCTGTTTTGAGCAAGTTTTACTGTACTATTATGAAAATACAATAGGAAGTAACATTATGAGGTTCTACTTAATTAATAGTTGAGTCCGCCGACATTTTACCTCATATTTAATTTTTTCTTCTAAGACATGTTTGAAAGCATCTCTGCTCCATCATCAATTGGTAGACTGATGATCTTTAAGTTGTCGGCATTGGATATCGATTCCTGCTCCTCTTTTTGTGGTCCAGTGAATTTGTGTATTAAATTTCTTTCCCTGGGAATTTCAAAATTCGTGAATCTCTTCTTGTTCTTCTGTATGTATATTTTTTCCCTATATGGTGAGTTCATTTGTGTTTTCTTACTTTTAATAATTTGGTGTTTACATCTATTTTATGTAAACACCAAATTATTGGTACAGAAAACAGCGAATGAACTCACCATGTGGGAAAAAATATCTACATACAGAAGAACAAAGACCACAAAAAGAGGAGGCAGGGGCTCGACATCCAATGCCGACAACTTAAAGATCATCAGTCTGTACCAACTGATGATGGAGCAGAGATGCTTTGTAACGTGTCTTACAAGAAACAACGAAGTATGAAGTAAGATGACGGCAGGTTCAACTTATTTATTAATATATACTATGTTATCAATAGGAGTAGGCGAAGTTTATGATCTATTAAGTAATTTTTTTAAGTCAAACCCACACTTCTCTTTGTTCACATACATAACATGGTCTGCCACCAAAGTGGTGCATAAATTGAAAATAACACTTATAAAAATAGAAAAATGCTTATTATTTCAGTTATTTAATTTTATTGATTTTTTTTAAAAAGAAAAAGATAAGGCAACACTTCTGAAATGCCTGGGTTGTTGAACATGAAGAAATTTTAACATAATTTGAAATGAGTTGATGCATGTAATAATCATCAGGTATTTACAAAGTTTTAATAAGATGGAATAATAACTGCTTGTTTGAAAAATATGTTTCACAGTATATATTTCCCATAAATTCTGATAAAACAGTAATGGCTAGAGTATCAACCTCAGACAAAAAATAATGGCTGAGGGTCATAGGTGCAGAATCAAAAGATTAATCAAAGTCAATATGCAATTGCAGTGCTCCAATAGTGATTATCTTGTCACAGAAACAACCTATCAGATATATCATTGTTAACCAATGTAAGTTCAGGAAAGACAATATTTATTCACATAGGGTATGTTAATTTATCTGTGGTATTGTTAGAAGTTTCTATTTTCATTATCAGTGATATTTTGTTTTAGTAAGAAATTCAACATTAATTAATTAAGCATTACATTTGCTAAATTACCAAAAGTTGTCCCCAGTAGACTAGGGTTACCATGTTCGATTCTGGTTCCAAGGTTCATGGCCGTAAACCTACTAGATTGATGGATTTTTCAGGGTTTAAAAATCTGGAAGAGAATTAAAGTCATGCGTCCTGAATCATAGATTTACAGCATGTAAACAAACCTCAAACCTGAAAAACAGGCCTCTGAGCAAAATTTGTCGGTATTTCAAGCCCAAATTCAAATCGAGTAACATTACCATGACCTGAGATCAGTAAATATTAACTGATGTTTTTATTATTGATTTAACATTTCTCAATGAAAGATAAATTTAATTTGAAGAGAAATTACAAGGGAATTACAACGTATATAAGAGAAAAATTTGCATCTAGATCGTCCCGGTCTAGGCGAAAATTTTTCTCTTCAAATTAAATATTAACTGAATTGCTAAAAATAACAATTATGTATACCATTTAGGTACATGATCTAAGGCAATTAAAGTGATTGGAATTTATTGTAATTGCTAAAAATAACAATTATGTATACCACTTAGGTACATGATCTAAGGCAATTAAAGTGATTGGAATTGCTAAAAATAACAATTATGTATACCACTTAGGTACATGATCTAAGGCAATTAAAGTGATTGGAATATCAAAAGAACTTAAGTTCAAATTACTATCTGAGAATGAAAAAAAGTTATTATTGAAGTGTTAGTGCCATAAGGATGAGAAAATATGACAGAAATGTGTTTTGTTATTAGGTAACTGCTGCCATTGTACATTGGAGCATGATTTTCTCAGCATCCTGATATTCAATTACTAATTTGCTTTAAAATTGCTATTTTGCAGAAGTTCTCAATTTAGGTTATAAAATTAAACCCATAATATTATTTTTGAGAAATTTTAAGTTGGAGCTACAGTTTCATCTGTTGTGACATGTTAAATCACATCCATTTCTAAATGTTATTTTTACACTAGATCTGGATGAATAATAGCATCGGTTCAAAAAGCTCTTGAATTCATAATGATTTAATTATAATTAACTTACTATCATTTGATAAAGGGATGTATGCATTTGTTTTTATCTGTTATTAGTGCTTTGATTTCTGGTCGTCTAAGTTTCCTTCATTAAAATTAGTTGCTTCTATAATATTTCTCTTAAAATGCCAATTAAACACAATGTATTTTCATTGATTTTCTGTAGATCTGTTTATCAGCAGGTGACGACTGATCTTTTTACGATTAAAAGTTTTTACATGGATAATTATCAATGGATTATAATCCACTGATAAAGTTGATGGGCATTAATTTTTCATCATTGTTTCGTGTATCTTCCTAGAATGGGAAGTAATTTCATAATTCTTATACCTGATGAAAACAAGGCTGTAGCTTAATGCAAAGATTGCATGATTTTTGTTTTTTATTTTTGTAGTAGTGTAGAATGAAAATACCTACTTTTATTTTCATTATTTTTTTTTGTACAGTAGAACCCTGATTATTATTCATTGTAACACGGGAAATATTCTGAATGATATATTGAAAAATCTAGGTAATATATTTCCATAAATAGCAACATAATTATTTCCTAAAACTTGCGATGAGAATTAACATTATGAGGCTTTCAAATTAATAAAATTAGAGTGAATCGTACATAATTTCATATCATATACACTCCATGTTTTTCACATCACTGGATCATGATTTCAGGAACAGTCACTCCTATTAGCCATCTTTTTGACTGTTCGAAAAGATGTTTGAAGTAGGAACAATTGTTCCTGAAACTGTGGCCCTTTGCTATGAAGAGTACACGGAGTATATGAGGTGAGATGATGCACAACTCGTTTTAATTTTATTAGGCAACTTTTTTAAATTACTTTTTTTTTTTTTTTTTCAATTTTAACAGTGTATGTAATTTCCAATAAGAATTGTCAAGACAAGAGCTGTTACATGCTCAATATTCAATTACCTATAGTTTAGGTAAAAAATGTTTAATACACCTCAGTAAATTTCCAGTACAGATTATTCCATGTGACTTTTTTTCCTGCTGATCATTTTATAAATTTCATATAAGGTGTCTTCCTTTGATACTCTATTAACCTCTCCTCATAAAGAAATACAAAGAGATGATAATGCACTTGAAGTCTAAATGGAAGACAAGATGTATAAAATTGCCAGAATAGAAAAAAGTCTCCTAGAGAAAATCGTGGAGTCCAATCAGTGATGGCATCTTAACTTTGGAAAATTAATTTTAATGATATTAAATAATAATTAAATCATATTACACCTAATGCAATAAGATACCAGAATGAAGAAGTAGGAAATGCAAAAATAGATAAGTCTGCAGTGGCTGCTTATACTTGGTCAGAAAAGCACAGAATTGAAGTAAATGTACAATTAATTAAATAATCAGAGAATCTAAGGAATTTAGTTTGGGTTAATCCAAAACTTCAAAGACATACATTTTTTAATTCCCAGAAAAAAATGTTCAATGTGGAAATGAATGTATCCACCAACAGCAAGATGAGAAACAAAGGAATACCAACAGTCAGATGCCAGTTAATGAGGAAAGATCCTTAAAACTAGTCCTGGAAAGGATACTTAATATGAACCGAGGTATAAAATCTCATGTTATTGCCTAAAAATATCTAATTAATAATTATGTTAATCCATCGACCATTTTTTAAAAAAATGACAATTCAAATTTGAGAATTATTGGTCTGTTTTACCATAGCAATATGTTCAACCTTGACAAGTCATTTACTGTGTAATTACTCCTTCCCACAAAGTCAAACATTTCTGCAAAATATTTTTAAATAATGTAAATACTCCAAAATACAACCATGTAGTTTTAGTTCAGATTTTATTAATATTGTTTTATTTTGTGTATATTACTCAGGTAATTGTTAATTATCTCTGTTAAAATATAGACTACTAATTTTTACTATTCATGGTGAAATATTATCACATCTGAATTATAAATTTGGCAAATTTGCACTCCCCCTTACTATCACACTTGTCACTTCACGTGTGGGTGATTCCAATTGTAGCTGTCAAAAGCCCAGATTCATTACTTCTATAGGAATATAAATATATTTCCTGTCAGCATATACAATATAAAAATTCTTTGCTAATAATATTCGAGAGTTAATAATGTTATGAGTAAAATCAGGGTTCTACTGTATTTCAATTTAAATTTTAAATATAATCCCAATTTAAGGTATTTTCTAATTGTGACAAAATTTTTCTTAAATTGAATTTCACAATTTGACAAGATTTGGACTTTTATTTTGTAAAGGAATTCCTAAATTGGGATTAGGATTTTTTTTTTTTTTGGATGAAAAGCATTTGAGAGCATGTTAATTGTTATCAATTCTGTGATTATGGGTGGGACACTAGAGGGAGTGAATATTCACAGTTGAAACCTGAAGATTTTTATTATAATAGAAAAAATAAATACAAGGAAATGTGTGAGAAACATTTTCAATTAATATGGAAAATGAATAAAACATAGTAAAACAGTAAATGAAATATTTTAAATTACATTTAATCCTTTTTTTTTAATTTTATGAGTATCTGAAAAATTGGTAAAATTGTTTTAAAATGGTACTACTATATTGTTAAATAATAGATTTTCTGCCACATTCAGAATTTAAATATGTTATTCACAGGATGATTTTATAATTTCCAGAAAATCTGAAATTCTATTTCATTAGCAATGCAAATACAGTAAAAGCTCCTTATTTGTAGGGGATATGTTCTGCACATATGCAGCGAATACAGAACCGCAAATATGGAATGGTATTTTGTATGGGTATATAGGGGATATGTTCCAAGGTTCCAAAATAAAATCAATTAATGAGAGATTTTTAAACAATTTTCCTTTTACTCAAAATTATAAATTGGCAACAAAGCAGAAGAGATGTATGTTATTCAATCAAATTGTTGCAACGAATAGGAGATTGAAACAATAAAACACCAATCATGGTGAAGGCAGCATTTATCGACGGACATAACGCCACATGTAATACAGCGGCGGTGGCTTTTAACAACGAACTTAGGCTTAGTGACAATAAGGTTTGTTTTACTTTTATATTAATTTTTCCATTTGATTTGAATCATTCTTTGTAAAAGCAGCCTTGGCACGTGCCTCCAGTAAAAAAAGTTGCTGATAAGGATACTACTACTTTTAATATGTTTGAGCCTTTGGCATGGGTTCCCTGAAGTTGTCCCTTCCCGGAGAACCGAATGGGGGACTATTTGACCTCCGGAAAATTTTACCCCAATTGAACCCATGTCCGCATTTCTTGACGGTTGTATTTTTACGCTGAAAGATTGTCACTCTTTCGACCAAGGTACTTTTTTCGTCTGGCTTATCACCTTCGACCAGTCTGGCATGGGTAACCCTATCGGCAGCAATGCTACTGCTGGCATAGCTCTCGGGATCATTTAAGCACGCAAGCCACTCCACCACCACTAGGTAAAGATACCATGGAGGGACTACTTCTAATTTACCGACTGGATTTGCAAATAAAGACATTTTACCCTGAATACTTGAACTGCCGCAATTTTTTAATCCGCAAATAATTGAAACATGAATAGGGGAACCGCGAGTAAGGAGATTTACTGTATAACGTTGTGATGGGAAATTAATTGTCTTTTATATGTATGTTTATTTATTTTATTCTTGTAACCAATGGTGTGGTGGTATGATGAAAATGCATTTTATACTTTATAACAACTCCTGTTGCAAAATGCTATCCTATTGTTTTATTTAACGGCACTCTTTGAACAGCTAAGGTCATTACACTCAGTAGCATTGCAATTCAAATGTAGGTATGAAAGGGCCAACAAATTTTGCGCAGATGCCTCTTTTTTCAGGCTTGATGGTTTTATATTCTGTAAATCTATGATGCAGGATCCATGTTTTATTTCCTTACTGAAGGAATGAATACTTAGGAATTTTACGCCTTGAAAAATGCATTGACCTCAGCCAAGTTTAAACCTGCAAAACTTGGGACCAGAGGCGAGCATAGTAACCACTAGTACATCAGGACCAACCCTAATGCAAATGTGGCAGCTTATAAATGATTAGGGTATTCATTATTTTAAATGTTTCTAGAAATCTCCATAATACTATGATATATATATATATATATATATATATATAAATATATAATGAACATTTCCAGAAATTTCATATATATATGTATGTACAATTCTATAACCAGACCAACCTTATAGGCTAGTGGTCAGCATTTCTGACTACAATTCATGAGGTCCCGGGTTTGATTCCCAGTCAGATCATGAGAATTATTCCTGTGGTTGCCTATGGTCTGGAATTAAAGTTACGTTTAGGTTAGGGAATCGCGTGGCATTTCATTATCATATATCACCCATCATGTTAGGTGACATAACTCCGCCTTCTCTGGATTACAATTCTGCCAATGCCAAGGGAGAATGCGAGAAATGTCATAAGACAACCTGGTGGCATTGAACAAAAAAATTCTATAACTCTGCCAAAGGAAGGCAATATATAGGCCTAAGTTTTTCTATATGGCCAATTGCCTCATGGGAAAGCTCCTGATTCCTTTAAACTTCCCAGATTAATGTGCCCGGTTTTCATCCAACTAGTATTTCTGTTCATATATTAATGTTGGGAATTTTTATATTATGAGGTTTTCAATTAAAAAATCAATGTTCAGTCATGAATATTCTTACGTCATATATCAATACAGAACTGTGGTATTGAGAGACATCACTTCCCTCATTAGCAGCCAATGAGAGGAGAGATGGCTTCCAAAACCACAGTTCTGTGTTAATGAAGATAGATATATGAGGTAAGAATATTCATGACCCAGTATTATTATTAGTATTTCCGTCTTGGCCTAATAGTAAACAGTTCCAAAATTATAAATATTTCTCAAGTTGAACAAGTAATTATTAAATTAATATTGGGAAGCTAAAGCTATTACTATGATAGAAATAAGTAAATTAATAAACACAATTAAATTATTGTAAATCAATGGTAAAGAGAACAATTTTTGCCTGAACCGGGAATCGAACCCCGAACCTTTAGTGTTACGTGCTAATGCTCAGACCACTGAGCTAATCCAGGCTTTCGATTCCCGGTTCAGACAAAAAATCTTCTCTTTACCATTGATGAACAAGTAATGCCTTTCATATTTAAAGAGAAAAATTATACACTCAGACTAGAACTTGAATCCGGGACCCTTGTTTCTCTAGAGATGTATGAAATGAATAATAAAAACATCAATGTAATGTTTTGTTGATTTTTTCAATAAATCTAGTGTTGCCCTACTTTGTATGTGGTTATTTTTCTCGTGGAAAGGTCTGCATGAAAATGGTCTCTTATATATACCAAGTACATAATCACTTACATTATTTTTCAATAACTTGACAAATCACATTTATCAACAACGCTTTAACTGAAAATCGTGAAAACTAATTAATAGTGCATTTGAGGAAACTTCACCGTTTCTACAAATTATATATATATATATATATATATTATATATAAAATAAAATTATAGCTTCTTAAATTAACAGATTGCCATAGCTGTCAAAGCAAACCACACAATTTCATTTTGTATCCTTTCTTTGCATTTCTTAAAAAATATAACTTACACATATATTTAATTAATGTTGGGAAGTAAACATTATGAGGTATAATCATTAAAAATCATCGGAGAACATATTGTTTAAATAACTCACCTCATAGGATTCATGCTTCCATGAAATCGCGATTTCAAACATAATCATGTTCATCGTCAGCCATAACTCCGACTGTTGAAATTCTTCGGCCGTCAACTATTCTATTGTCGCCATCTTCAGTGCTGCTATCTATGGTTGAATTTATGAACTTCGAAATCAATGTAATTTCGTTAGGGATATCAAAATTCATTGATCTATTTTTGTTTTTCTGAATGTATATTTTTTCCCAAACTGTCAATTCCAAAGGTTTCTCTACTTGTTTTAAAAGTTTAGCTTCTCTTCCAATTTTATGATGTTCTAATAAACTATGTGCAGCAATTGCAGATTTTTCAATTTCACAATTTTTTAATATTTCTGAAATGTTCTTTTGTCCGAATTTCCAAATTCCTTTTGTTTTTCCTATATAAACTTTATTGCAATCTTCACAATTTATTTGATAAATTCCAGATTTCTTACTGTCTGGAACTTTGACTTTTTTATTGGTACTTAGAAGATTACCCAGACTAAATTTATTTATTGGTGCCAAAAAAATGTTGTATTTGTCAAAAATTTTTTGAAATTTCCTATGCATTTCAGGATGGTAAGTAATTTTCTTGTATTTTTTCTTTTCTTTGCAATTTTGTAAAGTAGTATATTCATTAAGTCTTTTATTGTGTTTGAATTTCTTCAACTTATTTATAATTAATTCTTTATCAAAACCATTTAATCTAGCAGTGTTTAAGATATGTTTAAACTCTTTATTGAAATTTTCTTCGTTTAATGGTACATTTGTCAATCTGTAAATTAAGCTATTGAATATTGCATGCTTATGAGCAATGTGATTGAAGCCTGATGATTTAATGTAATTATCTGTATGAGTTCCTTTTCTAAATATATCAAATTCAATTTTCAGTGTTTGATCATTCCTAATTATACATAAATCCAAAAAAGGAATTTTGTTTTCTTTTTCTAATTCGACGGTAAACTTTACTGATTCATCCTGAAGGTTTAATAATTTAAGAGCATCTTCAATATCTTTAGAATTTATTATTGCAAAAATATCATCCACATATCTGGATGTTTAAGACTTGGTACAGATATGTGGATGATATTTTTGCAATAATAAATTCTAAAGATATTGAAGATGCTCTTAAATTATTAAACCTTCAGGATGAATCAGTAAAGTTTACCGTCGAATTAGAAAAAGAAAACAAAATTCCTTTTTTGGATTTATGTATAATTAGGAATGATCAAACACTGAAAATTGAATTTGATATATTTAGAAAAGGAACTCATACAGATAATTACATTAAATCATCAGGCTTCAATCACATTGCTCATAAGCATGCAATATTCAATAGCTTAATTTACAGATTGACAAATGTACCATTAAACGAAGAAAATTTCAATAAAGAGTTTAAACATATCTTAAACACTGCTAGATTAAATGGTTTTGATAAAGAATTAATTATAAATAAGTTGAAGAAATTCAAACACAATAAAAGACTTAATGAATATACTACTTTACAAAATTGCAAAGAAAAGAAAAAATACAAGAAAATTACTTACCATCCTGAAATGCATAGGAAATTTCAAAAAATTTTGACAAATACAACATTTTTTTGGCACCAATAAATAAATTTAGTCTGGGTAATCTTCTAAGTACCAATAAAAAAGTCAAAGTTCCAGACAGTAAGAAATCTGGAATTTATCAAATAAATTGTGAAGATTGCAATAAAGTTTATATAGGAAAAACAAAAAGGAATTTGGAAATTCGGACAAAAGAACATTTCAGAAATATTAAAAATTGTGAAATTGAAAAATCTGCAATTGCTGCACATAGTTTATTAGAACATCATAAAATTGGAAGAGAAGCTAAACTTTTAAAACAAGTAGAGAAACCTTTGGAATTGACAGTTTGGGAAAAAATATACATTCAGAAAAACAAAAATAGATCAATGAATTTTGATATCCCTAACGAAATTACATTGATTTCGAAGTTCATAAATTCAACCATAGATAGCAGCACTGAAGATGGCGACAATAGAATAGTTGACGGCCGAAGAATTTCAACAGTCGGAGTTATGGCTGACGATGAACATGATTATGTTTGAAATCGCGATTTCATGGAAGCATGAATCCTATGAGGTGAGTTATTTAAACAATATGTTCTCCGATGATTTTTAATAACTTACACAATTTAAATTAAATATGGATTTAAAAATATTATTTAAAAAATTGTGTTAAAGAACTCACTTTTTGAATCAGCCAATAACTTTCTTCAATCAGAGGAATTCTTCATGAATCGATATATGCTGAAACTTCATTTGGCCTTTTGTACAAGTTGTATGTTTTCATTTAACTTTTATAGGAATTAATCACTATGAGGTTTAATTTCACCATGTATGTTTCATGATTATTGATCGAGATATATAATTTTTCATTTGAGTTTCTATGATGTTAGCATGTGTAACTAGCTGGTAATCAGTAAACAGGTGTCCAGGAGTCAGGAAAATCTTGAAAACTGGGAATAACTTGAGAATTTCACAACCGGGAAATAAATGGAATTCATAAAGCGATATGCCTCTTTCACAATCGTTAAACCACATTCTTAAAATGCAAACAGATATTGGAATATTTCTTGGAAGAAGTGATATGGTTGATGCTGGCAAACTTGAAACGTTGAATGAACTAAAATTGTTAGTTCTTTCAATGAGAAATCCTTATTCAAGATATAAGGAAACAGAGTTAGATTGAAAATGTAAATTGCCCAAAGAAGAAAATGCCTAAATTGAAAAAAAGAAAAGCTGAGAATTTATAGAAGACCTCGAAGAAAAGAGAAAAGCTGTATAAAATGAAGTAGGCAAAGAAATTGCTAATATATGTAGATAGGAATTAACACTATGAGGTCAAATTTAATTAAAGAAAGACCTGGAAGAAAAGAGAAAAGCTTTATAAAATTAAGTAGGCAAAGAAATTGCTGTCATTGACAAAATCAAACAAAAAAATAAGATATGTTAAAGTTATGTTAACGTGGGGTTGTTTGCAATGTTATTCAAGATATAAGGAAGCAGAGTTGGATCGAAAAAATAATTTGTCCGAAGAAGAAAATGCCAAAGAAGACATTACTATAAAAATAAGTTATAAATTTTTATTACTTTCACATATTAAAAAAAAGATTTTTACAAAATGAGCTTTTCTAGAATTAATTCAATTTAGCACTTCAAAAACTTGGGAAATATTCTTTGATGCCATGAAGGAATCTGGAAATAGTCAGGAATTTCATATTTGTAATTTGCTGGACACCCTGGTAAATAAGCAAGCTTTTTGACACTAGATTTGTCTGGCAGCTCACATCAAAATATATCTGCACATGACAGATGTCAGCACTTCTGCTGGCACGATGGGAAATTTGAATACGAGAATTGTATGAGTTAAAAGAAATGTTAAACATTTGTATCGTCTTTTCAATGCTTTTATTTACATTAACATTTTAATATGTATTAGTTTGTAACGTCATTTGAATGGTGTAATGGATAGCCAACTTGTATGGAGAACTAGAGATCCAGGGTCCAAATTCCAGTTCGTGTTAATTTTTCTTTCTTAAATTAAATTTTAATGTTCAGGCATAATGGATTTGAATGAAATTTGCCAAATTCATGATTTAATTTTTATGCAGTGCTGGGGTAGTATGAACGCCACTGCTTGCATCTATATCATATTTGGACATTATTTCCTGAATTTTTTCATATGCCTTGTCTAATAGATCTGATTATTTTAAACTCCCAGGGAAAAAGGTGAAATTTAATTGAATTGGTCATTGCTAAAAGGCCTTTTCTCCAATTGTTTGCAAAAATGAGTTAACTGCAGATTCTACATTCTGTGTTTAAATTAGAGAAAAGGCCTTTTAGCAATGACCAAGTCAATTATGTATAGGCAATTTTTTGTAACTTATTCCATTATATATATTTACAGCTGGCTGCATTACAGCAAACACCCAATTATCCAGTTTGCGAATTATCCGGGCAGGATTTTTTTATGTGGTTCTTTTTACTGTATTTTTTTAAATGAAAAAATTCTGTATTTTTGAACATGCTACTGTGAACTGCACTTAAAAACTAGCGCAATAGAGTAACCTTCACTCACAACTCCCTCCCCTGATGTGTTTAACAGTACCAACCAATACACTGATAATACAATGCAATTTCGGAAATTTCTGTTGAGTCACTGAAAGTTTGTTACAGATTGAAATCACAGATATGCTGTGGTAGTGGGTTTATCGCTGGTTAGTAATGTGGTCATTGGTGGTTACTAGTTTGGTTATTGCTGATTATTTGTGTCATCGCTGGTTACGACGGCCATTTTGAATAACTGTTGTAACCAGAGTGGTCATGACAGGAAATAGTCCCACTTTTTTTTTTCCATATTTACGAGTAAAATAAATGAATGAAACGTTTTATGAATATTTGTTGCATTTAAATAGTGTTCAAGTAGGTAAATAAATTTCTAATCAACTTCCATGGCGCCGAATAACTTAATTAGATTATCTATATTTTTTATTTTCCTTGCTTATCTCAGTCCCAATTAACACAGATAATCAGGAGTTTGCTGTAATTCTGAAAAGTTCATGAGATGTTGCCATAAATTGAAACACTTCATTTTCTGTTAATGTTGATTATATTCTTCACACATTTCCAAAAAGAATTCACATGAAATATTCCTTATTACTTATTCATTTGTTCAAATTTTGGTAATAAAAAAACTAGAAGAGATATTTATCATTCTAAAAGTTAGTTAATAAGAATGCAGGATTTGATTGGAATTCATATAATGCTCAAAATTAAAAATTGAAGTAATTTTTAAATTTGATAAAGTTGTAATTGTAATGGTATCTGAAATCTGCCCTGCTTTTGAAATGAAATATGATTCTGTAGGAAGTCAAATTTTGGAACTATATTACATTTACATAGTACAGTCATTAAATTCATGGACTCTGTTTTTGTCATTCCATATTACAATATCTTCACAAACACATATAGTTCCACATTCTTCCTTAAAATATTGGCTATTATCACTATGCTTGTCTCATAAAGTTGATATAGCTGCTGAAAACAGCTCTGAAAGGCATAGGCACAAATATCCCCTATAGCTTCTCCTCTGTCGGCCAAAATCTATGCCCACTTAATTTTCAAACAGGGGAGAGTAAGAAATCACATGGTGTGAGACCTAATAAGTATGGATATTATGGCAGAACAATATCATATACCAGTAGCCCATTCTTGCTCTGGCAAATCATGGTATTTGTACGGCAAATTGAATTGCATAGTTGGCAAAGGATGTCCTTGCAGTTGGGCTGGTTTTCGAGCATTCTTTGATGGAAAAATTTGTGTTTTGTCTGTGTTTGTTTTGTATAATTTTACCTGGAGGAGTTCAGGTCATATGGCCTTCTCTTCTACTCAACCAGGACAAATATGTAATATTAAAATACAATAATCACAAGCATTTTATTAGATACTAAATTAAATTTGAAAAGAAAAATTAACTCCTGAATTGGGATTTGAATCCGAAACTTCTAGCTGTGTATGCTAAGCATTACATTATTTCATGCTTCTGATGCAAATGCTAAACTAATTTTTCTCCTCATACTTTTCTCTTTATCGTCAACATATAGCCATCACTACCAGTGCTATCTGGTGGCTTCTAATTCAAGAAAACCTTTTTAATGAGAAATTACATACTTTTGTAGCAATTAAGTATTATATTTAATTAAATGTCCCATTATTGTTAGCATTGGCCATCATGTTGTTGCAATACTTATGTTGGTCATGCGTCAAGATGGCTGGAAGACTGTTAGATATCATGCATTTAAATCATCAAACAGAATTTTGTGACAAGTACTATGGCTGTGAGGTCATGAACTATTCAAGACTGATTATAATTCACCAACATTGTAATTCTTGTATGTATGGTTCAGTTCAGATTTGTTGTCAGGTCAATTTGTAGATAATCCTCCACATTCCCTCCAATTTACAAAATGTTGGTTGGTTGGCACCTAACAGTGTTGACTAAGTAAATTGAAATGGCTCTTAATTCCAGATCAATTAAAATATCAGATTTTACAATTAGCATTTTGTCGGTTAATTTCTAGCTGAATGATAAGTTGAAAATTTGGATTAAATTCTGTGCCTTTTGATTGTTCAGACAATCAAATTCCATTGCAATTAATTGGTTCAGTTACAGGGACAAAATGTCCATGATGTGTCATTGGATATCTGAAAGTGCAGAAAACTATATTTTGTGAACTGTTTGACAATCCAATGTTTTCAATAAAAATGCTGTCTCTTTCCTATATGTGAATTTTCAAAATTTTACTCTAGACTTTGGGTGGGACACTTAATCAAAATTTTGGTTTTCATTGTCTGATCTTGAAACATTTATGTAGGAAGATAGTATTTATTTTGAATTGATGTTTCAAAAATGATTTAATAATTGAACTGGGGCATATTATAGAAAATAATGTTACATGAAACCCATTTCCAATTGATATCATTACAGATTAACTAGTTTTAAAAAACTTGAATGAAAAATAATTATTTGTATAGGTTCTAAGAATTTATTTGTTCATTTTCTATTTGATTTTGAAGGAAATATTTTACAATATTTGAAGTATGGTGATTATGTTGTGCTTCAGGATTACCATAGTGTCCCCCCCATAACACTGAATAATCACAACTCTAAAACATTTAGCATAAGATTGGTATATTGAAGTTAAAAACTCTTTTTCTCACTATTTTATTGCAGGATGACCAAACCAGATGAAAAAGAATTGGTAGAGGATAAAGATCCGGTAGATGAAAATTGTGTCATTACCGGTCTACCTTAAGAAATGGTGTAAAAGTTTAGAAGAACTGAAGCTTCATAATTTCGGTAATCTATTTGGAGCTTCAAAAGACTTTTTTCAGTATTTTATTAAGGGGGGAAGGTAAAGAAGAAACTGGAAATAACCACCATAACTGGTCTGGATTAGAATAGTGTAAAGTTAAACAAATTTCATACATTTTGTAGTTTATTTTGAGTTTCAACGAAGTGTAAGAATTGTAATTTGAAAAAAGCTTCAGGTTTAAATTGTAATAAAAAAAAGTAGTAACTTACCTCATTGCTGTATTTTGTAGTTTGTGACGCTTGTAAATGCTGGCAAGAAATTTCTATCAAACTTTTCTCACATAACTCTTGCAATTTATATTCCCATGTTTATGATTATACAGAAGATTCATGTGATTTCGCCTGTTTGTGCATGGTTTATCCTGTAGATTAATTTTGTCTCTTTATCTCTACAAGTTTGATGCTTAAGACCAGTATGGAGGAAATTAAGCAGATTTATGCAACATTGCTGTACTGTATCAAGATAATGAAAATCTGCATACTTTCCCCCATTTGAGAAAAAAAAAGTTAAAGCTAGGGTGGGTGAAACCAGTAGCTTTTAAGATCTGCATGTCGTTTATTTTGAAACACAAAGATTAATGTTTATGAAGGGTGGGATATTAGGATTAGTGACACCATTTCATCTTAATGCCCTGAACTACAGTATATTATTATTGGGCACTTTTTGCTTAAGAATGTATTTTTTTATGCATAATAAGCCTTAATTTAATTCCATTAATTTCTATTACATTATGTATTCCAAAATTAAAAATGTACAACTAATTTGTCATTGTATAACTTGGAAGAGTTTTATAACCTTAATTGATGTATGTAATAAAGGTGTTGTAGATGGCTGATGATTGTTTGTCTTCTAGTATTCAGTTTATTGTTAAAATCAATGTTGCAATTTGTTCAACATCCTTGGCCAATTTATATACCTAACATTGACACTCTAAAGCACTATAGATTGTATCCACATTTCATTACCCACATTATTAAAAAAGACGTTATATATTTTCTTTCGCTAAATATCTCAAACTAGAAATAAGTGTCTTCTTCTTTCAGTTTTTAATTATGTAATTCTATAATTAGTAAGTAGGGTAATAATCTTTTGTATTTCCAACATTTTGTTCTTTGATTATTTGACAAGTAACAGTGATTGAGCATTAATATTTTTGAGAAGTAAAATACATTTTAGTTTTATTTAACCTAGTGCATTTGTACTAGCACATTATGAAATGCTGCTTATTATATCTTTGACTGGTAGGAAAAACAGTCAAATTAGTGAACTTAATAAATTACATTAGGGGGTAACATTATGAGGTTCTTTTTAATAAGGTGAATTCGGAGTCAGCTTACCTCAAAACTTGTGTTCTTTTTTAATTAGTTTCGGTATATCATGTATACCACCGTCAGCTTTTCCAGACTGCAACCCAGGGCCAACGTAAATTTCAGTAGTCTGGAAAAGCTGACGATGGTATACATGATATACTCTAATTAGTTCAAATAGAAACCAAGAAGTTATGAGGTAAGATGACTCTGGATTCACCTTTTTTATTTTAGGTTTTTAATTATATTCAATGATATTAATATCTAATGATGTTGAAATTATTATTCACTCGTTAGGATGTCCAATTTTCTTATTTCACTTGAATGCTTAAGATTGTAATTTGATATAAAAACTTATAAGCTTTGTGGTTTTTCCTACTAGTCAAAAATATGTGTATCATAGAAATTTTCTTTAAAATCCATTTTTCAAATTCTATATTTTAATTTTTCTGTTCGTCACTGGTATTTAAGAGTATAGACTAACTCAGTTCTATAAACTTTGACATATGTGTGTACAAATCACGGGTTTATGAGCATAAATTGAAGAAAACTTTTGAGTTACATCTTAGCAAACACTAGATCACTTCATGTTTGTAAAATAATAATCCATTTATTGTATAAGTAATGTAATAAAAGTGAATATTAGTGTTTTAAGTGTATTGTAACTTAACCAAGTCCTCAAACAGTTTCATAGCTTTTTATTTTGTTTTCTCACCAATTCTTTTCATTAATTGGACCAAATTAATCTTGATTTTTACAGTTGACATCTTACAAGTTCGATGTCATTGAAGTCAGTGCATGGAATATATTAATAAATTATAATAGGAAGTGACATGACTTGACATCTTACCGCATAAAATTGTTGTATTCTAGAGAATGTGTTTCAATATGCAGTGCATAATCATCAGCTCTTGCTGACTATTGGAACTTTAAGATGGTTGTCCTTATTATTGACTCCCCTCCGTCTTTTGGTTGTCCGAAAAACTTTCAGGTATTTTAAAATAGGATTATGAATTATGGAATTCTGGGGGAAAGAAAAAGATTTGATTTGGAAGTTCTTTGGACAACCAAGGAAGGGAATCAACATAAGAACCAATAACCACAAATTTAATAGTCTGCAAGAGCATTCTATACTGAATCACATTCTCTAGAATACAACAATTTTATGAGCTAAGATGTCAGGAATCAGATTAATTATTTAAGAGTACTTGAGAACTTAGTTATCTGTCCTATACTTATTCAAGTGCCCAGAAAAATAAATGCAGAAGGAAGAAAGTACATTTCCTACGATGTGGTTGCAAAATATTTGACTTTGGTTTCAAAAGCCATTGCTTCTAACGTCGGCGAAATCTCTTGACTATTGAACTTTGCTATCACCAGCAATTTTTAAACTATCATCTGGTGCTGATTTGAACTTTTAAAATTTATTCTTGCTTACCAGAACTTCAAAATTCATGGATCTATATTTGTTCTTCTATTCCCAAATTGTTAATTCCAAAGGCTTCTCTAAATTTAAGTTTTATAGTTAAATGTTTCAAAAGTTTAGTTTCTTTTCCAATTTTGTGATTCTCTGCAATTACCAATTTTTCAATTTGACCATTTTTATATTCCTGAAGTATTCTTTTGTAGACATGTCTGTCTGAATTCCTTTTAATTTTTCCTATGTTTACTTTATTGCAATCATTACAACTAATTTGATAAATTCAAGATGTTTTATTACCTGTGGTATTAATTTTTTTTTATTAGTTACTAGAAAATTACTCATGCTAAATTTATCGGTTTTCTCTTCAAATATAAATTGTTTATCAGTGCTAATGTAGTATTGCATTCTTTTTAAATTTGTTACATGTTTCAGGATGGTAAGTAATTTTTAAACATTTTTTTCTTTCTTCAAATCAGATTGTAGGATGCTATATTCTTTTAATCTTTTTTGTTTGAATTTATTTATTTATTTCCTTTCCAAAGCTAATTAGTCTAGCTGTGTTTAAAATATGATTGTACTCTTTTCTTAGCCTATAATTTCCTTTACTTAATAGAGTGTTTGTTAATCTATTTATTAAACTGTTGAATATTGTATGTTTATGTGCAATATGATTAAAACCTGGAAATAATAGATAAATAGTGAGTTTTTTTAAATATAATAGGAAGTAACATTAAGGGGTTATACTTAATAATTAAGCTTGGTCAGTATATTCTTATCTCTTATGGTTGTTTCTGTTGGACATATGTTTCTTCAGTTATTGCAGACTGATTTTTCTCAAGATGTCAGCCCTGACTGACTCCTGCTCCCTATTCCTCTGGTCCAATGAACTTGTTAATTAGATTCCTTTCCCCAGGAATTTCATAATTCTCTCCTTGTTCTTCTGTATGTAGATTTTTCCCCGTATGGTGAGTTCATTTGTGTTTTCTGTTTTCATAATTTTGTGTTTACATCTATTTTGTGTTTTTCTGACCAAACGTGAGCAGCTACTGCAGATTTTTCTACTTCTCCCTTTTTTTTTTACATTTCTTATTACTTTATTGAAACCACATACTTACAACAGCGACACTTATGTCAAAGACTCAATGCACTTCTTAGAAAAACTAAAAGAGATAACATTGCAGCCGGAAGAAAAAATGGTGAGTTTCGACGTGATCTCACTATTCACCAAAGTTCCAATAAATGAGACTATTCACCTCATTGCTTAAGTTCTAATGGTTAAAGTTATCTTAGTTTTCCCTACATATATCTTAATCACAATCAGTACATTTTATATTGATATAATCCTGATTTATTACTGTCATCAATCTTTACACTTTTGTAGATATTTATTTGTTTATTTAGGCTATAATCATTCTTTGGTGTTAAACTGATATTAAATTTTTCAAAAGAAAAATAAAACCCGAAGAGTTCATGTAATTAACTGTGTGAGTATATTTTCTGTGGATATTGATTTCAGTTTTTTGTTTGTGTTCATTCTTGATTTATTTATAGATCCAAAAACAGGATTTGGTTATTCTTTTCTACTTTAATAGCAATTTTGACAGATTCTTCATGAAGGTTCAGTAATTTCAATGCATCTGCAACATATTTCAAATTTATTACTGAGAAAAATCTATATATTTATACCATCATTTAAATATACATGGGTAAGCATTGTTGATGTGACATTCGAGGTGACCCATAAACAAGTAGTAAAAAATGGCAAAAGTGGGGGTTACCCATTGCCAAACCCACAATCTCTTTATTCAATTTTCCATTGAAAGTGAAGAAAGAATTATCAATACAAAGTTTTGTTAGACTTGTGTATTTTCCTGTTTTTAATTATAAGGAAATCAGCCATTTTTTGGTAACATTTTCTCAATCATGATGCTAGGAAACAAAAAAAAATCATAAGTAACCAATCTATCATTAGCCTCTAGAGAGATGTTATTCCATTCTTGCACTAATTTTAATGAATTTATGATACTTTTGTTGTTAAATTGTGGGAAATTGTTAAATATCTTTGCAAGACATTTTTGTGCATTGTAATGACGGCAATAAAGTATACTTAAAAAAACTAAAAGAAATTTAGACATGCCTACAAAAGAACACTTTTAGGAAAATAAAAAATGGTTAAATAGAAAAATCGGCAATTGCAGCTCGTAGTTTGCTAGAGAATCACAAAATTGAAAAAGAAACTAATCTTTTGAAACATTTAGAGAAGCCTTTGGAATTAACAATTTGGGAAAAGTATGCATTCCAAAGAATGAATATAGATTTGTGAATTTTGAAGTTCCGGTGAAGATGATTTAATTTCAAGGTTCATCAAATCAGCACTGGATGGCAGTTTAAAAGTAGTTGGTGATGCAGAAGTTCAATAGTTAAGAGATTTGGCTAATGATAGAAGCGTAGGCTTTTGAAACCAGTTCTGTGAAAATTACATAATTTTATGAGGTGAGATGTAAAAAGTTAATTCTAACTCACTTATGTAAATTATTAATTACATCATGTTAATTTGCATCATAAAAATTTTAATACAAACTTAATGTTATGCTTAAGAATGTTGATGAAATTTAACGTAACAAGAAGTTGTGTGTGTTCTAAATTATACATTAAACATATTCAAATGTTTGTTAAAGTTATTCAATCAATATAATTGTTTAAAATATAAATAAAAACAATGCATTTTTCAAATAATTTGGCTATGTATTGTACTCACAGTTTTCGTATCATTCTATCATGGCTTGGAGTTCGTGAAGAAACATAAATAAAGAATGGGAGGCTATAAGAGATACTATTAAATTGTCAGCATTAGAAGTGTAGGTTATTTTAAAAAGAAGCAAAGCAAGAAATGGTTTATATTTGAAGAGAAAAATTTTCGCCTAGACCGGGGAAAAAAAAAAAAAAATCTCTTCAAATATAATTTATCCTTCAATGAGAAGTGTTAAATTAATAATAAAATCGTCAAGAAATGGTTTGTTGAAGAATGTGCCAATATTCTAAAGAAAAGAAACTTGGCAAAAAATTAATTGGTTACACGAGCCAAATGAAGTCAATTTAGAACAATTGGGTAGTGTTAAGACTGGAAATCGCTAGGTTATTACAGAGTAAAAAGAGGGAATATTTGAGAGAGAAGATTAATAATCTTGAAATGAATGCTAAAAATGTGAACATCAGGGTTTTAGGATAGAGAGGAAAGGGTTTCAGACTATTTGCAAAATAGAAGCATGGTTTTCACATCATTTGGTGCATGGGAATTAATAGCTTATGAGAGAAAATTTTGCATTTAGATTGGATCTTGCCCAGATAGCTTAGTCGGTAGAGCACTTGGCCTAGAAAGCCAAAGGTCCTGGGTTCGAGTCCCAGTCTGAGCATATAATTTTTCTCTTCAAATATGATTTACAACAAACATAATTAGGAATGATAATGGGGATATGATTGCAGATTCCAGGAGTATATTTAATAATTGGAAAAGTTACTTTAATCAGCATATCAAATATGCATGCAGAACAAAATATTATGGATGATGATTTATAGATAGCAGAAATGTTAGTCACAGAGCCAAGTGCACTAGAGGTTGAAGTGACGATAGAAAAATTGAAGATCCCAGCAAAACTGATAAAATCAGGGGGAGAAAGATTTATGGACAAGATATGTTGGCTGCTTAGTATGATTTGGGTAAAAGAGGTTCTTTCAAATTAATGGAAAGAATCTATTATCATACCAATCTATAAGAAAGGAGACAAGATTGAATGCAACAATCACAGGGGCATCTTATTACTTTCAACTTTGTACAAAATTCTAATAAATATATTAGTAAGCAGACTTAATCCCTATATTGATGACATAATAGGATATAATTAATGTGGATTTAGAAGAAACATGTCTACAACAGATCAGATTTTTAGTATGAGGCAGATTTTAGAAAAGAAATAGGAATATAATGGCACTGCATAAACAATATATAGACTTCAAAAGGGAATATGATTCAATTAAGAGGGAGTTCAGAATTTGTAAAAAGTTAGTAAGGCTTATTCGATTGTGTCTAAATGGCACAAAGAGCAGGGCGTATGTAGGCAAACAGTTTTTGGATACTTTGAAATTCACAATAGGTTAAAGCAAGGAGATGCACCATCTCCTCTACTATTCAATTTTGTACTAGAGTTTGCCATCAAATCTAGAGGATGAAGAAGGTGTTTATGCTGATGATGTAGTATTATTAGGTGATAGTGAGAGAGAGAGATATACTAAGGGCTGACATGCACACACTATTGATTAACACTAAATTAGGCCCAAAAATAAACATCAATAAAACTAAATATGTTGTCACACATCAAAATATATTATATAATGGAAACTGACAGTAAATGGCAAATGAGAAAACATTTTTCTCAGTACATTTCTGTTTGTGAATCTAAATTGCTTGATTTGTAACAAATTTAAGGGAATATGATTCAATTAAGAGGGAGAAGTTATATAATATCCTGCTGGAGTTCCAGAATTCATAAAAGGTTAGTAAGGCTTATTCGATTGTGTCTAATGGCACAAAGAGTAGGGCATGTGAGGCAAACAGTTTTCGGATACTTTTGAAATTCACAATGGCTTAAAACAAGGAGATGCACTATCTCCTCTGCTATTCAGTTTTGTACTAGAACATGCTATCAAATCTTGAAGGTGTTAATGCTGATGTATTATTAGGTGATAGCGAGAGAGATGGGTATACTAAGGCCGACATACACTATTGAGTAACACTAAATTGGGCCCAAAAGTAAACGTCAATAAAACTAAATATATGGTCACATATCGAAATGCATTATATAATGGAAATGGACAGTTAATGGCAAATGAGAGAACATTTTTCTCAGTACATTTCTGTTTGTGAATCTAAATGGCTTGATTTGTAACATCAGTGTTTACTTTGCTGAATGTAACTCCCTGGATTAGTATCAGCTCAATGCTAGGGCCATCTCTGAGACATCACTTAAAGCTATGGTTTATTATACAGCGTGTTGCGTCTGTGCGTTATGCTCGGTGTGATACTGGTTCACATGAAGTGCATGCCATCCATTGCTTATGTTTATGGAAGTCGCCAGATGGCACCACATATATGGGAAATCGAAATGACTAACTTTCATAATAAATTCCCAAATGTATTTATAAAAGATGGATATATACAAACCTGTCTCTGCTTATCCTAATGAAATAAATTACAGACTATAGAGTAAATTATAAACTAATCTGATGTACATTAAACTGACCCATTGGAACCTAACGAAATGGAGTGATTGAACGTTTATTTCTTAAAATATGTTTTAGAATTAAATGCGAATGTTAGTCATTCACATGTCATGCCATCCGGTGAATTTAATTTTATAAACGTTCATGCACGTGCACTTGAATTCTAAAGAACTTTGAAAAGTCGTAATTTGCATAAATATATAATAACTCTTTATAAAAAAGTTGTAAGTACCGTTGCAAAACATTTAAAATAGTATGAAATATTAGTAAAGACAGAAAAGTACCTAGAGCAACAGCATCATATAAATGTTGTATGGAAAGTAATAGAACAAATATTATTCTTAAGGTCTTAAATAAAGTTGATGATCGTACCAAATTTTAGAATACTTCGGATTTTTGCCTGAGCAGTTCTATCAGGTTTTGAATTAATATAAGACAAAATTTATGTACATCCATAATATCCCTAAGATACAATACAATACGTATTTACAGATTTTATTTATTTCTTGATTAACTTCAAGGCACAATAACTTTTTTGTACATCTCTGTACTCCTTTATGCTCATATTTACAGAACTTGATTTGCAACAAAACTAATCAAAATTTCGTCATTAAAATTGCTGAAGTTACAAAATGTGTTGTTTTGTCGACATTTTGTCATAAACTCTTCGTTTCTTTTTAGCAATTACACCAATTAATACAAATAATAGCTTCCGTATTCTTTGGAAAAGCCGGCAAATTGCATCTGGAGTTCAAGTAGATCAAATACACAACGTATCAATGTCAGCATAAAATTCTTGCATGAGTGCTCTGCTTTGTAGAAAAACCACATTCATTCAAAAACAAGGAGAGCTATTACAATGATGGTTTGCATCGTAGATAAACCATAGCTTAAGACAAAGACAAACTAGTCACTTACATTCAAGCTAAACAAGGTGAATATGTACACTTTTAGTTTTTCAGCAAATAATACTAATGGACTATATTTTTTTTTTTCAAATGCCCCAGGATTGTCTTTTAACATTCCTGGTTTCTCTCCTGGCATGGTGTACTTGTAACCCACCCTGATGATATGATAGGTGATGATGATTATGGTGCACCAGGAGAGTCCCTAATCCTAAGATGAATAAGAATGATTATGATTGCGATGGCCATATGATTTCGGGGACCGTTTGGGCCTTAAAGTTTTCCTGACATTTGTCTTACAGGTGAGGAAAAACCTCACCCAGAAAAACTGTCCCAACCGGGGATTGAACCCGGGCCCGCTGCGTGACAGGGCAGCACGCTACCCTGAGACCACAGCGGTGGACATGGGCTATAAAATAAAGGATAGCTTTTTGTCTTTTTTTAGCACCATTTTCCCTTAACTTTTTTTGAAAATTACACTTAAAAATCCTAAGCTTAATATTAATAATAGCTTCATTTCCCTGCCAGAGTTATGAGTCCACTTTCACTCAACCTGGTTATATCAGATTTACAGTTATTAGTCTTATAATAAAAATTATACATAAATTGTATGCATGCAACATAATTGAGGTAAAGTGTTGCCACTACATGCATTAGGTGGCTCTTGGGGTTTGTGTGAGGTGAGTGCTCTTCTCTTTCTAGAGAATCAACATGAGATATCACCTGGGTTGTTAGATCTGCATGGAGGCCTCCTTTACCTCCAGTAAAAACGTCTAATACTCATTTCCATTAAAGGCTGAGTCAACTATATAGAATATATGTTGATGTACTTTAAATGTAACAACTAAAGAGAACATGTAAATAATGGAATAATTTAAAAGAAAATAAAACTACTAATGACATTTCTTTGTTTGAAGTAGAACAATTAATTATCCAACAGTACAGAGTAATCTGTGACATTCTCTATGACACAGCAAGTTTGAACAGCATCAGTGCTTGTTCCCGGTGAATGGGATCTGTGACTGTCTTTCTCTTTCTTCCTGTCCCTACCTTAAAAATTTAGTCAGCAATATGAATACAATATTTTAATAGTGACAACTGGACCTCATTCATTGGCAAGTGCTACTTCGAGCCCACTTGCAGAGTACTGTGGAAAATGACCTAGACCTCTCTGTTATAATTGTATGAATCAGTGTATCTGGTTTTTCATCTTTATTTTTATGCTGTAGTTCCTGAATACCTTATATCACTGTGATTTGGGATTACATTGTTTTGTAAGCAGCAGACTCAAATTCAATCCCCTGTCGGTAAGAGTTTCCTGGATGAGGTATTTTGTGGAGTTTTTCCTCATCTGTAAGACAAATGTCAGGAAATTTTAAGGCCTAAATGATTCTTATACATCATGTGGCCATGACAATCACCCCTATCATGTTTGCCTTGTTTAGTATGAGTGAATAGTGTGTCTCTTAAATGTTTGTATTGTCTCAGAGGTGGTCCTGACATTGAGCTGACCACTCTTCTGGAAGGCCCTCCATATTTTTGTCTGGCCAAACAAGTATGTATGTGATGCAAAGTTAAAAATTCTCTTCCGATAGGTCATGTCTCTATTAGACCCGGGTGGCATGGAACATATAAAAGCACCTGTAAGGGAGATGTTAGATTGGCCGATAGCGAGGAGATACTAAAGGCCAACATACACACACTACTGAGTAATACTAAGGAATTAGGACTGGAACTAAATATCAATAAAACTAAATATATGGTCACAGGTAGAAATGCATTATATAATGGTTAATGGACAGCTAATGACAAATGAGGGAAGTTTTGAGGAAGTGGCTGAATTCAAATACCTAGGAACAGTAATCACAAATAGGAATGATATGCACAAAGAAATTAAACATAGGCTCAATTCTGGAAATGTGCGCTATTATGCATTGCTGAGACTTTTGATGTCCCAACTCCTTTCAAAAAACGTTAAACTGAAAGTATATAATACTATTATCCTGTCAGTTATATTATATGGATGCGAAACATGGACTCTTACTTTAAGGGAGGAAATGAGATTACGGGTTTTTTGAGAATAAAGTTCTTAGGAAAATTTTTGGATCAAAGAGAGATGAACAGACAGGTGAATGGAGAAGACTACATAACAATGAACTACATGATCTTTATAGGAAGCCAGATATAATAAGAACAGTTAAGTCTTGTAGACTGCGATGGGCAGGACATGTTGCATGTATGGGGAATGGAAGACGTGCATGGAAGCTTCTTGTAGGAAAGCCAGAGGGGAAAACACCCAGTTGGTAAAACCAAGAATGAGGTGGGAGAACAACATTAACTATGATTTGAGGGAAGTAGATTATACAGGGAATGATTGGAAAGCATTAGCTCAGGATAGGGATATATGGAGAGCTTATATCCGTGTGGCCATAAACCTATGGGTTCGATAATGCCAGTAAGTAAGTAAGGGAGATGTTAAAACTCACAAGGAAACTGTCAACCATTGCATGCCGAAACCTACCTTGAAATTTCTCCTAGAGGAGCATTGTGATGTACCAAGACTGTGTCGAAAAAAAATAGCTGTTTTTAACTGCAAGGCACAGAAATCGAAGCCAGAATCTAGCAATGGCAATCCACTGTGCAAAGTAGATGGACTCCCTCCAAAAGTAAAGCAGTGTGTAGTGTGGCGGGATGCAGCATTTTGGCAGGTTGTCAGGGTTGGAGTATGGCAGGATAGTTGTGAGGGTTATCCATTTCACCTATTCAGGAGTTGTATTACTTCCCTGTAGTTCAAATGAGAGCTTTGGCGCTGAATTTTGAGCACTTGCAGTTAAAAAGACACTTTTTTTTGGACATGGCCTTGATATATCACAATGCTTCTCTGGGAGAAATTTCAAGGTATGTTTCGGCATGAAATTTCAGAATCCAAGATAACATATCATGATTATCTTCATCAGATACCTCACTTGAATTTTTTATAATTAATTTAATGATTTGATTACACTTCACAGAGACGACAGTGATTGATGAGACTTGGAGAATGTGAGTCAGTAAGAAGAGGAAAGTCAGTGGCAAATTTTTCTATAAAAAGTGAATGGTATAAATGATCAGATATTTTATTAACTTGATTCTTTTTACTTCAATTTAATGTTTATTCTTGCATTTTATATGTTGGCTTTAACAATTAATTTGAGGATGAGACAATTATAGAATATATTGAAGAAAAGATCTTTATAACTGGAAAACAAATGTAATTTTCTTACCTAATGAAATATTGTATAGTTTTATGTTGAATTCAGTAAATATTAAGTCATACTATCAACATGATTTGTGAATTTTTAATAAAATAATTTGTTTAAATCACTTGTAGCCATTTGTAAGCTGTATAAGTGATCTTGAGGATTAAAAATGTAAATTACTAGGGCCCGGACTTATATTTAGATAATTTCTTTCCCCCTTATATGCACACTTAGCAAGAAAAAGAAAAAGCCGCTTCAAAAAGCAGAGTCCCTGTTATGGCCCACTGTGCATGCTCGAAAAGCTAAAGCTGTGGTTCACGAGGTAATACATTGTTCTTCTTCTTCTTCCTTCCAAGTATTAGGCCAAGGCCTATTACGATCCTATAGAAAATTTTCCCTCCAGCTTCTTCCGGAAAATTCTCGTATAAGACTTGAAAGCATATTAATAGTCCCTTCGATTGGTTGCTGGCCAAAGGAAGGCATGGGGCTGCCATCTTATAGCCTCTGGCCAGGCTTTTCTGGAGAAGAAAAGAAAATAAAGGAAAGAAGAAATGGAAGAAAGGAAAGACTCCCTAGCCCTCGGATGCCCTAATAGCATTGGGGTCGAAAAAACAAGAGTTAACCAAGAGAGGTTAGATAGTAAAGTTAAAAGAGTGCAAAACACAAGTAAGTGGAAGAAATGTTTTGCACAGCTTGGGCACCTTGTGGTCGCCATCCACATATCCCCTAGATGAGGACCCCTGAGGGGGGTAATACATTGTTCATCATCATCATGAACAAATTCGTTTTAGGCCATGTGGCCTGTACGGTAAGAATTTGTCGTCATCAGTGTGATCATTCCAGTCTTTGCTTAAGTTTCTTCGAGTATAGTAGGAAGTCCCCTGGGTTGGTTACCAGCCATCCGCAGAGCAAGACTAGTGGTAGGGCTGCTACCTTATAGCCTCTAGTCAGGCGTTCAAAATATGGAATTTCCTCCATATTCGATGGAACGGTTATACCGCCGTGACTCGGTCCCCATTACCTCGTTAGTTAAAAGCAGGGTGTACCACGTGCAGGTGAGGTTGAGAATTAGGTAGGAGAGGTTATAGAATGCACATCACTACCTCTTGCACCCCGTAATACATTGTTAAATGTTTTAAATACGCTGTATTTGGTTTTAATTGTCTTAAATAGTTTAAGAACGGTGAAAGAGACATGTTTCTAGATATTTATGAGTGTTTGACAAATGTAATATTACTTATTTTAGGAATTCACACTATGAGGTATATTCATTTAGGTAAAATTTTATCACTCATCTCATATTCTTATTTTAACCCATTGGCTTACACAGACAGCTGTGAGTCAAACTGAGCAGCTGTAGCTTCTCCTTAGTGTTACTTTAGTTTTGTCAATAGATGGCATGACATGTTATATACCATTGGAAAGATGAGAGAGTGATCTATTCAATGGTGTAAAAAGAAATCAATTTCTCTCGATAGATGCGAGTTATAAGCCATTGTTTTTCGGTGAAGCTAATTTTCTTAAAATTAAATGGTAAATATGGGTGCAACAATGGAGGAAAATATTAATAAGCCAATGGATTAATATAAACTAGTCTTGGAACTTTGTTTCCATTCCATCTTCAGGACTGTTCTGTCGTCCTTGAAAAGCCATCTTTCGCTCCTTCCATTGGCAGATTGAAAAACCTTGAAACCAGGTCATTCTTCTGGGAATTTCAAAGAACTTGGAAGGAGCAAAAGACTGCTCTTCAAAGACGACAAAACAATGGTCGTGAAGATACTGAAGACAGAATGGAAACAAAGTTCCAAAACAAGTTTATATTAAAATAAGGATAATGTGAGGTGAGTGATTACATTTTACCTAAATGCAGTATTACTCAAATTGTGACATTTCAAATAAAGTTCAACTCCCATTAATAGTGTAACAGTAAATAAGACAAACAGAATTAGGCAACGAGTATCTGCTGTTTGAGTGGCGTAGTACCTTGAACCAATTCCTAAAAGATAAAATATTTATGAGAGCCAGGGTTCAAAACCCTCAACAATATGTTTTTTGTTTTTTATTCATTTGTATTTTCGCAAAATACATCCAATGACATTCCTGTCACGTAATCTATGTCCACTTTACACTATATAAGTAATATTCCTGCCTTCTTAAACTCTATAACACTATTTAGCTACCAGTATAAATTTAATTGTGTGTGCAGTACCATGTTTTAATAATAATGTTATAAATTTATATAATAAACGATAATATCCATCCATAGTAATTCTGCTCGAAGGCAGGTCCTTCACTGCAATCATAGCATTCTCATGCTATGCTTGCAGCTTTACTAGGGAATTGTAGGTGTAGTAGCTTCCCGTTGCTTTCCATACCAGTGAAGGATGATGAAGATGATGGCCATATGATTTCGGGGACCGTTTGGGCCTTAAAGTTTTCCTGACATTTGTCTTACAGGTGAGGAAATACCTCACCCAGAAAAACTGCCCCGACCAGGGATTCAACCCGGGCCCGCTGCGTGACAAGGGTGGACATAAAAGATAATATAGCTTCATATATTTATGTTTATTTATTTATTACATATTAGTGAGGAAAAAATTCACCCTTTAATTAAAATATTTAGTGTATACATGCCAAGTCCAGCATAATAATAGCCTATAAATGATGGACAATATAATTATTATTATTGTCCATCATCTATAATAATAATAATGGAATGTGTAATTACCTGGGGATCAAAATTAACTCAATGTACCCAAGAAAATTACATAAAATATAGAATTCAAAAAGGAAATCGGTAATAACAATGTTAAAATGAGTTTTGTGTGATAAGAACATAGGAATAAATACCTAATTACTATTAATAGTGAATGGAGAACATATTTTAATCGACTCACCTCATACGTTTTCAAACTTCTTTGAAAAAATGTACGAGATGAGTCGATTAAAATATGTTCTCCACTCACTATAAATGATATAACCTCATAATATTTACTTTCCAATATTAATTTAAATATACCTAATTACTAATTTATAAATCCATAATTCGAAGCATGCTAATATACGGTGCAGAAACTTGGCAGCTGAATAAGAATTTGACTTTAAAGCTTATGTCTACTGAAATGGATTGTTTTATATGCTCAACTAAACATTCTAAATTGGAATAAATCAGTAATACAATCATCAGACAACAAATGATTCAATATTAGATTTTGTGAGATACAGACAATTATAATGGTATGGTCATACACATAGGATGCTAGAGAAAAGATTACTCAGACAAGCTTTGGAATGGATTCCACCTGGGGAAAAAAAAATAAAAGAGGTCCACCTAGATTTAAATGGATGGATGCTGTAAGAAGAGATATGAGGGAGCTAGGTCTGGAAGAATTGGAATGTAAAGATAGAGAAGAATTGAGAAAGAAGATAAAAATTTAAGGAAGATGTTTTATTACATTGTAAACCTGTTTATAAATAAATAATACTTCCAAATAGTTGTATGTTTTTTCTTTAAGAATAGACAGAATAAAATAGAAAGCATTTTAACAATTAAAAAATTTAACCTCATTGGGAATCAAACCTGTCACCTCTTGCATACGAATCAAGCCACTAAGCATTCGCTGGCTAATTGTGCTTGAAAGAATGTTCTTCAAAGGAAGAAGGGAAACATATTGTAGCTCTACTGTGCAATCAGTGTGTGAATCATACGTTAAAACTTAAAATATTTGAGATCAAGAGTTGGCCCATTCTTTTTGTTGCTAAGTGTACACTTACCAAAAAAAATAATTCAGTTGCAAATTTAAAGTATTAGATTCCCAAGACTGTGCATGCCCAATCTCTAGAAAACAGAGTGCATAATTGAATTCTAGCTGTCTTATACATAGTCTCATTGTAACATGAAAAACTTTTAGGAAAATATATGCAGAGCATAAAATTAAGACATTTTATTTTATTAATATGTCCCAAATGGTTTAATATTTTTAACGTGTTAAAATGGTTATTTAAAAATCTAATACACATCCTATGAATTTGAATGTATGGTGTTAGATTTTCTAGTCAGATGCTTTGGCTGAAAGCCACCATGGTAAAATACTCATTCTGAAATACTACATGTGTAGCGACACATCTCTCTGGCATATTTCCGGTACATAATTAGATTTTAATGTCATTAGTAGAGGGAGGATTTTTATGAAATTTCGTGTTTTAAACTATTAGTCATAGATCTCTGAGACAAAGTATCTTTACATTTTATGATCTGTAGAATCAAATAAGACCATATTTTGTAATGTTTTGGCAAAATGTTTATATTTTTCAACTTTCAATTTTTTAAAATAAAATTTCTAATAATTGGTTAAAAACGTTTTTGAAGTGATTGTAGTTTTGAAATTATTTGACAATGTAATATGGTAGACAGGCAAAATTCCTCAGTATCCCATCCAAAACAAGATAAATAGTTTTGATATAAGAAAATAATTGAATAAGGAGACATGGAATGACCAAGTGGAGGCTTTTGTCCGAAACTACAGAACAAGAACAGAGGTTTGATAATCTGTGACAAGAACATGAATAAGTAGAATAATAACCACCTACTCTTTCTATCAGGTAGCAACCACTTCCTTTTTGCTACCTAAGGACAGTCATTTTGTGAATGGATTACATTATTTAAATGTAGGTAAGACTGCTGCTGCTAAAGTCAAAGCTGTGCTGAGAAATAAGGTCTTACTCCACAGTTTATGAAATTAGTAAAGTTCTTGTAGGTAAGGTCAATATCATTCTCTTACATCAAACTATGAAATATAGCACAGTACATGTTTGCTCCCATAACATCATATGGTGTGGAGCATACTTTCTGATAGTATAAAACAATTCTAACGGATGGGCATTATAAAAATGTAGACAAAGCTCTTAACTGTGTATTGTGAACAGAATTGATAATTGGATTGTTCAAAGCATTAGTAGACCAAGACTAGATACTCTGCTCAGCCAGTTTCATGAAAAAACTAATGTTAAAATAATTCTAACCACATTTTACCATGTTCATATGTGTAGTATATAGGATTAAAAATAATTGTATTTGCAAAGAGAGTTTTGAAATACTCCCTAGAATTATTTGTGGATTAATTAGTTTTAACATCTTGTTTATCCAAATATGACATACTGGAATTAGTCTAGTTGTGTTCTGATTCATCCAATTTAATATTATTGTGACATTTACATATATTGGAGTTCAATATCTTTATGCAAGGTAAATAGCAGTCATCCAAACTGTACCCACTCTAAATTTTGTTTCTGGTATATTCGATGGAAGTATGATTGTTTCGGTTACTATATATTGTTTATGTTTGGATTTCATAATTAAATATCATTGGATAAATTAATTGATCATGTTATATATATGTATATATATAATCTCCCAGTATTAATTTATTAAAGTAAATTGTCACACTACAGGCTTGGGAGGCCCTTGGGGTAGATGGATGTTGAGACTTCCACATTTCTAGACAATCGCCAAGGGATGTCCACTGGGTTCTCAGCCCTGTGTGACAGCCACCTATGTCCCAGAACATGTGTCTGGTACTCATTTAATTAAGAGCCAAGTAGACCCTAGGGCTATCATGCCGCCAGAAGGTTTGGTCCAGTTAAAAACCATGACCCCATTGAGACTCAAACCCATGCCCTTCCAACTTGTTAGGTGGTTCCTCAAACAACTATACTGCGTGAGCCATTAAAATTGCTTCAAATCATGAACATATTTTATATTGGGTCAGAGTTAATAAAAAATTAATTAAGATTGAAACACAGTGAAATTATTGTGCTACAAAAAGATACTTTTGTCTCATTTGTATGCTGGTATGTATACCCAAAAATTATACATGGCTTGTGTGTAAAAAGTTAAAAAATAGTAGCTTCATAGTATTTTTGTCATAATTTTCATATTTTGGTATAATTTTCTTCATATAATTTCTCACTCTAGTTATTAGTTTAGGAGCAACTGAGAAAATTGACTTCTATTATTTATATATTTATTTTAAGGCCATTATTTTTATCAAATTGAAAACCATGCAAACAAAATGATTCTATTTGAGATTGAACACGATATGCCCAGTTGCTGGTTTCTCGAAACTTGATGCTATGTTATGAGTAGGGCTCAGAAGTTGAGGACCTATAAAATACCTTTAAGAGACCTAAAACTGAGAAAAAAGGGCATAAAAAAGCAATTAAAATTAAACAATTTTTAATTCAACTGCAATTTTAATGAATACAGTAAAATAATGTTTAAAAAGTACAACATTCTATTTAAGTGCAACATACATTGTGAAAACAAATTGACTGAAAATGCATCTTCTTTCATACTTCACATGTTTTTAAATAACACAGTTTGAAAAAGGAATTCTGTGCTCATTAAAAAGAAAAATCTTGAAGAATTTAGAATGGACGATTTTTCCCGCATAGAATGAATTCAGTGAACCCACAATGGATATCCTGCAGAAAGAAATTTAAATTGGTATAACCAGAAGCATATTTGACTTAACCACATTAGCATTACAGTATATCACAAGTCATCTCATTATCGCTATATGGCAGCTTCTTAGAAAATTTGAAATCAATATACAATAGCTCAGGCAGTCAGTAGGCTGATTAAAAATAATAGGATATTTTGTGAGTGTTCAATGGTTTCTCATGGAACAAGAGTATTTGGATTGTGAAAAGTCTGGAAATTAAAAGTAGATAGTGTTTTTAAAAGAAGTTGGAATTAAGACCAGACTCTGCGGATTCTTGAATTATAAAAATGGTACAAATGTCAAAAGAATGTAAATTTATAAAAGAAAAGTGGTAAAGACCTAAAAAAAGGACCAATAAGCCAAAAAAGATGCAATTGGTGAGTTCCATTTTCAATTTTTTTGTAAGTTATGTGTTTTCTTATGTTTTTTTATTTTAATTTTTGGAAAATACTTTTCAGTTTTTAGCATATACACAAAACTTTTTTGAGTGTTTAAAAATCTGGGCCCTACAAATTAAGCTACATAACAGTTGATGTTAATAAGAAAATAATGCTTCAGGTAAAGATGTTTCAAAGTCAATCATGTTTATTGACACCCAGTATCAGTAAATATCTAGTCATCTGCTCTCAAATCCTTGGTGATACAACATCTGATATTTTAATATAGATTTTATTTTCTTTCTTTTTAAAATTAGGTTGACATTTTTAAAGCATTCTAATTTCTAGAGAGCAATCTATGACATTTTGTAGGCACTCTTTAATAGCATTATTTTGAAACAACTAGAAACTTCTGGCATTAGCGGTAGTCATTCCCTGTGAGTGGGTCTTCTGAAGTTCCACGCTATAGTCAGTTTTTTTTATTCTCTATTTGTCCCTGCCTTCAAGACTGCATGTTTTATGGCTATTGCTCTGGATTTCATTTTGTTACAGAAAGAATAAAAGATGGTGAAATCGCAATCATGGTTTAGATTTTGTTTTTATAATTGATTCATCTTTTATAATTTAATTAAAAAATATATATTTTTTTTTAGATTACAAAACTATGAAGGCTAATTGCATACAAAGTATAGTTATGTTTTTGTGTAGTTTATATTTATTAAAAAAGTGCCACTTTACAGCTTTCCATGCGGTAAGAATGTTAGATCTTAGCAGTTATTTTTGAAGACTGGTTTTCAGGCTCAATCTCATATCTAATGTTATGTATTAAAGTTGACTCTAAATTCATAGTTAAATATGGGTAATAACATTATGAGGTTCTTAATTCGTAAATTAATGAGTGTTTAAAGACACATGAGATATGAGGTAAGATGTAAAAATATGACTCATTAATTTACGAATTGACTCTAAATCCTTGTAATGACTAATGAGTTATCCCTTTGTTTTTTTTTTATTTATGTGAGTGATGTGTTCTTTAAGTTTCTACAATGAAAGTAATGAACTGAAGTAATTAAAATTAGGAAAAGAGAACATGCATATTGAAAGAATGTTTAATGTGTTTTGAAGAAAGAATCTGCTAAACTGGCCTCAAATATATGTGGTAGGTATCTCTTGTTATTGTCTTATTTGTTAATCAGAATATTGTACAAACAATGTATCAGTTGTGCATAAACTAACACAAATGTAATAGGAAAAATATTAACTTTCTTTCTCTCCTATCCTGACCCATGTATAGAATGTGAAGGAACATTGTCTATGTTATATTTGAAGAGAAACATTACATGTTCACACCAGGATCTGGGTCCAAACCCCAGTCTGAGCATATACAGGACAAGTCAAAATGATGGACCCGATTTCATAAATTTATTCTGTGAAATCTATTGAACATACCATAATGTGAGATATATGCCCTGAAAGACAAACTCTCAAAGTTTATTCTCCCTCCCACATGGTTTCATTTTCTGCCATTACGCTGCGCAGGAAACAGGTAAAGAAAATAGCAGTGGCTGGAGAGCAGAAGTTGTCCTGTGTGCTTTATTACCATGTAAACAACTCTGTGATTAGTGTACAACAGCATTTCCATACTAAGTATGGACGAGACCCACCTACTGGAAAGGTCATTCGTATGTGGTATGCAAAGTTCAGAGATACAGGCTGCATATGTAAGCAAAAATTGACTGGGGAAGGGACAGTGTTCGCACATGTTTCATGTGGAGCTTACAAAAGTCAACTACCGGGCAGCGAGGGAACTGGAACTTCCACAGAAAACTGTATGGCGGATTCTGCGGAAATGTTTACAATTGAAATCCTACTGCTTACAACTGGTACAAGCCTTAAAAGACAGTGATTATGATGTGAGAGCATCCTTCTATACTGATTTGCTCGCATTGAAGGAAGAGGATGGGTTCTTCGAAAGGATAGTGATGAAGTGACGTTTCACCTTTCCGGGAAAGTGAATAGACACAACGTATGCATTTGGGGAACTGCTAATCCCAATGCAATTATGGAACACCAATGCAATTCACCCAAAGTGAATGCGTTTTGTGTCATTTCCCATGAAAATATTTATGGGCCCTTCTTCCTTGAACCTACTGTGACAGGACATGTTTTTCTGGGTATGCTGCAACAATGGCTCCTTCCACAGCTCGAAGAGGATAGTGCAGATTTCATTTTCAACAGGATGGTGCCCCTCCGCATTACCATGACAGTGTTCGGGACCATCTCAGTGAGGCATAGGAACAATGTTAGATAGGCCGTGCATCTCAGGATGATCAGCCTCTCATTCATTGGCCACCTTGACCCCATGTGATTTCTTCTTGTGGGGTTTCGTAAAGGATCTTATTTATGTACCACTACTTCCAGCAACATTGAGTGATCTTCATACCCGGATCACTGCAGCCATTGCAGAGATTGACCACAACACACTACACAGGGTTTGGCAGGAGATAGACTATTGGCTTGATGTGTGTCGTGTTACATGAGGTGCTCACATAGAACACTTGTGATATGACTGAAAAAACTTTTGAGTTTGCCTTTCTGAGCATATATCTCACATTATGATATGTTCAGTAGATTTCACGGAATAAATTTATGAAATTGGATCCATCATTTTGAGTTGCCCTGTAATTTTTCTCTTCAAATATAATTTGTCCTTTGGTGAAGAGTGTTAAATTAATAATAAAAACATTATGATTAAATTAAAATGTTTCATATCTCCCCTCATATCCAGTCTTCTAAATAGATTGTGATTTCATCTTCAGTACTTTCTTGTTGACTGATATTATGTTGATCAGAAGAACTACTTCTTCTTCCCTCTGTTAGTGACCGATAAAATTCTGGATCCAATCAGAATCTGCGGAAATTTCGAAGTTCATAAGTTTTTTCTTGTTTTTTTGAATGTGGATTTTTTCTCAAACCTTGAGTTCTTTTACTTTTCATAAGTAATGCCACGAGTGATTTCCAAATTATCATTAAATTCATGACTCACGAAGCGAGGAGTGAATTTATCTAAAGAATTTGGAAATCAAGAGTGGCATTTGTTAGGACTATTTAATGAATAATATTAAGCTGTTTACTCACAAATCATTATTTAACTATAGTTATTTTAAAATATTTATATATTTAATGTAAATGGTGATGTTTGAAAACAAATGAGAAATGATAGGTATGCTTCATTTGCTTCTTTTGTTCATCACTGCAACCAGATCATAATATTATTTATTGCCAAAGGATCGCAATGTAGTAAGAATGCACCCTAGTGGAGAAATTTATAACCAACGTTATAGGTTTCTGATGTCCTATGATGTAAATATGTCAATTATATTTTTCTGCAATGTCATTTCCTGGAAAATAATTTGTTTAAGAAAGTACAAACAGTGTTTTTTTTGTGGTATAATCAATTGTTACAAATGTTTTTATATTATCTCTCGCATGCGCTTTCTGTTGACATTCATGCACTATATATATAATCTGGTAGCCGTATTTCTTAGAGAGTCAGTCACTGCAAAATAATGCTATGACCTATTCAGAATGTTAAAAAGGAGGTGCTTTCTTTATTATGACTATTTAACTCATGCCCCAAATGGGAGTCAATGACCAATCACATTTCAATGATTTTTTGTTTACAGCCAATCACAGTCGTGTTTTGCCTAAAATTTACCAACTAAAGTTTATCATAATGAAGAAAGCACCTCCTTTTTAACATTCTGATTAGGTCATAGCATTATTTTGCAGTGACTGACCCTCCAGGAAATACGGCTACCAGATTGTATATATAGTGCATGAATGTCAGCAGAAAGTGCATGCGATAGATAATATAAAAACAGTTGTAACAATTGATTATACCACAAAAAAAAAAAAAGAAACCACTGTTTGCATTTTCTTAAACGAATTATTTTCCAGGAAATGACATTGCAGAAAAATATAATTGACATATTTACATCATAGGACATCGAATTAATTAATACCTATAATGTTGGTTATAAATTTCTCCACTAAGGTGCATTCTTACAACATTGCGATCCTTTGGCAATAAATAATAATATGATCTGGTTGCAGTGATGAACAAAAGAAGCAAATGAAGCATACCAATCATTTCTCATTTGTTTTGAAACATCGCCGTTTACATTAAATATATAAATATTTTAAAATAAATATAGTTAAATAATGATTTGTGAGTAAACAGCTTAATTTTATTCGTTAAATAGTCCTGACAAATGCCACTCTTGATTTCCAAAATTCTGTAGATAAATTTGGAAATCACTTGTGGCATTTCTTATGATAAACTTTAGTTGGTAAATTCTAGGTGAAACATGACTGTGATTGGTTGTAAATAAAAAATCATTGAAATGTGATTGGTCATTGACTCCCATTTGGGGCATGAGTTAAATAGTTTGTTTAATTATATTGGCTTTTGATTTAATTGGATGTTTTTCAGACCAAGCATGAGCAGCTACTGCTGACCTTTCCACTTCACCATTTTTGACATTTCTAAGATGTTCTTTCACCCTTGTTTTCAAATTTCTTTTTGTTTTTCCTATGTAAATTTTGTCACAATTCCTGCATTTGATCTAATAAATTCCTGATTAGTTTCTTCTTCAATTCATTTCACTTCTATTGGTTTTAATTATCCTATTTAGGTTGTATTCATTCTTCAGTGCCAATCTTATATTAAACTTTTTGGAAAAATTTTTGAAACTTGTGGTGTTTCAATGGATGGTAAGCGAATTTCTTAAATTTTTATTTTTTCTTCTGTTTGTTTTATAAGTGTGCTTTTATTAATTAATTTTGTCTTTTAAATTTATTTATTTTCTTGTATACCATATTTTCTTCAAACTATTTTCTGTTGCAACATTAATTATGTATTCTTTTTCATAATTTTCTTTCCTCATAGGTATATTTACTAATCTCTGTGTCAAACTATTGAACACTGCCTCTTGGTGAGCAAAATAGTTGAATCCTAAAGCTTTAATATAGGTATCTATATGTGTTCTATGGAAGTTCAATAAGAATGTTGCGTATGTTATTACTCAAAACCAGGAAAGGAAAGTTGTTATATTTTAATAAAATGCCGCTAGAGTAGCTTTTATTTTCTGTCAGTTACACTGTACTATATATATATATATATATATATACTAGAAGTCCCGGCCACACATTGCTGTGGCTAAACTATACGTTAAAAATTTTAATTAAGTTGCTGTGTTTCAGCCAGATTAATTAAAACTAATACTTACACACAAAATTAATAATATTGAAAATAAAATAAACGCTGGACACATTTAAATTATGAAATAATCAAAATGTGTAATTCAATTGAAATTTGCGGTTGCAACAAAAAGCACAGCCATCTGGATCTCTCTTTGTTAAATAATAAACCAGTTACCTTACCAAATTATAGCTCGGGACTCAGCTCCGTGTGTCTGAAAGGAATTTGTTGGACTCAGCTGTTAGTACTATGCGAAGCAGAGAAGTGTACCTCCTCCACACTTTCCCCTGCAAACACACAGAGCTTGGATCTGAGCTGTACCTTACACCGCCATCTGTTAGAATCGTATGGAACTCACAGATCATTATAACTCTTTGTTAAATAATAAACAAATAATTTGCAATAAAAAATAATGTGACTATAAATTTAGTTATAAACTACTCTAGGTCTCAAGTTGGATCAAACTGCACACAGTGTGCAAAATTTTATTAAAATCGGTTCAGTAGTTTAGGATTCCATCGCGGACAAACAATGTGACACGAAATTTTTATATATTAAGATAAGTACAGTGTCTTATCAAAAAAAAACTTTGATGACAATAGAATATAACATGGTGACTTTTCAGTATGCTAAAAGAACATATTATCTCTACAAATATTAATAATATATTTAAAGTGATTATTAAAATTATATTATAATATTATATATTATTTCTGGATGACCTAGGACCATTTGCAGCTTGTGAATAGGTGAATGCAGGTTACGATGATGCAATAAAACAGAATTCTGATTTGCAGTCACCACGATGATATGCACATATATATAAGTATGAAAATTGAGAATGTCCATTTTTATACAATTTAAAATGTTGATGTAAAACTTGTTTTCATTTTTACACTTATCAAACGTCCCAGAACAAACTGTAAAAGTTTGACAGTGCACTTCTGTTGCACCTATAATTAGTATACATCCTACATTTAGGAACAGTTGATTTATTGGAACATTATTCTAATAAGGAAAATTCTAGAAATTCAGTTAGTAACAATATTTTTTTGGATAATTGAAATGCTAGGGCATTTGATAAGCAATGGCAACACTGCTATAATATCACAAAAATTCATTTAGGTTATTTTTGACATTACAAACTTCATTTATAGTCTCCTTCCAAGTCAACTATATGTTGCCAAATCCTTGGAAGACAACACACTTCATCTGCAGCACCATTTCAAGATATCTCTCTCATCTGACTGATCTTGGGCTTTCTGGCTATCAACTCTTGATTGAAATTCAATGCTTCACAGAGGTTCTTTGATCTTGAGAATAATTTATAGTCACAAAGGCTCATGTCTGGTGAGTTTGGTGCATGTCCAAGTACTTCCAAATTCCACCTTCTAAACAAATTCTACTGAATATCTTTTTTAGGGTGATATTACTTATTACATGTAAGAAACAGTGAATGTTTTCACAAAATATTGCTATTTCGAGACTTTCAATATTACAGACTTATACAACAAAGACTACTCAACAACACACTACAAGATTACAATGATCATCACTAGAATCACTGATTTACACTGTTGCCATTACTTATTGAATGCTCTAGTATGTAGATAACTTACTGGCACTATGAAACCAATAGGTTCATGGATGCACATGATATTTTTTAATTGTATATAATTCACCTCCCTCAAATAATGCATAATGTTATTCTCCTGTCCCGCGCCGTAGCCGAGCGGTTAAGGTAGGAAGCCTTGGCGCAGAGCTACGGGACTTGCGCTGGTTCGAGTCTCCATGGGGGAAGAAATTTTCTCATGGTATTTCGGCCAGTATGGGACCGGTGCCCACCCAGCATCGTGAGGCAATTGGGTAGCTACAATAAGTAGCGGCTCCAGGTTGAGGAAACCAGCTATAATGGCTGGGGGACTCGACATGCTGACCACATGTCACCCCTACACTGGCTGTTGATCATCTACCTCTGTGGATGTGAGGCCAGCAGCCGGCTGGTAGGCTAAGGGCCTTGTAGGCCTGTCGCGCCAGGAGTTTTGTTATTCTCCTACCTCTTTTTTGGTTTCTATTCAGTGATTTTCTTTTGCTTTCCTGCAAGAAGCTACAATACAAATTTGATTGCTTCTACATTAAGAAGACGTGATGGGATTCCTTACAGCTAATGCTATATTTATGATCAAGTAAATTAATATTAAGCATATGAAGCTATTACTATGATCTTCTTGTATCTTGTAAGCCCATGTTTCCCTTAACATAGATTTAGGCGCTCACCCCCTAAAGGGAAGAATTTGAACCATGCCAATTTAGTTACACTTGTTTTTATATAGATGTCATTTGAGTGGTCCATGGTCAGCGTTCCGCCTCATACTGACATCTAGGGAACCAAGGTAGTACTAGGACGGGAAAATTTTGCTTAGAGGCCTTTTCATTCAGGCTTAAGGATCTTTTACGAGCCTGAAAATCTTCAGACTCGGGACCCATGGCTTAAAGTCCCTCCCAGAGGACTTGCTCCCTGGATTTTCCCCCATCCTAAAAAAATCCATTGAACCCGTGACCCTCGGGACCAGAGGCAAATTACTATGATCAAAATAAGTAAATTAATGTATACAGCTAAGCTATTGTAACCAATGGTAAAGGGAAACATTTTAACATGTTTAACACATTTTGGATATCTTTATATAGACAGAATTAAATTTATATTGCATATAATTACTACTCTATTACTACTACTACAATGCATAACAGCCCAGTGTTGAGCCTTAGCCTCTCCTTTGTTAGGAGTTATTAGACCAAGTTTATTTAGTTATGTTTATTTATTTAACTTTCACAGGGAGAGAACACTATGAGGTTTAATTTAAGAATTAAATTAATGTTATTAATTAAAACCAACAAAAATGAAACAATTTGAGAAGAATATAAATCAGGAATATATCAAATCAAATGTCAGGATTGTGACAAAATCTAAATAGGAAAAACAAACAGAAATTTAAAAACCAGATTGAAGGAACACCTTAGAAATGTAAAAAAGGGTGAAGTGGACAAGTCAGCTGTAGCAGCCTATGCTTGGTCTGAAAAACATTTAATTGATTCAGAGGCTAGCCTAATCAAACACACAGATAAACTAAAGGAACTCACAGTCTGGGAAAAAATCCACATCCAAAAAACCAAGAAACATAAACTCATGAATTTCGAAACTCCTGCAAATTTTGACTTAATCCAGAGGTTCATCGGTCCACCGATAGAAGAAGAAAACCACCAAGAAACGACATAACACCGGTCGACCAGAGGCTACTGACGATGGAGATAAGCTCCGAAACTGCAGTATAGAAGAAAAAAGGATATGAGGTGAGGTAATAAAAACATTAATTTAATTCTTTAGTTATGCTTATTTGCCCATCGATGTCATTAATGGTTTGCGGTCAACATACCGACCCAATGATTCATCTAGCAGGCAGCTAAGTTATCACTAGGATAATGAGGTCGGTAAATTTTGCTTAGAGGCCTCTTTATTCAGGCTTAAGGTTCTTTTACGAGCCTTTCAGGCTTAAGGTTCTTTTACGAGCCTGAAAAATCTTCAGACTTGGGACCCACAGCTTAAAGTCCCTCCAGAAGGATTACTCCATGGATGTTTCCATCTTAAAGAAATCCATCGAGCATGTCAGAGTTTGAACCCATGACCCTCTGGACCAGAGGCAAAGAACATACCACTAGTTCACTGTAGCCACATTACATATAATTAAGAAAGTTAAAAGTTTTTTGTATATTGTTCAAATTAAAGAGGAGGCAACTAAAATATTTGAAGAAATTAAGATTAGATAATGGAGAGGAACACAGATTATAGCATATGGATGATATTAAATTGATGTTGGGAAATATACATTATTAGGTATTAATAGTGAGTGGAGAATATAGTTTTAACGACTCACCTCATATGTATGTGGAGAATATAGTTTTAACGACTCACCTCATATGTATGTGGTGAGTCGTTACAAATATGTTCTCCACTCACTATAACTTCATAATGTTTACTTCCCAACATAAATTTTAAAATATTATGAGGTATATTCATTGAAATTCATTGGAGAACTTTTTTGATAACTCACAGAATTTGACTTTTTCACAATACTTACTCACTGTCACTATCGAACCCGTAGGTTCATGGCCGCGCGGACATAAGCTCTCCATACATCCCTATCCTGAGCTAATGCTTTCCAATCATTCCCTGTATAATCTGCTTCCCTCAAATCATAGTTAATGTTGTTCTCCCACCTCATTCTTGGTCTACCAACTGGGCGTTTTTCTCTGGTTTTCCTACAAGAAGCTTCCATGCACGTCTTTCATTCCCCATTCGTGCCACATGTCCTGCCCATCGCAGTCTACGAGACTTAATTGTTCTTATTATATCTGGCTTCCTATAAAGACTATGTAGTTCATTGTTAGGTAGTCTTCTCCATTCACCAGTCTGCTCATCTCTCTTTGGTCCAAACATTTTCCTAAAAACTTTATTCTCAAATACTCGTAATCTTCTTTCCTCTCTTAAAGTAAGAGTCCATGATTCGCACCCATGTTATATAATTGGTAGAATAATAGTTTTATATATTTTCATTTTAACGTTTTTCGAAAGGAGTTGGGACGTTAAGAGTCTCTGTAGGCTAATGCATAATAACACGCATTTCCAGAATTGAGCCTATGTTTAATTAATTTATTTAGCTCATTCCTATTTGTGATTATTGCTCCTAGGTATTTGAATTCAGCCACTTCCCCAAAATTTCCTTCATTTGTTATTAACTGTCCATTTCCATTACGGTATATAATGAATTTCTATGTGTGACCATGTTTTTAGTTTTATTGATATTTATTTCCAGTCCTAATTTCTTAATGTTACTCAATAGTGTGTGTGTGTTGGCCTTTAGTATCTCTTCGCTATCGCCCAATAGTACTACATCATCAGAATAAACTAACAGCTTATTAATACTATTGAGTTATAGGCCCTCTTCATCCTCCAAAGATTTGATGGCATGCTCTAGTACAAAATTAAATAGCAGAGGAGATAGTGCATCTCTTCTGCTTCAACCCATTGTGGATATCAAAAGTATCCGATAAATATCTGCCTACACGCACCCTACTTCTTGTGCCATTTAGACACATTCGTATAAGTCAATCTAACTTTTTAGGAATTCCGAACTCCAGCAGGATACTACATATTTTTTCGCTCTTAATTGAATCGTATGCTTTTTTGAAGTCTACTTATAGTTGATGTACAGTAGCATTATATTCCCATTTCTTTTCTAAAATCTGTCTTATGCTAAAAATATGATCTGTTATAGACCTGTTTTTTCTAAATCCACATTAATAATCCCCTAGAATGTCATCAATATAAGGAGTAAGTCTGCTTACTAATATATTTGTTAGAATTTGTACGAAGTTGAAAGTAATGAGATGCCCCTGTAGTTGTTGCAATCAGTTTTATCTCCTTTCTTATATATTGGTACTATAATTGATTCCTTCCATTCATCTGGAAGAGCTTCTTTTTCCCAAATCATACTAAGCAACCAGCATATCTTGTCCATCAATTTTTCTCCCCCTGATTTTATCAGTTCTGCTGGGATCTCATCTGAACCTGATGCCTTATACATCTTCAATTGCCATTTCAACCTCTAATGCACTTGGCTCTGCGACTAGCATTTCTGCTGTCTGTAACTTATCCTCCTCAATGTCCTGTTCTGTATGTACATTTTCACAATACTGCAGTTTCAAACTAAGTCTATTCATCCTCAGTCATAACTATGACTGACGAAATTCAAATCAGTCGGAGTTATAGCTGAGGATGAACTAGACTTAGTTTGAAATTGTAGTATCTTGAAAAAAGACTAATTCTATGAGGTGAGTTGTAAAAAAAAGTTCTCCGATGAATTTCAAATTCATATGGATGATGGTTCAGGTAAGTTAAAATAGAAGGCACATCTTAAGATGTTTTCACTATCGTGGTCAATCTTTATTCTATTTATTAAGTTATGTACAAGTAAATTTAATTTTTGTCTTGTTAACTGCAATCTTGCCATTCATTAATACATCAATATAAATGAAAGCAAAAGTGTAATGGAGAACAGGTTTGAAAAAAATTAAAAAAAACTATTATACAATATTTATTTCTTATCTTATTGATTAGAAGTTTTACTTTCATTTGTATTTAATGTTTCTTCTTTATCGTCTGTACTTTCTTCAGATTCAGATGATGAAGATGGGAAATCTGGAAAATCTTAAAAAAAAAATGTTATGTTAAAATCATGTTTTTTATATTTACAATCAATCACATACTAAAGGTAAAAAGCTTTATTATTAATATATTTATTGAATAGCAGGTATGTATATATATATATATATATATATTGAACTTCTATAGGATAAAATCACCATGAGCTTTAAAAGATTAAATTAAAATGTTTCATACCTTCAGAAAACAAATCAGGAATTTATCAGATCAAATGTAGGGATTGTGACAAAATTTACATAGGAAAAACAAAAAGAAATTTGAAAACAAGGGTGAAAGAACATCTTAGAAATGTCAAAAATGGTGAAGTGGAAAAGTCAGCAGTAGCTGCTCATGCTTGGTCTGAAAAAGAACTCACAGTTTGGGAAAAAATCCACATTAAAAAACAAGAAAAACCTATGAACTTAGAAATTCCCGCGGATTCTGATTGGATCCAGAGGTTTATCGGTCGACCAACACAGGGAAGATATAGTTCTGATCAACATAACATCAGTCAATGAAAAATTATGAAAATGAAGCTGTCTAATTAGAAGACTGGATATGAGGTGAGGTATGAAACATTTAAATTTAATCTTTTGTGACCAGTATTAGGCTAGGTGAAGGGATGAGATTAAAGTCCCTTTTATTGAATGTCTGTGTATAACAAAAATGCTACCCGACCAGACCAGTTGCACATTACGAAAGAGTACAGAGAAGTGGTGGAGAAATGTTTTATGCAGGCGGGAGAAAGAGAAACTCCAAGAATTACCCGTTCTGGCTCTAATTCATTTACCAAGACATGAACTCAGGACCAAAAGTTGGAGGACGAGTGTCTAATCACTTGCACCATAGAGCCACATACACCAAATTGGTCTGAAAATAAGATATGATTTGGTGCAATTTTCTACTGTAATATACTGGCTTATATTTGCTATCTTGGCTTTTTAAATCTTACTATTAAAAATTAAGCAACAATTCACATAGCATCTGTAATCAAAATTGGCAGCATTTTATCACTCAACAATGTAACTTTTACTAGTATTTTGGCATTAACATTGTGTATATTGCTTCGTTAGCTTCTAATTGAGTTCTAGTTCATTAAAAAGTTTACGTACACATTGAAAGTACAAGAAGATAAATGTTTACGGCAATTTTTATCCCCTCAATACTGGTGTGGCATGCAGGTTATTTTCATGCCATACTTTTTGTTTTCTTTTTCCCTCTCAAATTTAAGGATATGACTTATTTTTGGGTCAATAGACTACAGTTTATAAATTAATATATATATAATTTTAGGACGTTATATTTTGAGGTTATTTTAATTATATTATTTTTAGTCTTAACATCTTACCTCAATATTAATGTTGATTTGTTCTTGAACATGTTTCAAAACAATTCTGTTTTATCGTCAGAATTGTTTTGAAACATGTTCAAGAACAAATCAACATTAATATTGAGGTAAGATGCTAAGACTAAAAATAATATAATATATATATATATATATATATACATTCAGTTTTGAAAACAAACCTTATTTAATCATTACTATACAATATCTGTAAGCCTTTGATTTATTAAATAGAGAATATATATATGGAAATCATTGGTAATGTTTGGAATATTTCCAAAAATAATTAAGTTTATTAAACTTTTATATGAAAATTATATGTGTAATATGTCATAATGGCTTACTATCTGATGTTAGAAGTTCATGATTGAAAACAAGGTTGTATTCTTTCACCTATTATATTTTTTATTGTAATGGATTATGAGAATTTCTATGAATAATGTTAAAATAGGTGTCAATAGGACTTTAATGATTATTTATTTAGAAGATCTGAATTTTGCTGATGATGTATGTTTGTTATCACAACTCTTTGAAGATATGAAAAATAAAATAAATGAGATTGAAGAGTAAAAAAAAAGATCAACTTTTGATAAATGATAACATATTGATAATGTTGAGGAATTTATTTTTCTTGCTACAAATGATGATGCCCTTGAGGATGTCAAAAATATAATTAAGAAAGCAAACAGTGCATTTGTATGAAAATCGAGCTTTTATCTCTAGACACACAAAATTAAAAATCGTTAATAGTTATGCTAAATCTGTGCTATTATGTGCTTGTGAAACCTGAAAAACAAGTAAAATCATAGAAAATAAATTGCAGATATTAATAAACATATGCCTAAAGAAAGTGTTAAGAATAAAACAGCCAGAAACAATATCGAATAAAGAATTTAGAGAAAAAACTGATCAGAAAGAAATTAAAGTGAAAATGGAACTGGATAGGGCATACATCAAGAAAAGGTCATGATTTGATTGGAACCCCCAAGAACACAGAGGAAAAGTGAGCGAATATGTGTTGTGTATTATTAATTCACCCAAATGCTATAAATGTTAATCATAGAGGTAAAGCTAATGATAAGATTATTGTTATGTGTTATGAACTATCCGTGAATAAATTGCAAAGGAGGGGTAAACCTGGAAGAAAGCGAAGAAGTTGGCTCAGAATAGGATCCGTTGGCAACACTTTGTGGATGTCGTATGCTCCTGATAGGAGATAAAGATGATGATATGGTATCTGTACCTCTCCGTTGTGCTTTTTCCTTGCGAGCATCTTCCAAATATTTGTTTTGAATCTGAACAACAGCTACACTGTCACCACCACAGGCAGCATATGCATCTAGCAATTCCTTGTTTAGTGCATAGAATGATTTGCCCCATTTGAATTTACTCAAGTATAACTCAGCTTCTTCTTGAAAACCTAAAATCCATAAAAAAATACTGTTATGGATCTCTATTTAAAATGTATAATTTAGTTTTATGAATAACAAAAATTTATTCTAATATTTTTTTAATTGAAACAATTTTATGTATTTACTGAATTTCTATGAAAGTTGTATTAATAGCACATTATAATCTGGGTATTTTAAGAGAAAAATTAGTCTTGGTCAAGATTTAAACCATAAATCTTTTTGAATTAATGGAATACTGCTGAGCTACTGATATGCATATTTTCTTGGACCTATTCATATTTTTCTCTTTAGAAATTTAATGGTGGTAATTGTAATTACTATCAGGAAAAATAATTTTATAATTACAAAATAATGTTCATCCCTCTAGCCATGTCTGGGTTCGATACCTGATGAAATTGTAAACTTTAATTACAAAATTTTCAATATCGAGGCTAGAAGGTTGATAGTGTACAATTTTTAAGCACTAGATTGTGTAAGAGATGCCTGGATGAAATTCTAAATCCCTCAACGTATGCAGGTTCTGAACTTGTTTTCCATCAAATTTACCCTTGATATTACATATTACATACCTGTTATAATAAGAGCAGCTGCCAAAGCTTCAACACATGACAACTGACATGGCCGTCCATAATTGACTGGATTTGCAGCAATGAGAAATGGGAGAAGACGATTATGTGGAGATTTCATTCTTGAGAAAGGTGTTTCATCAATCTTAGCCCAAGAACAATCCACTACAGCAAGTCCATGTTCTGCAATGATTTCCTTATCATTTGGTGAAACACACTGTAATCAATTTAAATTTGTCATAAGATCTTTATATATTCTGTTAAAATTATTTAAATAAAAATAAATTCTTAGGCATATTGTTAGGCAAATGATCCTCTATGCATGTTAAAATGGATTATAGATTGTAAACTATATCAAATGCTATAAATTACATTATTGACTTACGTTCGAGTTACATACTTTTTTTCTTGCATTATGACGTCTAATGACATTGTTCGTTATTGTCCTACACTATTAATTTTTCTCCTTACATTTCAATACATTTGAGTACATTAGCTATTATATTATTTTTGATCTGGACATCTTACCTCAATATTAATGTTCATTTGTTCTTGGACATGTTTTAAAACAATTCTGTTTTATCGTCAGCTTTCCCAGACTGGTTTTATTTATGTTGCACCACCTGGATGTCGATGTCAGCTCCATCCTGTGGTTGGCCAAAGAACCTCCAAACAAGGTCACCCTCCATCGGAATATCAAAATTCATAACTCTGTTTCTGTTCTTCTGAATATAAATTTTTTCCCAAATAGTCAGCTCTTTTGTATTTTCTAACTGTTTTAATAATTTAGTGTCTGAATTTATATTATGTTTTTCAGACCAAACATGAGCAGCAACTGCAGATTTTTCAATTTCTCCATTTTTAATATTTCTTATGTGTTCTTTGGTTCTAATTTTTAGGTTTCTTTTTGTTTTCCCTATATATATCTTTCACAACCCATGCATTCAATTTGATATATTCCTGACTTTTTATTTTTATCAGTTTTTTTCATTTTTGTTGGTTTTATTAGTTTATTTAAACTGTAGTTACTTTTTGGTGCTAATTTAATATTAAACTTCTCAAATATATTTTGAAATTTATTATGTACCCAGGGGTGATATGTGAATTTCTTCTTGAAAAAGAAGAACCACCTATGAAAAAATATAAGAAATTCACATATCACCCCTGGGTACATAATAAATTTCAAAATATATTTGAGAAGTTTAATATTAAATTAGCACCAAAAAGTAACTACAGTTTAAATAAACTAATAAAACCAACAAAAATGAAAAAAACTGATAAAAATAAAAAGTCAGGAATATATCAAATTGAATGCATGGGTTGTGAAAAGATATATATAGGGAAAACAAAAAGAAACCTAAAAATTAGAACCAAAGAACACATAAGAAATATTAAAAATGGAGAAATTGAAAAATCTGCAGTTGCTGCTCATGTTTGGTCTGAAAAACATAATATAAATTCAGACACTAAATTATTAAAACAGTTAGAAAATACAAAAGAGCTGACTATTTGGGAAAAAATTTATATTCAGAAGAACAGAAACAGAGTTATGAATTTTGATATTCCGATGGAGGGTGACCTTGTTTGGAGGTTCTTTGGCCAACCACAGGATGGAGCTGACATCAACATCCAGGTGGTGCAACATAATGCAACATAAATAAAACCAGTCTGGGAAAGCTGACGATAAAACAGAATTGTTTTGAAACATGTCCAAGAACAAATCAACATTAATATTGAGGTAAGATGTCCAGACCAAAAATAATATAATTAAAATAACCTCAAAATATAACTTCCTAAAATTAAACATTAACTATACTTCGTTTGTAAGTTTTCACTTGCTGTAGGACATTGGAGAGTGTTATCAACGAGGCAATGTGACCAATCCATTTTGTTATATTGATAATTCTGTTTTCTCAAGATTCTTTGTAGTATCCATATTATTTATATCACAATTTTTAGATTATTTTATGTCTAATTCTAATTCATTTTTTCCTTGCCTTTGTTACCTAGAACTCTCCCTCTCTCTCTTTCTATATATATATATATATACATATGAATATGAAAGTTTTCCACATCTTGGATTCAAGTTTGGCCTCTGGCCACTAATTCCGATGTTTTGGCATGATCATGCCGAAACGTCGGAATCAGTGGCCAGAGGCCGAACTTTGATAATGGCAGGTGGGATCATGCCGAAACGTCGGAATCAGTGGCCAGAGGCCAAACTTGAATCCAAGACGTGAAAAACCCAAGAAAACTTTCATATTCATACTTATATCCGCAATATAACATATATATATATGTTGTGTGTGTATTTTTTTGTCCAATGCCATCAGGTTGTCTTTTATGACATTACTGATTTTCTCCTCTGGCATTGACTAAATTGTAATACATTTCTTAGGTTGGGGTACCTGGAAGGTGAAATTACATTATCCTAATGATATGATGGGTGATAAATGATAATGCAGTGCCAGGAAAGCCCTTAACCTAAATTCCAGACCATGAGTAACCATAGGAATAATTCCTCTCTTTTTATATAGGGATTGTTTTTTTTTAAATTATAGCAGTGTATCATTTCTATAAAAAATCCTATTCTTAATATTTTATTTAATACTTTATCTAAATTTAAAAAATGCTTAGCTATTACTACAATATTTTAAAATATTAGTCCTTATGAATTCCATAAAATATTAAGATTATATACCTCCAACACTTATTTTTCCAAATTTAGGTAGTCTTAGGATTAGACACAATGAGTGGATTGCACTTTTTTTTAATGTTTCCATAACAACCAAAAAAATTGAAAATCTAAGGCTGTTAATTGCAAAAACAAACGTCTGAATCATGACCATGGTTCCATAACAATTTCTGTGGATTCTCAGTTATTTTTATAGTCATTATGTAAACAGTAAAAAAAAATTGGAAAACCAGGGTTTAGACTTCGGTTGTTCAGTCCACTCAATATTTCTATTTTTGTTTAATGAATGTGTCTTCCATACTGAACGACATACAAAATAAGGGAATTTATGAGTGAAAAATGATGTCCTTACATAAATAGATGATACACGAGGATTAAAGAGTTTCAATTTAATTTTACTTGGAATGGAATTATTACCTTCTCTCCTATTGGAGTTAGGACTACTCCACCAAATCTTTGTCCTAGTCGAAGGGTTTTTATAAGACCGTGGCGTGAAAGCTTGCGACCAGAACATTTTTTAGGGTCACATTGACCAACATCCCACATAGCAACAGGAAATGGTGCATTTGTTATGTATGTTTGGAATTCTTCTGATTGATCTGAAATTTAAGGAGAAAAAAAAAAGTATGATAACAAAATAAACTTGGTCTGCCAAAAACACTGTTTAGGTCATTAACAAATTTCATCATAAAATTTTGGCAAATTATTTTGTTGTTTATAATTCCAAAGGTGTAAATTTTCATTCATTCTTCATTACGTGTATCCAGCCATAGCTGATGACACAAATCCAATTGCATACTAATGGTATGTAAATTGTAAGTGTGCTGCATTTATGTACATGCAGCTTATGTGAGGTTAAAAAAAAAAAGTCATTCATAAAATATAAAGCAATATTAAACGATTACTAAACTAGGGATTTTTATGGTGAAACATTACTATATTGGCAACCATGGACCATGATATTGAAGCATTATAAACATTCATTGTATTGAAATTCCGAACTGACAAAAATATATCTCTTCTGACTAAAACTTTAGTTATAATGGTAGACAAAGATTTAGTGTAAACTTACCATTAATTTCTCCTGAATCGTCAAGTGTCATATTGGAAATAAGTTCATTAGGATCAGAGTCATCGTCATTGGCATATTTCTTCTCTTTTGATACGTAATTTTTCTTTTTAATCTTATTACCGTGTTTAGTTTGTTTTCCTCGTTTTGATTTATTCATATTTCTAATTTTGTAAGTTGAATATCGTCACATAAACAACATGCTTTCTTAATGAGCGCATTCAGCGGCCTAAGCGCTGCAGAAGCGCTTTATCTCAGCGGCCCATAAAGCGCTCTATAAGCGGACTTGCAGCGAAATAAAAGTACGCTGCATACAGACTATGATACAGACGAAACCGCTGCAACCCATTCTGATCGATCAAGAGGTTCTCTATGATCAAGAGCAAGAGGTATTCAATTGCTGCGACTACGGATGCAACATCGCTTATGAAAAAAAAACTTCGAGGTTTATGAACGATATATCGATGTTTTGAAAAAAAAAAGTTAAAAACACAAAGGAATGTTGAAAATGTTTATTAATTATCGATTTCGCAAAATTGAATTTAAAAATAACAATGTTGACAATATTGTGCCTAGTAAGCGGTCTCTTTTTTTGGGTAATCGTATCCCCAGCCGATCATTGTTGAAAATGTTTATTAATTATTGATTTCGCAAAATTGAATTTAAAAATAACAATGTTGACAATATTGTGCCTGGTAAGCGGTCTCTTTTTTTGGGTAATCGTATCCCCAGCCGATCATTGGGCACCGACGTTTCTACGATAGGCAAATATATCATCGCCAGTTTTATATAACTCAGGAAATAAACGTTTCATGCCACCACAAAACACTGATGTTTCTGAAGCATTTATTTTTATAGGAGTTACAAGGAGATGACATAAACATGTGGAATTCTGATTCTGCATTTATTTTATTTTCTATGTTGTGCGTTATTTGCTTGTTGTAACTCCACAAAATATCGTTCTTAAAGAGCGATGTATCGTCGGGGTTTTAACATCGATGTATCGTTTGCATCCCGAGCCAGGGATGCCCGAGCTGCATAGAGCTGTGCATGTGCTAGCTGCGACATCTGTCGATCTGCATCTCTATGATCTGCATTGTGTACAAATTTCAAGCTATACAGTTAGGTTTTTTGTGGTTATGACAGTTTAGAAATGAAAAGAGAAAAAATATAATATTGAGGAGAGAGCCAATAATATATTTTAGGTTTATAATACCATCATTCTGAATCGATAATTGAATATTAAAATGAAAGTCTTGGGGTATCAATTTCGAATAAGAATTATCTAAAGCATTTTTTGATTATTTTGATGAAAACATGCTGTTAAAGTAATATCTTTCTTTCAGGTATTTAAGCCAGAATATGAAAATTCGTTCCGAATTTAGGTTTTCTAGTTGTCGACATCTTTTGTAAACAGTTAAGAAGAGAAAAATTAAAACATAAAAATGCAAACTGAGAAATTTAAACTTCCATACATTCCATCAGGGAAGTAAGTATGTAGACTTAAGCCTTTACTAAAATAGATTGCAATTATATTGATCTTGACAGATAAAGTGTATAAAATCAATAGTTATCTTTAGGTCTATCTCTTGTTGAGTTCTGTGACAGGGCCTACAATAGCCACAATCATGCTGCAAATCAATGATTATATTAAATTTCATCTTTAAATACAATGCATGTTTCTCTAAAAATATTTGAAAGATTGTAGGGCTCATGTTTCCATTAAGGCAAATACCACGCGCATGCACCAACAGGGTTTTATTTTCAAATTATTTCTCACCATTTACAACAAATTTTAAATTTTTTCTTAACGATTATTTGAACATATTTTTTTATGATATATAACTATATACATAACATGAAGACGTGGCAGCCATATTGATATTTAAGAATATTCTATACAACAACAGTGCAGCCAACATGGGGTATGTACTTCAGAATTTGAGAAGTTACTATTTATTTTTGGGCATGGCATTCTTTCACAGGTTAGAGTGCTTAAATTACATTAGGTTAGCTTTTAGGCTGGTCTTTCACAGGTTAGAGTACTTAAATTGCATTAGGTTAGCTTTTAGGTTTGTTAAATAGCATGTATAATGTTGGCTGCATCGCGATATTCCATAGAGTAAACTGCCTCACGTTTGTTAGTGCATGCGCATGGTGTCTGCCTGGGACTTAGAAAAAAATTCTCGCTGTGATTAATGGAAAGATTATCCGATTATAGTATTATGATGGCATGATATCAAAATTTAAAACTAAACAGTGAAAAAAGATGAATTCCTGTTGTACAATATTATCAATAATCTGAGGAATGTGTCACAAATCATGTAAAGTATAGCAAGTGTGGAAACATTTAAATATTAGACATTCACTTACACATTGAATTCTACTACGTTCTACAGAATCGCAGTGCGCATGCATGAAAGCTTAATGTAACTTCCACCAAGTGGCAGGATATAGCCTATATGTGAAATCGGTATGACCAATTTTTGCAATAAATTTCCAAACATATTTCTAAGAAATGGACTTACACCAACTTCCCTCTTCCTAACATAACAAAATAAATTACATGGATATTATTGAATAAACTATAAACTAATATTGTGTACACTATCTTCTCCCATCGGAATGTAACAAAATGAATTTTCTTGAAATATGGTTTGGAATTAATTGTGAATGTTGGTCATACTGGTTTCACAGATATGTCCTGCCAATTAGTGGGAAGTTACATTAAGCATTCGCACACGCGTTTTGTGGTTCTATAGAACTTCATTGAGAGATGAATAGCACAATTTGCATACTTCTTTTTCTTCCTTCCAAGTATTAGCCAAGGCCTGTTACGATCCTATAGAAAATTTTCCCTCCAGCATTTCATAGGATGGCCCAGTGATCTTCGTCCTCTTGGTATATAATTATAAACAGCTTTGGGGATCCGATTTGAACTCATTCTTTCAAGATGGTGTTTCCAATTTAGTTGGTACTGTTTAATATATTCCAAAATTGGTGTAGTCTTCAATTCTTTTAAGATATCGGTGTTCCTTTTCCGATCCCATCTGGTGTATCCCGCTGTTCTGAGCATGAATCTCATTTCACAAGCCGTTATTCTGCTTTCATGTTGTCTTTTAGTGTCCATGCTTCACTACCATAGGTCAACACTGGTCTAGCCAAAGTGTTATATAAACGTAATCTGGTGTTTTTTGTACAAGGGATGGTTTCATAACTTGATTTGCATACATAAATAAATATTTTATTTATTAGTTATGTAGATAGGAAATAACACTATGAGGTTTTTTTTTTAAATATTTAATAACTGTAAAATATGTTTAAGAATCATTGCAAAATGTTTAAAATAGTAAAAATTGTTTTTACAGATGGTAAAAATATGTAGTGTGACAGTGGCATAAGAGTTTTGTACGGAAAATCATAGAACTCACTATCTAAAGTTCAGTCATAAGTCTTATTAAAAATAATACCGTAACTGTACAATTTGACAAAAATTGTGTGGAGTATTTTAACTTGAGTTGCGTACTAGGTACTTGAGCCCAATTCCACCCTATGAATTCAAGACACCAACTGAGCCAGCAATCGGCGAATATGAACCAATATTCCTACAAGTTGCAATCCCAATCTGTAAGTTATAACTGGGCCAGTGACAGAAAACAGCTCACATGTAATCGACTGCTTAGAGAACGCCACCATCCGGGAGTCAGCTATAAATAGGGAGACCATTTCCAACATCCAGCCAGTCTGCAGCTGACAGTTGAGAGGCGTTCACAGAGAGCACACAGAATCTCATGAGGATGTCTGCCGCAGTAGTAGATGGAATGTCGAGTTTCATCAAAACTGGACCTTGGATATTTAGTCCGGAAGACCTACTTAACTGGAATCAAGGCAGCACCTGTGATAGCCTACAATTTTACATAATTACAAACTTTTTACTTACGTTAGAAACTAACTGCACTTGTGACAGCATGTCCTTCTGTTAGTGCTTTTTATTACAAGTTGGCCTCATAGGCACATGTCCTTACTCTCAGACATAAAAATATACAAGTGATGGCATACTGATGCCAAGCAAGGCAAAGAAAGTCATGTAGGAAGAGATGTGAACCTGTATAGTTTTTCCGTCGAATCTTTACATTATTACAAGATAGTTTGGAAGTGAAAGTACTTAATTAAATTTGGCTTAACCAATAACAGATTGGTAAAGTAATTATTTTATATGAATATCCAATGAGAGGGTAATAAATTAAAGAATATTAAAGGCATTACAGCACTCCCATATTGTTAAATATAAAATAATCAAAGGTAAAATTAATTTGAGGACAGAGAATATACAAATAGTGCTATTAGTTAACGGAAACTGATGACAGCATAGGCAGTACTAAGAAATAAATACAATTAAATGTAAAAATAAAAGAAATATGATTAGAGAGGTTCTTCCAATGGGACCAATGCCCAGCTGTAATGGCTGGGAGATCCAACATGCTAACCACATGCCATCCCTGGCTGGATGATCATCCATATCTGTGATTAACAAATGTGGATGTGAGGTCAGCAGTCAACTGGTGGAGCAAGAGCCATGTAGGCCTGGCATACCATGGAGTTTATTTATAGAATATTATAGTGAATATTAACCAACTCTTTGACACTATCAAACCCAGAGATTTATGGCCATGCATACGTAAGTTCTCCATACATCCATACCCTGAGCTAACATTTTCAATCATCCCCTGTATAATTTACCTCCCTCAAATCATGGTTGTCCATTGTTGTGGTCTCGAGGTAGCATGCTGCCTTGTCATACAGTGGGCCCGGGTTCGATTCCCGGTCAGGACAGGCTCCTGGGTGAAGTTTTTTCGGGTTTTTCCTCACTTGTAAAACAAACATCAGGAAGCTTAGGGCCCAACGGTCCCCGAAAATCACCTGGCCATCATCATCATCCTTATCATTATCATCATCATCCTTCACCGGTGTGGAAAGCAACAGAAAGCTACCACACCTATAATTCCCTAGTAAAGCTGCAAAGCATAGCATGAAAATGCTGCCCTTGGGCAGAATTACTATGGATGGATGGAAATCATGGTTAACATTATTCTCCCACCGTACTAGTGCTTTTCTTCTGTTTTTCCTACAAGAAGTTTCCATGCCCTCCTTTAATTCCCCATTTGCCTATTGTAGTCGTGAGACTGAGAGACATCTGTTTTCCCATAAAGATCATATAGTTCACTATTATGCAGTTTTTGCCATTCACCTAGCTATCTATTTGCCTCTTCAACTCTTATGCATTACAGGGACTCATGACATTCTAAATTTTCTCTAAAAGATGTTAAATTAGATGTATATGAAACAATTATTCTTCCAGTTATATCATGGATGAAAAACATGGTCTCTTACTTTAAGAGAAAAGAAAATATGCCATGGATCCTTACTCCAGTAATTTAAGTAAAGCAAATACCTAGGTACATCTTTCTTATTTATATTATTTTTGGTCTGGACATCTTACCTCAATATTAATGTTGATTTGTTCTTGGACATGTTTCAAAACAATTCTGTTTTATCGTCAGCTTTCCCAGTCAGCTTTCCCAGTCTGGGAAAGCTGACGATAAAACAGAATTGTTTTGAAACATGTCCAAGAACAAATCAACATTAATATTGAGGTAAGATGTCCAGACCAAAAATAATATAATTAAAATAACCTCAAAATATAACTTCCTAAAATTAAATATTAATTACAACATCTTTCTTATATTAAGTTCGGAGCAAAGAATCATCAATGTGAATTGCCCCATCTTGTATAACGGCTATAAATAAGCTATAGATAATTGAATTTGCTGTTATATACAGGCACACTTCTTCCCCTTGAATTTGTGACTGTGAGAACCTTCTCCTTCTGTAAATTTCCATATTAATCTGAATGATTATCACTAATGCACTAGATGAATACCCATCCATCTTTCACAAACAAACAAGAATGGATTTGTTGAGTTACTTCTGTGAACAAAAGAGTAAATCATTTGAAACACAAAGTGCTGCTATTTGTATGAAATATTATAATGCTGGATTTACTACTTATAGCACTGAAACTATATTCCAATGATAGTAACTCCAATTTAAGAAGTTGAGTTACTCTATTTGTATTGAACTTTTATAGCAAAAAATCACTATGAGGTTTAATTTAAGATTAACTTAAAATGTTTCATACCTCACCTCTTATCAGTCTTCTAACTAGACCGGTTTCAAAGCCTGGGCAGCTACATCTTCAGTAATTTCTTGTCGACTGAATGTTATGACGATCAGAAGAATTGCTTCTTCCTCCCTCTGTTGGTGGACCGATAAACCTCTGGATCAACTCAGAATCCTTGGGATTTTTGAAGTTCATAAGTTTTTTGGTCCACCAACAGAGGGAGGAAGAAGCAGTTCTTCTGATCGACATAACATCAGTCAGTGAGAAATTACTGAAGAAAAACTTATGAACTTCAAAATTCCTGCGGATTCTGAGTTGATCTGGAAGTTTATCAGTCCACCAACAGAGGGAGGAAGGAGAATTGGTATTACCATAAAAAAAATTATGATAAAGGCGTGGGCAGTAACAATAACATTATAAATTTGGTCATCTCCAATAAGAGATCCCGGTTGATTTAATTCTGCCCGGATTAGTATGCTTAGTGACATTCCTACTATCCCCGCTCAGGCCCCGAAGATGAAATATAGGGTTCCAATATCCAAGTAGTTCTTCTGATTGACATAACATCAGTCGATGAGAAATTATTGAAGAAAAATTATGAACTTCGAAATTCCCACAGACTCTGAATTGATCCGGAGGTTTATCAGTCCACCAAAAGAGGGAGAAAGAAGCAGTTCTTCTGATCGACATAACATCTGTCGACGATAAATTACTGAAGATGAAGTTGCCCAGGCTTTGAAACCAGTCTAGTTAGAAGACTGGATATGAGGTGAGCTATGAAACATTTTAATTTAATCTTACTCCACTTGTGCTCTGAGCCCATTATATGATTACCACCATTTAGTTGAATAATTATTATAAAGTTATGTAGGTAGGAAATAATACTATGAGGTTTGTTTTAATATTTTTTAGTTGTTTCTTGACTCATCTCATACTTCTTAACTTCCAAGCAGACTAGAGTTTCTTCACTTCATTTGTGACATTCTCAATGCTGTATTACATTCACAACTGATGTCTAACTGCCTCCTCTCCTGCAGAGTCTGAAGTGAAGTGAAGAAACTGGAGTCTGCTTGGAAGTTAAGAAGTATGAGGTGTGTCAAGAAACAACTAAACAATATTAATTATTATAAAGCTGATGTATTCTAATATTTGTAAATTTTTATAGAGATTTGGCAACTCTGTTGGAACAAAAGGTGATAGTAATATCAATTTTTGGGAAAAGTGCATATTCTGCAATGGGTTTTAAGACTGAAATGATTGATGGATATCCAGGACGACGTGTTTTCCATAGATCACTTTTGGACGATCCTGATGTTGATTCCGAGATGTTGGTAAGTTATTAGCAAATTCCAAAGGAATGAAGCTATTGAATTTGTTCTCGTGAAAATATTTTAAAAATATTTTTACAGATGTTTATCAATCCTATCTAGTAGGCACTGAAAATTACCATGACCAAAATTTATGTATAAGCAAATACAGTTCCTTCAGTATAAGTTGCAACCCTAAGTGCTTGGCAACCAGTCGGCAGGCCAAATGGTCAAAGCGCTCCTGTTTCCCAGTCATTGAACAGAGCAGGGGTGCAAATTTGGGATATAGCAATTAATTTAGAAAAGTAACGTTGAGTTCATTAACCAGCAAAATCAGATCATTAGTTGTAGGAGTTCTATCTACTAGAACAAAAATTATAAATTTAATCAAAATCAAATTTACATTTATGAATGAGTTGGAGAAAATGCTTTAATATTTCACCTCATAAAGTTGCATGTCTTCATGATACCGGTCTCAAAAGTTTAATTTTACTTCCATCATCAGCATACTCCAACTTGAGTTGGAGTTTCCTCCAACTCATTCATAAAAAAAAAATTAAAAATCACTCTAGTGGTCACAATTTTCGATATTTCACAATGAAATTCTGTATCCATCCATCCATAGTAATTCTGCCTGAAGGCAGGTCCTTCACTGCAATCATAGCATTTTCATGCTATGCTTGCAGCTTTACTACGGAATTGTGTAGGTGTGGTAGCTTCCCGTTGCTTTCCACACCGATGAAGGATGATGATGGCCATATGATTTCAGGGACCGTTTGGGCCTTAAAGTTTTCCTGACATTTGTCTTACAGGTGAGGAAAAACTCCAATAAAAAAACTGCCCCGACCGGGGATCAAACCCGGGCCTGCTGCGTGACAAGGCAGCATGCTACCTCGAGACCACAGCGGTGGACAAATTCAGTATATATTACTAAAATTAAAATTATTTTTAAAAAATCAGTGAAATCTTTCCTTTAGAAGTGGGAGTTTACTTGAAACTCAAAATTAAAAGTTGACTCAAGCAACTATCAAATGTTCATTGCAATGTGTATCATACAATTTAATTAACCCTTAAGTTGGGAATGTATCTTATAAGATATATTAGTTTAATTTATTTAATATTCTTAATAAAGTAATGGAAAAATTAATCAGTAGATATGATTTAAATTGGTGTCAAGTTACACAACAATATGCAAGTAGGTAATAACTTATGGTTATGGATAATTCATTTGCACTGCAGTCTGATGCTTTTAAATGAGGTGACATCAGAAATTGATCAACAGTTTTGAAATTCATACTAAAGCACTGTTGAGGTTATGTAATATGATGTTAATTATAAAATTGGTACCTGGCAAGTCAGTCGTTCTCAACTAAATTAATTACTGACTTACCAGGTACCAATTTTATAATTAACATCTTATCAGAAATTGAGTTTTTCCAATTTAACAAATAAATATATATTCCATAAACCAGCAAAATTGGACTATAAATTTGACTTACTGAGGAATTCGCTTAGTTTACATAGTTCTATGTGATGGGGTTTTTTAATATTTCATATGAGATAAATTAAATTCTGGTAGTTATTATTCAATGTAATCTCGCTAAAGAAGACCTTTTTTTCCCTTTTTCTATGGGATTTACAGTGTTCTAGTTCTATTAGAGCCAATTGTTGATCGAATTATGAAGGGAAATACAATACTGTAACTAAATTCTGGGGTATGCCGTAGCATAGTGGTTAAGGCACCGCACTACAATCCAGAAGGTCAAGGGTTCAAGTCCCAGTGGGGTCAGGATTTTTAAACTGACCCAAACATTCTGGCGGCACAATGGCCCTGGGGTCAACTTAGCCTCTAATGAAAATGAGTACCAGATGCTTGTTCTGGGGGTAAAGGCGGCCGTCATGCACGGCTGACAACCTGGCTGACATTAAGTGCCGATTGTCCAGAAAAAGTGGGAGCCTTAACCTCCTACTACCCCAAGGGCCTCCTGAGGCTTGTAGTGGGACTACTTTACTTAACTAAATTCCAACTATAAGCCTAACCTTATTTCTGTAAATGTACAGAACAACAGTTGAATACAAACTGGTGATGGAGGATTATTAGTCTCCAAATCGGTCTAAAAGAAGACAAAATGTGAGGTGAGGTGAAATTTAATAATAATATTAATTATTAAACCTAATAGTGTTATTTCTTACAAATTTAGTCCATAAATTGCATTACAGTTGATAAAAATTTTTTTAAAGAAATTTAATTGGTTATTTACACCTCACATGTGTCAGGTGAGGGAGCAAAATATAAGTGAATTGTAAATAATAAATTCAATTACATTGACTATTTAGCTCATGCCCCAAATGGGAGTCAATGACCAATCATGTTTCAATGAATTTTGTTTTACAACCAATTACAGTCGTGTTTCACCTCAATATTTATCACCTTTATCATTAAAGAAAGCTCCTCCTTTTTAATATTCTGAATAGGTCTGAGCATTATTTTGCAGTGACTGACTCTCTAACAAATATGTTGAATATAGCAATTTATATATTAAAAGTAAGAATCCTAGAATGCACGTGGCTCCCATATTGTATATATAGTGCAAGAATGTAAGCAAGTACTGCTTGCGAGATATAATAGAAAAAATTGTAGCAATTGATTACATCACAATAAAAAAAACACTGTCCTTTCTTAAACATATTATTTTCCAGGTATTAATGTTCCAGAAAAATATAATTGACATATTTACATCATAGGACATCAGAAATTAATTAATAACCTATAATGTTGGTTATAATATACAGTTTGATGTGTTTCATTTTTTCTCCACTAGGGTACATTCTTACAATACTTGTTTAGCAATAAATAATATGATTTGGTAGCAGTGGATGAACAAATGAAGCATAACAAACATTATTTTTATTTAACTTTTGTAGGAATTAATCACTATGAGGTTTAATTTATGGTGAAATTAAATGTTTCTTACCTCTCCTCTATAAATCTTCTAAGTAGATCGTGATTTCGAGACTATAACTATCTCATCCTCAGAACTTTCTTGGCGACTGGTGTTATGTCGATCGGAAGAAACTCTTCTTCTTCCCTCTGAGGGAAGAAGGAGAGAATTGGCAAATAGGATATCTGGTTTTATGGGAAAAGAATTTAATTTAAAACTTTCCTTTAATCTTTTGATTATTAATTGATTTTTGAGGTTTCTTCCGATCGACATAACACCAGTCGCCAAGAAAGTTCTGAGGATGAGATAGTTATAGTCTCGAAATCGCGATCAACTTAGAAGATTTATATGAGGAGAGGTAAGAAACATTTAATTCACCATTTGTTTTCAAACATCGCCGTTTACATTAAATATATAAATATTTTAAAAGAACTATATTTAAATAATGATTTGTGAGTAAACAGCTTAATTTTATTCATTAAATGGTCCTAACAAATGCCACTCTTGATTTCCAAATTCTCTAGAAAAATTCACTCGTCACTTTGTGATTCGTGAATTTATTGATAATTTGTAAATCACTCGTGGCATTACTTATTATAAAATATTTCATAGTGTTACTTCCTATTAATTTTGAGATTTAAAATTTTGTTTATTTACCTTACAGTGTGACATAGAAGGTTACCATGATCCTAAACAACGTGTTATTTATCTTCATCTTCGAGGTGTTTATGATGTTCATACACTTGTCAAGACATACAATCTCTTCTCCAAAGAATTAGAAGAGAAGGTAAATTTATTAATTCATATAATTTTATTTCTACAATAAACAGTCATTATTCAAGGAAAAAGTGGAGTCCAATGAAATATAGCTGTGTATACGTAAACTTATAATAAAAGAGTAAAAAATATTTAGGATGATGGGATATCAAATTGTCTATAAACTACTCTAACACTAGCATGAGCAATGAATCTTTTAGCCTACTATATGGTCAAGTTTTCTTGAACTTGCAACTCCATCATGTAATACTGAAGTAAATAGATTCACAATTAATCAAAACTTAACTAATTGTTATCATTGATGACAATATTCACTGAAATAAAAAATAAATTTGATTTTAGCCAGTACCATCTATATAATATTTAAGAAGAGCATTCTTTATTTATTTATTTCTTGTTAAAAAATATTTTTTCTTCATTTTCATCTTTCATTTGTGCCTTTTGATGTCTGGGGAAAATATATTTTTAATAGTCTTAAATTTAGGCCTATTTTTTCTCTTTTCATGTAAGATTTTACGCATGACACATTGAAGACAAGAATAACATTAGTCATTTGTGTTACCTTTTAAGTTTAAGACCAAGCAATCTTAAAATCTAACTAACAAAAACTAAGCTAGACAAAAAAACAAATATAAGGTTAGGGTAAGTTATTTTTGTTTGCTTTTAAATTTAATATGTGTAAATCTGAAGTAAACCTAAAAAAAAGTATCTGTTTATAAAAAATGGTTGGTTTAAGCTATAGATCCAACATAATTTGTGATACATGGTTTAAAATTCATAACGTATGTGTCCATCCATAGTAATTCTGTCCGAGGGCAGGTCTTTCACTGCAATCATAGATAGCATTTTCATGCTATGCTTTGCAGCTTTACTAGGGAATTGTTGGTGTGGTAGCTTCCTGTTGCTTTCCACACCGGTGATAAGGATGATGCTGATGGCCATATGATTTTGGGGACCGTTTGGGCCTTAAAAGTTTCCTGTCATTTGTCTTACAGGTGAGGAAAAACCCTGATAAAAACCTCACCCAGAAAAAACTGTCCTGACCGGGGATCGAACGTGGGCCCCCTGCATGACAAGGCAGTACGCTACCTCGAGACCACAGCGGTGGACAACATATGTATAAATATTAGATGAAACTAAAATATTTGGAACAGGGAATCCATCTTGAAAATTACTGACAATAGGAGGATATATAAACAATAATTATTGAAACTGTAGTGAACAAGAATGTAGTGAACAAGAAAGAATAGTTCAGTGAAGGATTCTCCCTAACCTTTATTTTAATAAAATGTATACATATGTATGTATTTATTTTTCACTGTAAGTAGACCTAGGCTCAATTCAAATATTTTTTCACTAAAATTCAAGAACCCAAAATTCTCCAAATTAGAATCATTACCAAAAAAATACAAAGCCATTATAAAAAATACAAAAAAACATTTTAAAAAATCGTACAGAGATATTATGTTACAATTGCTTATAGATCAGCCCCAGAGGACCTTATGTGGTGACAATTTAGTTCAAGATGAAAGTATGATATGTTGCACAGGCAGATGTTTTACTTAGCATATTCTCAAAAGCTTGGATTCGATACCAATCTTGAACTCAACTCTGGTAAGAAATCCCCATGAAATTTAAAGAGGACTGTAATATGTTGGTTAAATAATTTAAAGTTAGTGAATAAAATAATATGATGTATTCATATCTATATGGGTTCAAGTCCCAGTCTGAGTGTATAATTTTTCTCTTTAAATATGTTTTTTTTTTCTAATGCCACCAGGTTGTCTTTTATGACATTTCTGGCTTTGTCCCCTAGCATTGGCAGAATTGTAGTCCATTTCTTAGGTTGAGGCATCTGGAAGGCGCAGTTACGTTACCCCGATGATGTGATGGGTGATAAATTATAGTGAAGTTCCAGGAGAGTTCTTAACCTAAACTTAACAGTAGCCAGGAATGCTGACCACTAGCCCATGAGGCTGGTCAATATGATGTATTTAACTTGGTTAATTTCCTCTTACATCAATAATGCTGTTATTAATAAATTGTTCACTGTACCAATTAAATTCATAGCACTTCACTGTTATATTTATAATCTACCAATTGTAAAATAGTAATTTCAATGGTTACTCCTGCTGGTAGTAACTACTCCATTGAGATATTATGCAACAATACAAATGGGATACATTTAATTCCCAAATTTGTCCCTCATGCCAAAAAGAAAATTGACAAGATATAGAAAAATACTTCCATGCCATGGAGTAGCCACCAAGCAACTAATAATGTCGACTAGACAATGGGATTCATAATTAATCCCCCAACTTTTCCTTTTGTGGAAAATGAAGAAAATTGACGATGCGTAGAGAAATAGTTCTCCACCATGGAGTAGCCACCAAGCAACTACCTCTAGACGACGCGAAAGAATTTGTGTGTAGCAATAAAAGTGCATCTGTTAGCAACACAACTTTGACATATCTTCTACATTGAACAAAGACACACTTTGTCACATTTATGCATATTTGACAAAAATTCAAACAAAGAAAATTTTACCAGCATTTTCAATAAAGGTTTCACAACACAAGACAAAAAAACCAATATATCACATAATAAACAATTACTCTAGATGTAATAAACATATATAAGAATTGAACCATAAGTGCCATAATATTAAATTGAAGAAAATTTGAATTCCATTTATTATACTTTTATTATATTACATTAAATTTTCCAGTTATAAGTTGTGTATTCATGTGAAATTGATAAGTAGTCAGTATCTAGATGGGAAAAAATTGCCATCAGTTACTATTTTGAATTAATAAAGAGTTAGAATATTTCATGACTTTTTTTATATAATAAATTTGTGAATTTTTAACATTATGAGGTTTTATTGATAAGAATCAAATGAATCGTGAATTCTTCTTACCTCATACTTCTATGTTTTCTTAAACACAGTTAAGAATGACTCACCTGATATTTGTAGATTTCTTGAAGATCAGTTTTGATATGTATCATTATCAATTCTTTTTAACTTGATAATGATATGTAACATATTGAAACTGGTCTTCAAAAAATCTACACATATGAGGTGAGTTGTGAAATATTCTAATTTTCTATTAATTAAAATAAACTTTATAGTACCACTTCCTTTAAATATTAAATACCATTTTTAACTTTATGAATATCGTAAAATTCTTTTAAAAAATGAAACCCTATGCTGAGCCCTTGTAGTATTTTGTAATAAAGGTTTAACATTTATTGAGAATTTTTGTGGGATAAGGCAAATTCATTGCTGTGTTCTTATGATCGTTATGTATAAGTTTTTTCAAATATTGTAATGTGTTAATTTGAATATGATTGTTTGCAGGGTTACTTGCCAGTGTGGGCTGATATGAAATATCGCTATGCACGTGCTTTGATGTTCCTGTTTCATGTATCACATATTCTCATACTGACTCATCCTACACATATCTTCGATATCAGCTATGTTCATCTATTTCATGCTCTTGAAGCCATGAGGTAATTATTTTAGTTTTTAACAGATGATATTCAATTAATTAAAATTTATGAGATAATTTATTGAGAGATTAAATCAGAAATGTACACTGCATTTTATATTTTGTTTTTTTTTCACCAGGACATGTTTTGGTGAACATCTTCATTCTCAACCAGTATCTGACTGTTGTGTTATCTGTTTGATGTCTTGCATATTCTTTCCTTCTTATGATAGGTGAATCTCATGATTAAATAATTTTCTCTTGGAAAATTCATTACTTTGTAACTGTTTTTCCTATACTGTAAGCTTTTAATTTATATCCAGAAAAGTAGAAACAGGGTTTTTCCACAATGTTCAAAAATATATATAGGAAACTGAATAATAGATCAAGTAAACCATATTACTTATCTGGCATATGATGTAACATACGATAAACAAAGAGATGTCATAAATAAATTGAATAAATTCATATACATGTATAGAACAATTAGAATTTATTTTAAATACATGAGGAAAGAAAAATATTAAAATTTTACAAGGTTATGACTGTTTCTGTGTTGTTATATAGCTCTGGAAATTTGACTTTGACTAAAAATCAACAAAAAAAAAAGATTCATTTATATAAATTGATAATATACCTTATGGTGTTACCTCCCATAATAGTTGTATTAAGATAAAATTTGATTGTTTAAGTAAAAATTATTTCACCTCACTTCATATTCTTCTTCTTCTTAGACCAGTTTCGGGACCTTATTCAGTTCCATCCTCAGTTATTTGTAAGAGGAAGAAAAATATGAGGTGATGTGAAACAATTTTATTTAAATAAATAATACCTCATAGTTGAGTCTGTTGTCATCTTACCTCATATTTGTTTATTTCTTTTAGGACGCATTTCAAAACATCTCTGTTTATCTTCAGCTTGTCCAGACTGATGAGTACCTCATAGTGTTAATTCCTAAAAGTTAAATTGAATTTTTGAGATACAAAAATACTTCCAATAAAAGTCAAATTTTTCTCATATAAAAGAAAATGTTTTTACTTACAGTTATCAGTACTTGTGTAATTAAAAAAAAAAGCATAATAATACTACCAGATTTTGTAAGGGTGATAAATTGGCAGACCATACCTATGGTGTAATATTTACTTTATCTTATTAGGATTCCAGGAGTCCTTGTCTTTAGGGTTTGGAACAGCATTGTGAGGAAGAGGTAAGAAACATTTAATTTCACTATTGTGAGGATAGTTGAGTAACTACTTAATACAGTGCCTTCAGTATAAGTTGCAACCCTAAGCGCCTCGCAACCAGCCGGCAGGTCAAGCAGTCAAAGCACCTCTGTTTCCCAGTCAGTGAGCTGGTGGGCAGGCAAAGCAGGTTCCATTCACATTCTCTCTACCCCTAATTTAGTGTTAGTTGTATAACTGTAAGATGCAGATGTGTTTTCTGAAGTTTTTTTTAACCTATTGATGAATTTGTGTTCAGTTGTGAAGTTGTGACTGTGGTGATTTCAGTTTAACATGGTGTATATAACTGAGCAGAGGGTATTTTTTACTTTTGACATATGCAAAGAAGAAATCTTACAAAAGTTGTCGCTGTAAATTTTGCCATCAATTCTATAATGCAACTGTCCCAAATAAAGCCACAATTTTAAATTCTCGAACATTAGAAGAACTTGAAGAAAATATTTGAACTGTGAACTCCAACATTTCAAGGCAGGAATTGGATAGCATGTTTCAAAATCTTCTTCGCTGGTTTGATTGCTGTATTGAAGCTGAAGGAGATAATTTTGAAAATCTTTTGTCATAGGATAAGGAATAAACAACACAAAAGTCAATTTTATTCCATTGCAATCTCTAATAATTTTTACGGCTACTTAGATTTATGTTGGTGAGATGGCCATAAGAGATCCGTGTGACAAGTGGTTGTCAGGCGCTAGGGTTGCATCTTATAATGAAGACCCTTAAAAGTGGTGTTGGAAGTGATGTCCTACATTGTGGATATATGATTGTAATAATTTAGATCACTATTATTTGCCACAGCACTGATGACTCCCTTCAGGGGAATGAGGGAAAGTTTCTTACATTAATAAGTAATGACACTTTTGTAAACAGTTAAATTAAATATTTTATTAAAGTTCTCATTTAAATTGAGATGAATCTTGTAAATGTTCAATAGTTTCGAAAATTCCAGTTCAAATTAAATAAATTTCACTTTAAGAAGATTATCACTTCATATATATATAATAGATGACTATTTCCACGGTCAATTTTTCACTCACTAACACTTTATTTTCACTTTATGGATTATTTATACTCCAGATGAATTAAATTTATACTACATATTATTTTCCATCACTTTTACACCATTTTGTCAACTACTATCAAGAAATGAGCACTAATTCTCTTATATTTCGATGACTCATTGTTTTACGTGTCTAACTTCTTTCAAGTATTGTAGCCATCTTGTTATTCTGGGAAAAATCCCATTTCATTTCTGTTATAATCTGGAAGTTCTGATTGGTCCAACTGAAAAGGAAGGAGTACTACTGGCTGACTCCCATCCAATTCGTCCAATCCCATTTATTTGTTTATAAAAAATATCAATTCAAATGTTTAATTACCCCCCTCAGGGGTCCTCATCTAGGGGATATGTGGATGGCGACCACAAGGTGCCCAAGCTGTGCAAAACATTTCTTCCACTTACTTGTGTTTTGCACTCTTTTAACTTTACTATCTAACCTCTCTTGGTTAACTCTTGTTTTTTCGACCCCGACGCTATTAGGACATCCGAGGGCTAGGGAGTCCTTCCTTTTTTTCCATTTCTTCTTTCCTTTATTTTCTTTTCTTCTCCAGAAAAGCCTGACCAGAGGCTATAAGATGGCAGCCCCATCACTGGTCTTGCCTTCCTTTGGCCAGCAACCAATCGAAGGGACTATTATTATGCTTTCAAGTCTTGTATGAGAATTTTCCATAAGGGAAAATTTTCTATAGGATCGTAACAGGCCTCGGCCTAATACTTGGAAGGAAGAAGAAGAAGAAAGTATTTTTACATATATTAAATCAGTTGGAAATACATCTAACTGTATTAACTGTTTATATTGCCCAGTTTGAATTTTTTTATCATCATCATCATCATAGTACATTCACGAATTTAGGCCATTTGTTGACCTGTTTCGGCCTCAAGAGAAACACCATCCAAAAGTCTTTTGAGTGGACGTCCTGGTCTTCTTCTTCCTGCAGGTTGATATCTTAACATTTGTTTGGGTATTCTGTGATCTTCCATTCGATGAACATGTTGCATCCATCTTGACTTATAATCAGAAATTTTGTTTTCTAAAGATTCCATGTGTAATTCTTCTAAGATGTCTTCATTTTTTTGTGATCTAGTAGTGTGTATCCTGCAGTCCTCCGAAGATATCTCATTTCAGCAGATCTAAGTCTCTGTATATCCTTCTGTTTCAACGTCCATACTTCGCTACCATACAAAAGAGTTGGAAGAGCCAGTGTTTTATACACTTTCAGTCTTGAATGCTTTTGGACTAACTGTGGCTTGAAGATAGAATTTATTAACCCTAAAATTCTTAAAAATTTAGATATTTTTGCATTTACATCCTTTTCTTCTTCATATGAGATATTGCATCCTAGATATGTAAAATTATTCACCTGTTCCAAAATGTTATTGTCCAGTACAATTTTACTTCTGACAGGATCTACACCTTGAAATGCCATAATTTTTGTCTTTTCTGTAGATATCTTTAATCCATATTCTTCTGTAATTTTGTTAAGTTCATACAGACCTTTCTGTAGATTATCTTCTGAATTTGCTATTATTATTTGGTCATCTGCAAACAATAGGGTGTTTAATTTCTATTTTCTGATATTCTTATTCCAAATTTATATGTTTTGTTCCAGCAACATATTACTTCATTGATATAAATTGCAAAAAGTGTTGGGGATAGGGGGCAGCCTTGTCTCACACCACGATTTATAATTCCTTCTTCAGAAAATCTGTTATTTAATTTAATCTTTATGGTGTTGTCTTTGTAAATATTTTGTATGTTGTGGCGAAGTAAATTTGGTATATTTCTGTCTTCCAATATATTTAAGAGTTTTGATCTCTTGACTGTGTCGAATGCTTTTTCAAAATCTATGAAAGCAAAATGTGTTTCTAAGTTGAATTCTCTTCTTTTTTCAAGCAATAGTTTAACAGAAAATGCTGAATCAATACAAGATCGTCCTTTCCTAAATCCATTTTGACATTCCATTAGGAATTTTTCACTGAAACTTTTCAATTTTCCATTTAAAATGTCTGCATAAATTTTGTAGCAGAATTTGAGGACCGAGTCACGGCGGTATAACCGTTCCATCTGGTACTGAGTAAATGCGGTATCCTAATGTCTGTCCAGAGACTAAAAGGTAGCAGCCCTACCACTGGACTACTTAGCGTCGGGCCAGTAACCTGTCCTAAGGAACTTCAAAACTACTTTCAAGTCTCAACACGAAAAAAGCCAGAAGGAATTTTTTTATATACTTATAAAAAATTTGAATTTTCTAAATCAATCTTATTTCCATTCTTAATAGAAATAAATATCATATTTAAATAAAAAACCCTTATTATTTTTATATGGGGATAAATATCGGGTTTTACCCTGTACTATGGTTGAGACACTGTGTCATGCTAATGTGATTCTCTGCACTGTCTTTTGCTAACCAGTGTCTGTTACATCGAGAGTTAACTGTAGAATTAATGATTTCCTAAATGTCATAATGGTTTTGTTTTTCATACCTCTCTTACTGACTGAATGTATTGGATAATTTTCAGACAAAAGTCATTGGGTGGGTTTACTGATGTTTTACGAACCATTCGTGGAATTCCGAAGGAGTGGGTTGCAGGATGCAGACCTTGCTCTCCTAGAGTTTTATTTCTGTTCCAGTCATGTCCAGCAATATATCGAGAGGACAAGAAAAGTTCATCGGGAATTGCTACTGGATCTATAGGTTCAGGTTAGTTTTCTATATTGTTTTCCTTTAACTATAGTTATTTGGAAACATGTTAATTAATGGCAGAATGCTAATTGGATATTTCTTATACCTTTTTCTTCTTCACTCATATTCCTTTTGAGACTTCAAATGATGGACAAAAGTCTCCATATATCTCGACCATTACACATCTTCTTCTCCTCTACTTCACTCCAATCTATTCTTCTTTCAACATTCTTATAACTTGTTCCTCTCATCTATATCTTGGCCAACCTCTTAGTCTCTTCCCTTGTATTCTATATTCTACTGCTAGTCTTGGTAACTTCCCAAGACCATACCATCTTATATTTTATCTTATCTCTTACCATAGCTGAGTGGTTTAAGGCATCATGCCCAACATTGCTGATCACATATGAAGGGTACAGGAAAAAAACCAGGCAAGTCACTTTTTGTCAAAATGGAGTTTGAGGTGCCTTTAGATTCTTCATAGGAAGCACTATCATTTAGAAGTGTGAAACAGTAAAATACACCATTTAGTGATGGATTTATTTACCTCCAAAGTTTGGCATAGAGGTAAGGGAGTGTGGATGTTGTACAACTAAAAGTACGTTTTCTAGATTTCAAGGAAAAGTGACTTACCTGTTTTTTCTTCTGTACCTTCATATCATTTCTATTCTAGTTGGATGATTATCCACATTTTTAAATTACACATGGATGTGAGGTCAGCAGCTGGCTGGTAGACCAAGGGATCTTCTAGGCCTATCATGCCTAGGAGATTTTTACGTTTTGTCCTTTACATATCATCACACATTACACTTACAATATTGTTAGAAGCCAGTCTCCTGTAAAGGGGTAGTATGACATAATTGAGATGGGCTTAACATTAAATCAAGTTAGGATTTAGATAAATCTACAATGGATAGCAAAAACCAGGTTATTAAAACAAATACATCAATAAGAATCAAATGAATCGTGAATTTTTCTTACCTCATACATCTATTTTTTTTAACACATATCTGCAGTATCAGAAAAAAACATCTTTTCCATCTTCAGCTGTTTTCACGACTATCAATTTTTTCTTTTGCCGGTATTTTGTAGACTGCCATCTGATGTACTTTTGAAGAAGTAATTTAAATTGAGGTAAGATATCTCTAGACTCAAAAAAAAACTTGATCAAAAGGCCATATTAATTATGTTAATTAAATATTTGTAGAGAGATAATTAAATATAGTAACATCCTTTTTATGTCTATAATTTCCAGGTTATCACAATATTAATTAGGGCCCAATAAACAATGATATGTCTTTATAAAGCCTATAAATTTTGAGGCATAACAACTACAGAAACATTTAAACATACGGTCATCCTTCAGTCATTACAAGTACACATCAACTATGTAAGGGATTCTGCCAAATTGGTGCATAAATTGAAAAGTAAACCATGTTAACATCATTTATCTCCCTACTCCAGAATCAGAAGCATGAAAAGTGCATTAAGTAGAATTGGAAAACACACTTCCTTAATTCGAGTTTGTATTTTTTTAACATTCTTACCTCATATGCTTGTTAGACGGACCTATGTTTCAGGGCTGTAGCCCCATCTTCAGCATTGCACAAACTGAATTTTTTTTTCTTTAAGTTGTCGAAAAGAAGAAGAAAAGAAAAAAAATCAGTTTGCGCAACACTGAAGATGGGGCAACAGCCTGAAACATATGTCTGACTAAACAAGCATATGAGGTAAGTGTGTTAAAAAAAATACAAACTCAAATTAAATTAAACCTCATAATGTTACTTCCTTATGATTTTAAAACACATTTCCTTGTTAATCTGTACTCCTAAGTATTTGCTTTTATCATAACCTTTTATAAAACCTTTCCTTCTTCTAAAATCAGAATTCTTCCACATGTCATATAACTGATTTTTATAATTTTTGGTTTGATAATTTAATAATAAATTGCTCCCACATAGAAATATATTAATCTGAATTGATATGTTATATTAAATAATAGGAGTTAGAATACTCACGACTTGCCTTATATTTGTAGATTTCTTGAAGACCAAGTTTTGATACATAAGTGTCAATGATGCTTAACATATCAAAACCTTGGTATTCAAGAAATCTACAAATATGAGGTGAGTCGTGAAAATATTCTAACTACTATTATTTAAAATAAACCTCATAGTGTTACTTCCTTTAAATATTATGTTATTTTAATTTGATTTTAGGAACAAGTGTCAAGCATCCTTCCATAAAAAAACTTGAACATGCATTAGAAGACCAAATATATCACATTTTACGCAAGAGCAGAGTAATAACAAATATTAGGTAAGTTAAGTGGAATATTGTATATGTGTGTGTTTTAATGGCATTCACTGCACTTTTTGTGCTTCAGGTTCCATGCTAGACAGATAGTTGATGGTAATATATATACAGGATGTTGCAAAAAGCACCGACAACGGAGGTGAGGTAGTTATATTGAGATATTTCATTTCAGAAATATTAAAAATTGTGAAATTGAAAAATCTGCAATTGCTGCACATAGTTTATTAGAACATCATAAAATTGGAAGAGAAGCTAAACTTTTAAAACAAGTAGAGAAACCTTTGGAATTGACAGTTTGGGAAAAAATATACATTCAGAAAAACAAAATAGATCAATGAATTTGATATCCCTAACGAAATTACATTGATTTCGAAGTTCATAAATTCAACCACAGATAGCAGCACTGAAGATGGCGACAATAGAATAGTTGACGGCGGCCGAAGAATTTCAACAGTCGGAGTTATGGCTGACGATGAACATGATTATGTTTGAAATCGCGATATCATGGAAGCATGAATCCTATGAGGTGAGTTATTTAAAACAATATGTTCTCCGATGATTTTTAATGATTATACCTCATAATGTTTACTTCCCAACATTAATTAAATATACTTCCCAACATTAATTAAATATATTGAGATATGTTGACCATTTTTTTTAAATAAGGTACCAATGTCTGGAAATGATGCATTTTCAAACTATGACTAGTTAATTATATTGCAAGTTCATTGTTAGTTCGAAGGATTTGAAGACTCATTACGTGACAACAACTCAGAGGTATGAACCTGTGATACATGGCTTCGCAAAGGAATGCTGCAACATGACGGAGCTCCAGCTCACTTTGATGCAAATGTGAGGAGACATTTGAATAATGCGTATCCAGGTTGATGGATTGGCAGAGGGGGACCAGTCCAATGGTCTCCGAGATCACCTGATCTTAATCCTCTTGTGGGACGATATGAAACAGTCTGTTTATCAGACTCCAGTAGATCATGTATGGATCTAATATCCCGAATTTATGCTGCTACAGAAATAATTCAAACGAGGCCAGGCATATTTGAACGTGTGTGCCAATCACTACACCGCTGATGTACGCTCTGCAATGAGATGGGAGGTGGATATTTTGAAAACTTGATGTGACTGTGACAGTATTGTCAAGTATTGAGTCTTGAAATCCAACTAACGGAACTCTTGAGAAGTTAGCTCTTCATAGTGTGAAAACGCATCATTTCCGGGCATAGGCACTTTATTAAACTATGATCAACATATCTCAATATACCACCTCATCTCCGTTGTCAGTTACAACACCCTGTATATCTATTTTAAATTTATGTACCACTTCAGCAGACCACTTTATGTAAGTAATGTGTACTTGTTATATCGTGTGAATGCATTTTAACTATGTGTACAGTGTAAGTGTGTTGTGTGCGAGAACTGATGATGATGAAGGGAAGAGATGGTGAAACCTAATGATAGCATATAGTCTGTCCATCCTATGGTTCTTAGAGCTCAAGTCAAGCCCAAACCTTCCATTTTGGAGTTTCTTGACCATTCTGATAGAGTTATGCTTATTCCCCTTCAGATATTGTGAATGACATGTGGTCATATGTCGCTTAAAGGGGCATCTAGTAGGCAACTAATATAATGAATTTTCATAGGAAATGTCACTATGAGGTTTAATTTAAGATTTAAATTAAAATTCTTTATATCTCACCTCATATCCAGTCTTCTAATTATACCGGTTTCAAAACCTAGGTGGTTTCATCTTCAATAATATTTCGACTGATGTTATGTCTTGTTCATATATTAATGTTGGAAAGTCCACCGCTGTGGTCTCGAGGTAGCGTGCTGCCTTGTCACACAGCGGGCCCGGGTTCTATTCCTGGTCGGGACAGGCTCCTGGGTGAGGTTTTTTCGGGGTTTTTCCTCACCTGTAAGACAAATGTCAGGAAGCTTGGGGCCTAATGGTCCCCGAAAATCATCCGGCCATCATCATCATCATCCTTCGCCAATGTGGAAAGCAACGGGAAGCTACCACACCTATAATTCCCTAGTTAGCTGCAAAACATAGCATGAAAATGCTATGATTGCAGTGAAGGACCTGCCTTCGGGCAGAATTACTATGGCTGGATGGAATGTTGAAAGTTTTACATTATGAGGTTTTCATTATAAAAATCGAAACTGAATCATGTATATTCTTACGTCATATATCTATGTCCTTAATAACAGAACCACAGTATTGAGAGCCATTGCTCCCATCTCAGCTGTTATCATGACTCACAATAGCTGAGAATGGAAGCGATGGCTCTCGATACTGCGGTTCTGTGTTAAAGGACATAAATGTATGAGGTAAGAATATTCACGATTCAGTATTGGTTTTTTATGATGTTATGTTGTTCAGGAAAACTATTTCTTACTCCCTCTGTTGATAGACCGATGAACCTCCAAATTAAATCAAATTCCCTGGGAATTTAAAAATTCACAAGTTTTTCCTTTTTTTTTTTTGAATGAGGACTAAACAAATAGAAAAACCGAAAAAGCTCATGGTTTGGGAAAAAATCCACATTAAAAAAAAACAAAAAAAAACTTATGAATTTTGAAATTCCTGGGGGAATTTGATTTAATTTGGAGGTTCATCGGTCCATCAAACAGAGGGAATAGGAAACAGTTCTCCTGAATGACATAACATCATCAGTTTGAAATATTACTAAAGGTGAAACTCCGCATAGGTTTTGAAAACTGGTATAATTAGAAGATTGTATATGAGGTGAGGGGCACGCCATAGCGTAGTGGTAAAGGCACTGAGCAACAAGCCAGAGGGTTCAAGTCCCATTGGGGTCAGGATTTTTAAACTGGCCCAAACCCTCTGGTGGCACTATGGCCCTGGGTTCGACTCAGCCTCTAACAGAAATAAGTACCAGATGCTTGTTCTGGGGGTAAAGGCGGCCGTCATGCAGGGCTGACAACCTGGCTGACATAAAGTGCCGATTATCTAGAAAAAGTGGGAGCCTTAACCTCCTACTACCCCAAGGGCTTCCTGAGGCCTGTTGTGGGATCACTGTCGGTGAGGCATAAAGAATTTTAATTTAAATCTTAAACTAAGGTATTACTTGCATAGAGGAAAGTCAGTTAAATTTTGCTCATTGTCCTTTTTTTTTAGGCTTGAGTTTCTTTTACTAGCCTGAACATCTTTGGATTCAGGACTCATGGTTTAAGGTCCATCCTGGATGCTTGTCCCTTGGATTGTTCCATCCTAAAAATCCTTTGACTCTGGCCTGGTTTGAACCCGCGACACTCTGACTAAAAGGATTTTCTGTTATTGTTATTATTATTGTTATTATGATCATGTTCTTGATCATTATCATTACCATCAGCCAAGCGGCTCCATGGTGCAAGTGGTTAATGCATTCTGCTTCTAGGACTTGAGTTCTCATCTTTGTCACTCCTTGTGGGATTCATAGTGGATGAATCAGAGCCAGGGCAAGTTTTCTTTTTGAGGTTTCTCCCATTTTCCCCTATCAAAAACTTCATTCCACTATGTCTTCATACTCATGGTATCCATTCTGCTTAATTTTGTTTGATCTGATCATATTATGGTGCATCAGGCCTAGTCAGATGGCACCTCTTTATTTCATCTTTCAATCTGACATTGTGCTAGACATAAGTAGAGGGTTCATTTACTACTACTATTACTATTATTGTCAAGATTATTATTATTAATATTAGAGTTCAGATTTTATATGATATTAATGTCCAAATATGTAGTAAAAATAATCAAAGTATGTAATATCACAGTTTTATTATGTAGTATCAAAAGTTATAATAAAATAATGTGTTGTTTCTTTGTCCTAGTTTTGTTCTGTTATAATGAGATGTTTGACTCTTAAAATGCACTTATTGGCTGAGAATGTTGAGGTTAATATATTTTTACTATCAATAAATTGATAAAGTAACAAGCAATTAAGAAACATCTTCATGTAAAAGGGTATATTGAACATTTGTGAATGATGAGTCATAGCATTTGAATGTGGGACCAAGACAGTAAGGTAAAGGAAGGATTTATGCTTGGATGGGAAGGAAGCCTGGATTAGCTCAATGGTTAGAGCATCAGCACGGAAAGCTGAAGGTTCGGGGTTCGGTTCCCGGTTCAGGCATAAATTTTTCTCTTTACCATTTGATTATATTGAACATATTTAAAATACAGGTTTTAAAATTAAATTAAGTTGTATACTAGATGTTAACAACTGAGCAGAATATGTGACAGAATGTTATTTTGAAATAAATTTACTTGTATTTTTAAATGTTTATATTTAGAATAACTTTCTTGTTAACTCCAGAGCATTAACTACATGCATAACATTATTTTATATGCAAATCTCAAAATACAGTATTTGCAGTCTTCTTGTACTTCTACAAATATTTGTTGTACAGTATGCCACAAGGTACATATAACACTATTTTACCATCTGTGATAAAATCATCATTGATAGTTACCCACTATCAAAGTTTTGCTGATGACGATAAGGCAGTCAGAATATTCTCTCCTATGTTCACTGACGTTCAGTCAGAGCAAGATACTGAGAAAAAATTAATAAACTGAAAATAGTCAGGCGTTTTCAGATTATTTAACACTGAGATCATCAACTATCCTGTCATTCATCTCTCTATCCCAAAATAACAAAGCATTGATGTTCATGGAAAACGTTGTTTTAAATTCTTAAAGTGTATTAAATTTTTGAAGAATTATCTCATATGGCTATGGCCTATTAAACATCTAAACCTCTCTATAGTTGAGAAAAAATCATGCAGAATTTTACATATTTTTTAGCACAGTACACAAAGTATTGTGAACTTACATTTGAAGATCATTTTATGTAAAAAATATGTAATAATAGATGAAATATGTAGTATTGGGTGAAATATGTAACACAAAACTTGAGTGTAAAGTCAAGATTTATGTGAGTTTCAACATTCTCAGTTATTACAAAATAAATTAAGAGGGGAAAAAAATTGTAATTACATAAGAATCCGGACTTCTATTATTATTGTTGTTATATTTGAAGAGAAACATTTTTGCCCAGACCGAGACTCGAACTGGGACCTTTGGCTTTCTAGGCCAGTGCTCTACCATCTGAGCTATCGGGGCGAGTTCCGATCTAAATGCAAATTTTTCTCTTATATACGTTGTAATTCCCAGCACCAAATGCTATGAAGCCTTTGCTTCTATCTTTGCAAATGGTGGCTTCTTAGTTAAGAAGACATTTATCGGAAATTTAAACACTACTTTATAAAGCCAGTAGGGCTTCAATTGATGTTTTTATTATTAATTTAACACTTCTCACTGAAGGATAAATTATATTTGAAGAGAAAAATTTTTGCCCAGACTGAGACTCGAACCCGGGACCTTTGGCTTTCTAGGCCAATGCTCTACCATCTGAGCTATCGGGACGAGTTCCGATCTAGATGCAAATTTTTCTCTTTTTTTTGCATAGATTGGAACTCGCCCCAATAACTCAGATGGTAGAGTATTGGTCTAGAAAGCCAAAGGTCCCGGGTTCGAGTCTCGGTCTGGGCAAAAATTTTTCTCTTCAAATATAATTTATCCTTCAGTGAGAAGTGTTAAATTAATAATAAAAACATCAATTATTGGTGTTATTAATGTGTGGAAAGCAACAGGAAGCTACCACACCTATAATTCCCTATTGAAGTTGCAAATCATAGCATGAAAATGCCATGATTACAATGAAAGACCTGCCCTAGGGCAGATCACTGTAGAATGTAGAATGTGATTTTTATGAATTTTCTGATGTTCCAGTTATCCTTAATTTTAATATTATTATTTCTTTTTTTGCAGTGCAAATTCTCTGTTTGCAATTCCAGCAAATCAAGAATTTGTGTTTGTTCAAACAAAAGTTGATCCTTCAACTGATAGCGTTGCAAATATGGTAAATTCATTAATAGATTTCTGCAAGGCTCCAACTAATGATTCTAATAGAAATAATGAAGAAATCATTAATACATTCTCCAAATTGTCTCTGGAAACCAGTGGTAAGTTAATGTTCATGTTTAGATCTACATAAGGGAAAGGAATCAATAAGGAAAATAATCGTAGTTAAATATGGGAAATAACATTATGAGTCATAATGTCGGTTAAAAATGGGAGTGATGTTCCTCTTGAAAACTGCAGTTCCCGTGTTTAACCCATCTCATTTAAAGTCGAGCTCTGCTACCCCAGAAATCTGATTTAAATCCCAAGTCCTACTGCATGGCATTTAAATGTAATGCAGCAACTTAATATTACCTCCAGTAAGTAAAAATGGATTTAAAAACCACTAAACTGATATACAACAGGGTTATTCTCAGAGTTCACCCACTTCCAATCACTTGGCGTGATATGGCTTTGTTTTTTTGCAGGTGGCGGGACAATAAGTTCATTATCACTCTCACCGCTCTCTTCTTCAGCAGAAGTTGCTTCCGAATCACTTATAGATTCATGAATACTTCTCTCATCACTAAATATATCAGGAACTTCTGAATCACTGCCTAATTCACACTCTAATAATTTCCTAATTCCATCACTGTCAATACCCTTAACTTTCCTTGGCGCCATTTTTCTTACTACTGACACTTTTTTTTTTTTCTGAGGGTAAAACTCGTTCCGGAAATTTCTAAATGGCATGGAGGGGATGAAATAGCATTCTTGTGAATGTGTAGAAGAAGAAAAAGTGTATGTAACAGATATCTATGAGCAGCAAAATAAATTAAAAATGCATTTTTTCGATCTCTGCACTGCACGACCACAGGTTGTCATACGATTTTAGTGCTTAAGAACGTCATGCAACCTCAGCTCGTCATCCGATTTAAATGGGTTAAGAAAACATAAACTATGAGGTAAGATATGAAATGACTCATTCATTCAAGGAAAATAATGCTAGATTGACTTGATGCAGGATACTTTGTACCCACAATTCCTTATTCTGGGAGATAGATGCATAAGTGAGAGAGAAAACATTCTGTATCTGCATACAAATATTTCTATAGCACGTATAATTAAAAAAATTGCTTTATTTTTTTCTGCTTTGTATTTGGTGAAATAGATGATGAAGCTAAGAAAGTAAATTTCTGTGATTGTATCTTTTAATTATTTAAACATAAATAGTGTAAATGTTTTTTGAGAATATGATCATTTTAAAATGTATGTGTGTTTGATTGTGATTCAAAAAATTAATATTCTTACAGCAGATAGTAGCATTTCTTGCCACATACCGGGTGACATGCTGAATGCAAAGTTATATTGCATCTGCTCTAACAAAAAGTGGCATTTTTCTCATACTTTTTTCTTTCTATATGTTTAATGAACATTAAATACAAAACATGTCATGTACAGGGTGATGATTTTTAGCATTTTTTAATTAGTCTTTGATTTATACATTCAGCATTTTGTAGCATTTATACAGGCAATTTTGTGTTTTATAACATTTTGAACAGAAACGTGTAAGTTATTATAAATTAATTCTAATTATTTTTTAAATTACTTTAATATAAAATTAAAAATACATTTATAAAAGGTTCAGTGAGAAAAAAGTTTGTATTGCAGGAAATGCATAATCTAAGTGAATTCCTCAGTAAGTCAAATTTATGGACCCATTTTGCTGGTTTACCGAATATGTATTCCTTTTTTTAAATTTGAAAAACTCAATTTGTGATTACTTATTTTAGGAATTCTCACTATGAGGTATATTCATTAAGGTAGAATATTTTTATCACTCACCTCATATTGTTCTTCTTATTTGATTATAAACTAGTTTCGGAACATAGTTTCTGTTCCATCCTCAGTATTGTCACGACCGTTGTTCTGTCGTCTTGAAGAGCTCTTCAAGACGACAGAACAACGGTCGTGACAATACTGAGGATGGAACAGAAACTATGTTCCGAAACTAGTTTATAATCAAATAAGAAGAACAATATGAGGTGAGTGATAAAAATATTCTACCTTAATCAATTTGTGATGCCAGCTTATTTAAACGTGTCGGACCCCAGTGGCAACCACCTCATGCCTAATTGTAAGTTATTCTCTGTTTGCATCCTGTTGTATAATTTGATACCCCTTTCAAATATTATACCTATACCGATTTCCTTTTTACATTGCTTTATTAAAATATTAAATAAATTAACACTAATATATCTTGTAGCATACCTTTTCCATTTACGCGGTTCATCCAATTGTCTGGTACCACTTTGCGATGAATCACCCTTGGTGGTTTACTGGCGTCCCTTTTTAATTTTGGATTTCAGGTAAAATCCCAACTTCTAATTGTCGAATTTCATTGAATTTAGAGAATACCTTCCTTAATTTATTTAAATAGTATATACTGAGTTTCATTGTGAAACATAAAAAAATTAAGATCACTAGAGCGATTTTTAACCTAATGGTTCAACTTTGATGATTAATGAACTCAAGGTTATTTTTTTAATTATTTGCTAAATGCCAAGTTTGGTTTCGATAAAAAAATTGCAGTCACTGGAGCATTAATGGATATATGTATACAGTCAACACTCATTATAGTGCCACCATCTGTTTCATGAAATTATTTGATACAAAGGAAAGATAGCACTAAATAATATATAATAAAGTAACGGATAATGTATTATGCTGCATTTGTAGTTTAATGCTGTTTACACTTCATTGGTCACTCACTTTATCATAACAAATGAGTACAGTAATTAATAGTAAAGAGAAAAATTTAGTTGTGAACATGTCGTTGTTGTTTTCAAATGCTGGGCCTTGGCAATGCAGCCATTAGCGTTCTTGCTCTCCAATATTTCTCTATGGTGGATCCAACAGGTTTGTAGATGTTCTTTGTTCATTTCTTCGTCTTTGTTGCATAGAGGACAATTTGGATTCGTGTAGATTCCTATTTTATATAAATGTTTGGCCAAATAGTCATGTTCTGTAAGTAGTCTAAATTTTGCTACTGTAGTTTTACGTGGAATTTCTGGAATAATATCTGGCTTCTTTACTAAAATATTCCATTTTTTGTCTGGCTTCATTACATACGTCTTGGTTTTGTTTGATTTTATATTTGTTTTTAATTATTCTTTTTATGGATGTGAAAGGTAAGCTTTTAGTAGTATTCTGAATTAGATTGGAGCCTTTTTTTGCAAGAAAATCAGCAGTCTCATTTCCAGCAATTCCACAGTGTGCAGGTATCCATTGCAATTGAATTCTTTTCTGTAGTTTTTGAAGTTTGTTGAATCATTTTGTAGCACTCTTTAATTTGTATTGACTTCATTTTGTGTGAATTTATTGCATATATTGCTGCCTTAGAATCAGAGAGTATGACATTTTGAAATTTATTTATTCTGTATAGTAGTTGTGAACATTAATTTATTTATTTCAATCATAGTAATAGCTTCAGCTTCTTAATATTAATTTAATAATTAAATGAGTATAGCATTATAGATTACCCAGACAAGCTTTGGAATGGATTCCACCTGGAAAAGGAAAGAGAGGTCGACCTAGATATAAATGGATGGATGATGTAAGAAGAGGTATGAGGGAGCTAGGTCTGGAAGAATTGAAATGGGAAAATAGAGAAAGAATGGAGGAAGAAGATAAAAATTTAAAATGCTTTGGGTACAGGAAGATGTTTTATTGCATTGTAAACTTATTCCCTCAGGGGTCCTCATCTAGGGGATATGTGGATGGCGACCACAAGGTGCCCAAGCTGAGCAAAACATTTCTTCCACTTACTTGTGTTTTGCACTCTTTTAACTTTACTATCTAACCTCTCTTGGTTAACTCTTGTTTTTTTCGACTCTGACGCTATTAGGGCATCCGAGGGCTAGGAAGTCTTTCCTTTCTTCCATTTCTTCTTTCCTTTATTTTCTTTTCTTCTCCAGAAAAGCCCTGACCAGAGGCTATAAGATGGCAGCCCCATCACTGGTCTTGCCTTCCTTTGGCCAGCAACCAATCGAAGGGACTATTATTATGCTTTCAAGTCTTATATGAGAATTTCCCAGAAATTTTCTATAGGATCGTAACAGGCCTTGGCCTAATACTTGGAAGGAAGAAGAAGAAGAAGAAACTTGTTTATAAATAGAACATAATTATAACTGCAGTGCTCTGTTAGGTAGGTTAAAATTTGGAAGTTCCCTTCGTCAGATTCATTATCTACATCAAAAGCACAACCCTGTGTGGGTCAAGGCTTTCTTCAGAATTTTTCTCCGGGCTTCTCTATCTCTGGCAACCGTCTACCAATTTTTGAGTTTTAAACATTTGACATCTTGTAGTACTCCATCCATCAATCTCATATTTGGTTATAGAGTTCTCCGTTTTCCTTCTGGCTTACCAATTATAATTCTTATAACTATTTCATTTTTGGTTATCCTCTGCATATATCCTGTCCATCTTAGTCTGTTTACTTTAATATTTGTAATGATATCTTATGATACAATGCATATAATTCCCTGTTACATCTCATTTGTCACTCTCCAATCTTCACTTCAAGGGCTAGGCAAATTGCCTGTTCCACCTCACAATTGTTTTCTCCAGCTGCTTAGTTTTCGTCCATTAAATCCATCCGGCTGAACACTGTGAGAGAGATGAGTTTGGACATTTGTTACGTGTTCGGGTTACCAGCCCAGATGTACAACCACATTCCCTAGTTGATCGGGGATTTATTTCGGAGTTTCCTTCTCCTAGATGGGTTGCTTACCAATGCTTTGGAGTCCCATCTACCCCTTGTCTTGCAGGTTTTTTTTTTTTTCCGCCTTCTCTACCGCTGAGAACAAGTTTCTGAAGCCGTTGAGGTTCCTGCATTGGAGCTAGTTCGCTTCCCATCTCCTCTTACTATATAGCAAGCTAGTTAAAAACCAGACTTCCCCATCTAGTTGTCTGGGTCATTAGGTACTGAGCCCCTCCACCATGACAAGGTCTAGCCTGTGGGGGGACTCTCCAGTCAGTCCAGTTAAATTCTGTCTATACTTCTCAACAACATGATTTTTACAGGATAGGATTGTCAATCCTAAGCCCAACCCCAACCTGGGGAACCAGGTCATTTGATTCAAGGGTTTCTGTCCCCTAGATCAGTTGTTTTCACTGCAGCTCCAGATTCTGACTACCCCATACTTTTTTGTTGGTGTGAGCTCCCGTAGTCTTTGAAGATCCATCTTCACCACATGGCAACAGTTCCCTCTAAACTCTAGGGGGAAGAATTGCCTCTTCCACCTTCAATTCCATACTGTAGGTCTCCTACTCCACCGTATCTGCCATGAAATTCACGAGTCGCAATAATGCAAAATGCTCTAATTTTGTAATTTTCTTGTACCATAACTCAAAAAATGAATTTATGAATTGCAAAATAACACAAAATTCTACAATAATGCAAAATAACACCGAAATTAAACATTTTCAACAAATTCCGGAGATATTTTTGTTCTATTTGCGTAATTTTCATAATGCATTTTTAAAAACTTTTCGGATTCCATCTTCTTTTTAACTGCCATATCTGATGGCACCATATCTGCTTCCTCCATGCACTCTTGCAAAGGGAAATGGTTGCAACATACTTCACAACATAGAGGTAATATTTTCTGTCCTTCTCATGCTCAAATATGGTCTCTCCACCGTCCTCGCTCTGGCCTCAAGCAATGCTTCCAGTGCCAGAAATTCAACCATACATTTGCGGGTTGTAAACTTACTCCCAAATGCGTTATCTGTGCAAAAGAACACAGCCATAAAAATTGTCCAGTCCGAGAAGAAGCACGATCTAATTCCTCTCTTTTAAAGTGTGCAAATTGTGGAGAAATAGGTCATCCTGCTTCATACAGGAAATGCCCAAAGTATGAGGAGGCTAATCAGGCCTACCTGAGAAGCAGGCAACCCAAACAAGAAAAAAGTACTACTGCACGCACTTTTAATTCCCAAAAAATAAACCCCCAAATATCCTATAGTGCTGCAGTAAATTCTGGCATCCCATCTAAACCTCAAATAAACTTACAGGAACGCATTGCTTCGGCCCAAGCACAAGGAAGCACAATGGCTACACCTAACCTACAAAACCTGGCACACAGCATGGCCCCCATGCTGAATACTATAAAAAACCCAATGGAACGTATGATGTTCCTAACTCAAATGATGTCGTTATGTTTCAGCGATGTATAGACACGCTGAGGGACACTTTCTTAATGTCATGGCATTTAATGCCAACGGAATTGCCTCTCAGATTCATGAACTGGACATTGTACTACACACACACGACATCGACATACTCCTAATCAGCGAGACGCATCTGAAACCAAAGGATAAATTCCGACTCGCTGATTACTACATATATCGTACAGACCGCATTAATGGACCCCTTGGTGGTACAGCAATCTGTATTAAAAAATCCATCTCACATAGACACATCTCTGTCCCAGGGCTACACTTCATTGAAGCCACTGGCATTATCCTTCCTATAGCACCACACTTAAACATATTCATAGCTTCAATATACAAATCACCACTCAGACCACTCACGCGACATGACATGCGCATCCTTACATCCTTCTTGCCCCGGTACCTACTGGCAGGCGATTTCAATGCTAAGCATCGCGCATGGAACTGTCGAGTACACAACGCTTCTGGTATGGTTTTACAAACCTTCTGTAACAACCATAACATTGAAATTCAGCACCAAGGGAACACACCTTCTTTCGAAACACACAGCAAGGCTTATGCTCCGATATCCTGGATATTGCACTATCAAAAAATATCGACATCTCTTCACAAATAGGCACATTACCTGGTGAGCTTAACTCAGATCATGTCCCCATCACCTTTAAACTCACCACTAGGTACTTACTTCAGCCCCCTTTCCGGCCACACAAGACGAATACAGACTGGAATCATTATTCAAGACTCCTTTCGCAGTGGATTAATTCTCGACTGAGAATCAACTCCACTGAAGAACTGGAGACTTCCATAAATGACTTCCAGGCTTCTATTCAAACCGCACTTGACACAGCTACATCACGCAACTACACTACACGTCCTACACAAACAGATCAGACACTTCTCGACCTCCTGGAGCATAAGCGGAGAGCCCTCAAACACTACAGCCTCTATGGAGCACCTCAAACAAAGCAGGAGTACAATCGCTATGCTCGACTGGTCAAAGAACGACTGCAAGATCACAAAATTACGCAATGGGAAAATTCCCTGGCTAACTTTAATGTAAAAAAGACCCCACCTTGGGAGATTATAAAAAGAATAAAGTCAAACCGCGGACCTTCCAAACCGACTGCAATTCAGAATAATGGAACTTGGGCTTATCATCCTTACGATCAAGCACAAGTTCTCGCGGAAAATCTTGCAGACCGATTCAGACCACAAGAGCTAACGACGCCAGTTCACGAAGCTGAAGTCAATGACAGAGTAGACACCTTTCTAGCTGCTCCCTTCCCTAATGAAAGACCCAATATCCATCTAGCTGACTTACGCTCTCATGTCCAGGCCCTTCGCACTACAAGTGCACCAGGACATGATCGGATCAGTAATCTAGCCATAAAGCACCTACCGCGCAAAGCGCTACTACGTCTCCTCACCATATTTAAATCCTGCATACAACTTAACCATTTCCCTGCAGCTTGGAAGATGGCTAAAGTAATTGTATTACCGAAACCAGGTAAAAATCCAAATAATCCAGACAATTTGCGACCAATAAGCCTCCTGCCAGTTCTAGGAAAAATCCTAGAAAAACTCATTTTGGCAAGACTCAAAATTGAAGTTACAAATAAGGAACTAATTCCTAACCATCAATTTGGATTCAGAAATTCACACAGCACACCGCTGCAACTGGCCAGGCTTATAGACCAAATTGTCACTGGTTTCAACGCCAAGCGTAGTACAGTAGCAGTCTTCCTTGACATTGAGAAAGCGTTTGACACAACTTGGATAAACGGATTGATATACAAGCTAATACAATTCCAAATTGATCCCAAATTTAGTCAAAATTATCTCCACTTATCTGAGAAATAGAACCTTCTACGTCTCAGTAAGTGGTAATAAATCTGACATGAAGTCCATACGGGCGGGAGTTCCACAAGGAGCTGTCCTTTCACCCTTATTGTACTCACTATATGTCTCGGACCTTCCTTCACCTCCATCACTCCAAATAGCCTCCTTTGCTGATGACACTTGTCTCTTCATGCAATCGAAACTCAAATCCATTCCTCACAGACTTGCAACATTCCAGCGAGCAATAACCATAATATATGAATGGTTTTGCTCCTGGAACATTAAACTTAATGCAAATAAAACACAAGTCGTCCTGTTCACCAAATCAAACTTTCCCTGTCCAATTCAGCTCACTATGGGTGTGCAACCCCTACCAGTAGAAACTTCAGTCAAATATTTAGGCCTAATATTGGATAAAAAACTCACACTAAGAGCTCATATCGACCATATCACTTTTAAAGCTCAGCAAGGTATAGCCATATTATATCCGTTTTTCAAGTCGCCGTCTCTGTCCCGAAGGATCAAGGTCACTCTATACGTGGCCGTGATCCGTAGTATGCTATTGTACGGCTGCGAATCTCTGAGTATCCTTGCGAAATGCCACAAAAAGAAACTTCAGATATTGCAGAACAAATGTCTCAAAATTATACTTTCGGCACCCGCGTTACACAAGGATAACGGAGATGCACGAGGCCACGAAGGTACCATATATTGATACTATCATAACTGAAAGGGTTACATCCATGCTCCGAAATATAAATGATCATGGAAACCCCATAGTACGCAATATAGGACACCTTCCACAATGGCGTACTACACATAGAAACATATTCGACACATTAAACCACCCGTAGTATTCAGCATGAAATTACCAAGATCAGAGGGGTCAGCGCAGATTGGCGTGGCTCATTCCAGTCCTGAAAGTTATCAGCGACACGGTTTCCGATGCCCCAATTAAGCGAGATCTATCTGCCTTGGAATCAAACATCCACATTAGATCAATAGCACATGCTAAAATAGAATCAATCCCCATATAACCGCCGTATAGGCTAGGGAAAAACAACGAAACCCAATACTGCACACACCTACGCGAATTCGCCGTCAAGGGACAAATAACAGTCCCAGCAAAAGGCACACTGGGCAGCACAAACAGCTGTCAACTACAGTCAGTCAGTGGTCTCTCCATACATTTTAAGTTCTATGGCCAATATGAATTCCAAGAAACGAATTATATTAATGTGTAAGATAAGTTTTTTTTCCCCCTAAATTTTTGCAGACATAATTATCAATTTTATATCAATCATTATTAAGTAATCTGAAGAAAACATTTCTTTTTTTAAGTATAAGCAGTAACCTGACAGTAATGCAAGCACTGCCAAATTTGAATAAGCCAACAATGTACCATGATTAATTATATAATATTGAGTAATTATATCAATTGTACAAGCTAAATGCTGACCTTAATATATCATTCTTATTGGGTTTAATATACTGAACTAAGATTAAAAAGACTCAAAGTTACATTTTTTTAGAATAACACTACCAAATTTCCAATAACATCAAAATCTTGAAATGTTGAAAAAAAAAAAACTGCCAAGAAATGACATACACCAGTCGACGAGATGCTACTGATGATGCAGATAAGCTCCAAAACTGCAGTCTAGAAGAAAAAGGATATGAGGTGAGGTAATAAAAACATTAATTTAATTCTTAAATTAAACCTCATAGTGTTTTTTTTTTTTTCCTGTGAAAGTTAAATAATGTTTTAATGTTACACAGTTAGTTGCTAGTTCAGATATGATTGCAGATTCAGTATAACAGTGATCAAATAATATGCAGCTGAAATTAATGTATGGTAGTTGATATCCAATAGGAAAGCTGGAAAAGTTACTATAGTAAAAAGAGTGACGACAATGAAATTTGAAAATTGCAATGGTATCAGTGAAGTTAGTGGACAATTTTCTTATGCGTATAAATTATAATAAAAAATCAAATACCGTTTTAAAAGGTGGTGCTATATGAGTTCACATATTTTCATGGTTTGCAGAAACATTATGATGCTAAAACTTGTGATGAAATGAGATGATAATTCTTGCTTTTAAGTTGAAATTGTCGTAGTTGACATCTGATTGGATGTAATCTTTTACAGATCACAACTTCAGGACATTCTTGAAGCAGCACATTGATCAAGCATACAATAAAGGATTTGATGATAATTTTGGTAGACACAGCACACCAGGATATTTTGAGGTGATATCCATGTTAATGCAAATTAATTTTAATTTTTAAAAACATTCTTAGCTTTATATATTAAATTTGGGAATTTTTAACATTATGAAGTTCAATTCATAAGAATTAAATGAATCGTTATTTCTTCTTACCTCATACTTCTATGTTTTTTTAAACACAGCACTGCAATATCAGTGACCCATATTGTCACCATCCTCAGCTGTTTTCACAACTGTCAATTTTTTCTTTTGCCAGTAATTATCCAAACTGCCATCTGGTGTTCTTTTGTAGGAATTATTATCTGAACTGCCATCGGTGTTCTTTTAAATGAATCATATTCTAACCTGCCATCTGTTGTATTTTTGAAGAACTTTGTAATCAAGCTCGGTTCGTCTGGAATCTCAAAGTTCATGGTTCTAGTATGGTTTTTTTGAATATATATTTTTTCCCAAACTGTTAAATCCAAAGGTTTGGATAGATGTTTCAAAAGTTTTGCTTCTTTTTCAATTCTATGATGCTCTAATAAACTATGTGCTGCTATAGCTGATTTTTCAATTTCTCCATTCTTTATGTTTCTGAAGTGTTATATTTTACGAGTTTCCAAGTTCCTTTTTGTTTTTCCTATATATATCCTGTTGCAATCTTTGCAATCAATTTGATAAATTCCAGATTTTTTGTTGTCTGGGGTGTTAACTTTATTATTAATGAACAGAAGATTACCCAGGTTGAATTTGTTAATTGGAGCCAATGTTATATTAAATTTTCTGACATTTTTTTATTAATTTAATTCTTATAACATTCTTACCCTTAATTTTTAAAAACCATATTACCCATGAAGTTTTTTTGAGAATGTGAACTTCATACCTCAAATTATTGTTGGTTCAGTTTGAACATTTTCGATATAATTATCTATATCATCGCCAGCTTGCCCAGACTGTTGAGTTTTATGTTGTGGACCCTGGATGTCTATATCAGCTCCCTCATAAATTAATGAGTCATTTTTACATCTTACCTCATAGTTTATGTTTTTTTAAACACAGAAACTGCAGTTTTCAAAAGGTCAATCCCTTTCATTTTCAACCGCCATTATGACTACCGAATTTTTGTTGTAATCTCCATCTATAACGTTGCCATTTGGTGTTGATTTGATGAACTTCAAGATAACATTGCCATCTGATGTTGATTTGATGAACTTCAAGATAACATTGCCATCTGATGTTGATTTGATGAACTTCGAGATCAGGTCCCATTCATCAGGAATTTCGAAATTTATGGATTTAATTTGTTCTTATGAATATATATCTTCTCCCAAACTGTCACTTCTAAAGGTTTTTCCAGATGTTTTAGAAGTTTAGCCTCTTTTTCAATTTTATAACTCTTCCAACAAACAATGGGCTGCAATAGCAGATTTTTCAATTTCACCATTTTTAATATTTCTAAAGTGTTCTTTTGTGTGAGTGTCCAAATTCCTTTTCGTTTTTCCTATGTATACTTTATTGCAGTCTCTACAATTAATTTGATAAATTCCAGATTTTTTACTATCTGGGGTGTTCAATTTCTTGTTAGTTATTAACAAATAAACAAGGCTAAATTTATTTATTGGTGCCAATAGAATGGCGGTTGAAAATGAAAGGGATTGACCTTTTGGAAACTGCAGTTTCCGTGTTTAAGAAAACGTAAACTATGAGGTAAGATGTAAAATTGACTCATTAATTTATGAATTAAGAACCTCATAATGTTTTTTTTAATACCATCAGGTAGTCTCTTATGACATTTCTGGCTTTCTCCCCTGGCTTTGACAGAATTGTAATCCATTTCTTAGGTTGGGGCACCTTAAAGGCGGAGTTACGTTACCCCGATGGTATGATGGGTGATAAATGATAATGAAACACCAAGAGAGTCCTTAACCAAGCTTAACCTAAATTCCAGACCATGGGTGACCACAGGAATAATTCCCTTTAAGAAAAATTCCTATGGTCTGACTGGGAATCGAACCTGGGACCTCATGAACTGTAGTCAGAAACACTGACCACTAGCCCATGAGGCTGGTCTTATTTCCCATAGGTTAACTTTGAATCAGCTCCCTCCTCCGCTGGCTGAAGAACCTCCAAACTAGGTCACGTTCAGCAGAAATTTCAAAATTCATGACTCTATTTTTGTTCTTCTGAATGTATATTTTTATATAAGAAATATTAAAAATGAGGAAATAGAAAAATAATTTGCAGTTGCTGCTCATGTTTGATCCAAAAAACCAATATAAATTCAAACACTAAATTATTAAAACAATTAGAAAATACAAAAGAACTCACTATTTGGGAAAAAATCTATGTTCAGAAGAATGAAAAAAGAGTAATGAATTTTGAAATTTCTACTGAACATGACCTAGTTTGGAGGTTCTTTGGCCAGCTGGAGGAGGGAGCTGATATAGACATCCAGAGCCCACAACATAAAACTCAACAGTGTGGGCAAGCTGACGTTGATATAGATGATTATATCGAAACATGTTCAATCTGAACCAACAATAATTTGAGGTAAGATGTTCCCATTCTAAAAAAAAAAAAAACTTGATTAAAAAGAACCTCATAATGTTACTTCCTAAAATAACCATTAGATACCCTATTACCCATGTTGGCATAATGTCAGGTCAAAGAATGAGATGAAATGAACCCCATATTATTGTAGTAAGGATGCTGGCTAAGTAGGCATGTTGCATCATCACAGGAGCAGATGAAATTAAATGAGATGATTGACGTGAGTAAGGAGAAGTGTGGAAAGTAGTTTTTGGAAGAAGAAAAGAGAGAAAAAAAAATCCCGTGTTTCCCCCACCTTGAACCCTGCTTGGAGAGATCTCGATGGGACCCAGAGGTGAAGGGTGAATAACTAACAACATGTGCCACAGAGCTGCCCTGATTTGTAAATATTAAAGACAATTTGAGAATAACTTTAAAAATGTACACTTTTGGTGGTCCAAAGAATTTGCATATCAAATCCCTCTCCCAGGAATTAAAAAATTCATGCTTTCATATTTTATTTTTATGTTTTCAATATATTATTCAAATTCATATTTTATTTAGTTGCGATATGAACAGTTTTTAGACATTAAATTTAAAAAAAAAAGTAATTTAAGTCTCAACATGTCAGTAGTAATAATTTAACAGCTACCATGGTTTTCTCTAGATATGAGGTTCATGGATTCTAATTTGCCTGAGGCCAAAGGTGGCATAGGTAAGCCAAATTTTTGAAAAATATTTATTTGTAATATTGTATACATTATGATTTTAAGTGATTTTTTTTCTGAATTTAATATTTTCTGTTGGATGAATGGAACAGAAGGTTATATGGCCTCAACTCTGCCAGTTTAAACAAATTATTATTATTATTATTATTCATTGTCATCCTCTTATTGTGTCCTTCCAGGAAGGTGGATTTCAAATATGTCTCCAATCATCTCTATCCTCCCATGCCTTTCTTCTTTCTAATTCTTCCCAGTTGTTTCCTTTCTCCTGTGAGCTTTTCCTTGCCTGGCTAATACATCTTTCCCATGGTCTTCCTCATGGTTGTTTTCCTTGTATCTTGAGATTTAATATTATTTGTAGTAAGTCTTCCCTCTTCCATTCTTTTAGATGCCCTAACTATTAATCTATATTTTTCAATATCTGTTGTTATATTTTTTTACACGTAATGTCTCCCTGATTTTGTCATAATGTATCCTAATCTCTTCTTGTTTTAAGTATCATTCCATTTATGTACTTAAGATTTAATTGGGATGTGTAATTCTTTTCCATGATGTTTCTCTACAGATACCATCAGCAAGCTTGTGGTTTGAAGTGTCAAATAAAGCATTTAATTTCTTCATGTTGATGAGTTACCTTCGGATAAAGAATATAGCAAGGTTAAGGGGCCACAACAACAATTTTTAACATCACTGCGTAGTTTGTTAGACACTGACATGAGGTTTAGTGAGGGACGTTGTGGTAAAGTGCTGCCACTTGCTACTGCCACTTATCAAGAGAATCTTCCTCCACATTATACTCGAGATTATCATGAAACTAAGGTACATCATCTGTATATATAAAATGTCTCTCTGACTTCTAAACTGTTCAACCGATCTTTGTGAAAATTTGTATATACAGGTTTTCAGATGTAGCGAGTGTTTAGCCATTATCTATTATGTTCTAAAATCATTAAGTGTAGGAGTTCACCTGAAACAAAAATTTAAAAAATTGCTCTAGCGATCACAATTTTTGATGTTTCACAATAAAACTGAGAATATCCTATTAAAATAAACCGAGGTATGTATTATCCAAAAATCAGCAAAATTCGACTGTTAGAAGGGGGGTTTACCTGAAATTTGAAATAAAAAATTTACTCTAACAACCACCATGTTTGATTTGTCGCAGTGTATACCATATAATTAATTAACCCTCAAAATTTAATTTATTTAGGCATAGCAGCACACGCCGGGTATTAGCTAGTTTATAAATATCTAGTCCTGCTTAGCAACATATCTCAGCAATAGGAATTATTACTCAGGCATTTATTTTTCTTTTCATGGCATAATTGGCCTTCATTACTAAATATAAAAAATGTATAACAACTATTACCCCACTTTTACACTTTTCAAGGGACCATGGGAAAATGGTGTAAAATAGGGGAAAGTGTAAGTTGAGGGAAATGAAGATGAGCTAAAAAATGTTGTCCCCATACTCTGCATCCATTTCAGAACATGAAAAAAACAGTTGGAGATAATATACTACAGTATTATCCCTCTTTTACACTATTCAAGGGACCAGAGGGGAAAGTGGTATAAATTAGGGAGAAGTGTAAATTATGGAAAACGAGGAGGAACTAAAAAATGTTTACCCTCATATTGAGCAACCATTCTAGAACATGCAAAAAAGCAGTGACTGGGATAATATACAATATTGGCTAAATAATGTAATGTTTCTTTTAATTTAAAATAAAATTCTTTATACCTCACCTCATCCAGTCTTTTATTTATTTAGAACACAGGATATCATGTGAGGTGTAAAGAATTTTATTTTAAATTAAACCTCATAGTGATTTTCCTATAATAGTTCAATGTAATGTGTGTTTTGAACTGCTGTAAACATAAAATTACTATATTAAATGAATTAATTAATTAATAAAATTACTATTTTCTTTTACTTTCACCATTTATAAAATAAATAACAAAACGAGGTTCAGCAAGCAGCACTATGAATCTTTATTGAGAGATTTAAAAAAATTGTTTTGCCATAGAAATACATGGGTTGAATTTCAGAAATGTTGTTGGCTCGATGAACATGCTTTGCTCTTTATTGATTGTATAGCAGCTGGCTTTGTTGGCTCAATGAACTTGCTCAGCTATATATCGATTGTACAAAAGCGAGATAATCGATCAAATAAATTGAATATCTTCGACCATTAATGCTGAAGATCGACGTGATGTGACGTAAAATGCAGGAAAATAAAGTTTCAGAAACGTAAAAGCGGGGTTTCTTATTATGTTCTGAATATAGCAAAACTGAAGGGACCTTTAAAAAAATGCTGTGAAAGGTGGGAAAATGTAAAATGCGGGAACGTAAAAGCGGGGTATAACTGTATATATATATGTGTGTGTGTTAATGCTGTAGAAGTAGAATTTTTGTTTTTTGGAACTAAATTTGGCATATAGCAATCAATTAAGAACAGTAAAGTTAAGTTTGTTAACTGGCAAAATCAAGACTACAAAGTTTGGGGGTTAACCTGAAGCAAAAATTAATAACTCTACAATTTTTAATTTTTCACAATAACATTTGATATATGCCATTGAAATAAAAATGAATAAAATATTCTCCAAAAAATCAGCAAAATCAGACCATAAGGAGTGAGGGTTTATCTGAAAACGTTAATTAAAAAATCACTTTGGCAGCCACTATGTTTGTTTTTCTGTAATATAACTCGATAAGTATGTTAATAACTAATAAATAGTGAGTCGTGAAATCTTACCTCATAACTCCGTGACCTTCAAGCAAGGATTTGGAGTTTCAAGAGGCTTCCATCTCATCTTCAGCCATCTTTACAACTGTAGAATTTCGGTCTACACCTCCACCTTCAAAGTTGCCATCTAGTGTTGATTTAATGAACTTTGAGAAGACATCTTGTTCATCAGGAATTAAAAAAAAAATAGATCTAAATTTGTTCTTCTGATGTGTATATATTTTCCCAAACTGTCAAATCCAAGGGGTTTGAAAAAAAAAAGTCATAAAATTGAAAAAGAAGCTAAACTTTTGAAACATTTGGAAAAATCCTTGCGTTTGACAGTTTGGGAAAAGATATACATTCAGATGAACAAATTTAGATTAATGAATTTTGAAATTCCTGGTGAACAAGATTTGATCTCAAAGTTCATCAAATCAACACCAGATGGCAACTTCGAAGATAAAGGTTTAGACCAAAATTCAACAGTCATAAAGATGGCAGAAGATGAGAGGGATGCTGCTTGAAACTTCAGTTCTGTGCTTTAAGATCACGGAGTTATGAGGTGAGGTTTCACAATTACTATTTATTAGTTATTAACTTGAAAACCTCATAATGTTATTTCCCATAATTAATTTATGAAAAAATGGATATGTACGATTTAATTATCAAAAGAAAGATATATTCTGTAAAGCAGCAAAAGGTACCATACATTTTATTTGGTGAGGAATTTGCTTAATTTACGAAATTCTTGTGTGGTGTTATTTTCTGGATATAGATCTTCACACAAACTGAGTTCTAATGGTCTTTCAGAAAATCATAAAATTGAGAAGTGATCAAAATTGCTTAAACATCTAGAAAGACCAGCAGGATAATAAAAATAGAAATTTGATTTATTTAATATATGTAGGAAATAACACTTTGAGGTTTCTTTTAATTATATTTGAGTTGGATATTTTGACTCGCCTCATATTTCTCGATTTTTATGCTGACCTAGGTTTTGTCGCTTCTGCACGATATTGTTGATGCTTCCAACTGAAATTTGATTGATATTTTGCTTTCAGCTTGCACATGCTTTGTCAGTGTTTGCTGTACATGCAAGAGGGCCGTTGTTTGAGCAGTACACAGCTCAGTTAGAAAAGGATTGTGACCGGTTCTGGAAAAATGGGCGCCAGATGTGTGAAGTGTTGAGTCTGACAGGAAATCCCTGCACCAACCCTCTGCATCGTGGTGGTGGTGAGGGAGCTGGAGGGGGTGAACTTCAAGGAGAGGCTAATAAAACTCTGGACGACCCTGAACCTTCTGAGAGGTTAGCATATTATATTGTTTATCCAATGATAGGGCACAGTTAGGCAGTTTGGTTAGTTGGTTACTCCAATCCTATGAAGATGCTTACTCAGGCAATCATATCCAGTAATCATCTAGAACATGGTTACAGTTAGAGCTACAATTTGTCCTGGTTATTGAAAATATAATTATAGGAGATTTTCCTTTAGATTATTCTCTTTATAGATTCAAAGAGGAGTTTCTGAGGTTTTGAGTGGTTGATTTTAGATAATTTTTTATCTAACAAGTCATACCTTTCATTTGCTTTTATGTCACAATGTCCTAGACTTTGAATAGTAGATAGGGACAGATGGAATCTCGTTAATCCATTCATGTGCATCACTAATTAGATGACGAGGAGGCATTTGGCTATTCCTAATCCCAATTGCGACCACTTACTAATTTTAGGGGAGGCTTAGGGTACCTCATGCCCTAAGCCGACTAAGTGAGGGAGCAGAGAGCGTAGTCATTAGGGACTTCTCATTATCTTCTCCCACTGGATTTATGAGTCTAGCGCCGGCCCAACCACTGCCAAGTTTGATTCTCTTAATTTTATTTAATTTACTCTCTTGCAACAAATGAATAGAGCTTGGAAAATCAGGCAAGTGGGACCCCCAAAGGGGATGGAACTTAGTTCGGCCTCCCACCACCAAGGTGCAAGAGAACCTTAACAGGAAAAACCTCGCAAAGGTGTCCACCCTGTTATTGCAGGCCCAATGCTCTTGGACTGTCAAATAAACTACCTAAGAGTCATAGTTACTCCTATCGTGAAGGTTTTTGATTTATTCCATTTAATAAACTCATAGTTACGCATTTCTTAATGTTTTGATACTCCGTTTTCTTTTATACATTTATAGCCTCGACAGAACTCAGTTGCCACTGATGGAACATTCAAGTGGAGTTCGTTACATTTCTGCTTGTAACTGCGGTCGCAAGCAAGGTCCTCGTGAGGATCCTTTCACAATGCGAGCAGCTAATTATGACTTCTATCAGTTACTCGGGGAGGAATGTGGTTGTAACCATCTGGAGTCAATCCGCTTTCCAGTGTTCCAGCCTAGTACACAGGATTACAGGTATATGATGAAAGATTGAATCGGAAATATACGCCTCATCTCATGTTTTGCTTTCTCATCTGGACATGTTTCAGGGACCATAATTACCACTTTCAACTAGTATCTGACTAAGGTTGGTGAGAAAACAAAACGTGAGGTGTATATTTCCAATTCAATATCTTAATAAATTACCTCATAATATTACTTCCTATCAATTATTTATTGATTGTCATTTAAATTCTGAATTTAAATGGTGTTGTATTTATAGATGAGTTGGCTAAAATGTTTTTTCATCTCATCTCATAAAGTTCCAAGTTTACACGATACTGGTTTCAAAAATCATTTGCCTTCATCACCAGTAAATATCCAACTGTTGAAATTTTTCCATTACCACCAATTTCCTAATTGCCATCATGTGCCGATTTTATGAACTTGGAGATTAAATTTTACTTGCAGGAAACTTAAAAATTCATGGTTGTATATATATTTTTTGAATGTATATCTTTTCCCAAACTATTAATTCCAAAGGCTTCTCTACATCATATTTAAAGAGAAAAATTATATGCTCAGACCGGGACTTGAACCCGGGACCCTTGGTTTTCTAGTCCAAGTGCTCTACCATTTGAGCTACCTGAGCAAGTACCGATCTAAATGCAAATCTTTCTCTATATACGTTGTAATTCCCGCCCACCAAATGCTTTGAAGCCTTAGCTTCTATCTTTGCAAATGGCGGCTCCTATATTAAGAAGACATATTTGGGAATTATACATTACATTATAAATGCCAGTACGGCTATTTTCGATGTTTTTATTATTAATTTCATACATCTCAATGATGGATAAATCATATTTAAAGAGAAAAATTATACGCTCAGACCAGGTAGCTCAAATGGTAGAGCACTTGGACTAGAAAACCAAGGGTCCTGGGTTCAAGTCCCGGTCTGAGCGTATAATTTTTCTCTTTAAATATGATTTATCCATCATTGAGATGTATGAAATTAATAATAAAAACATCGCTTCTCTACATGTTTTAAAAGCATTGTGTTTACCCAAATGTAAGATGACTTTTTTTCTGAAATCTGAAATTCATTGTTTTCTTGTCTTAAATTTGCCAGTTAATTTTAAATAAATGTGGTTGTGGTCAATGTTTTTATGTTACTTAGTACACAGTTATTAACTTGGAAATGATTGCAGATGCAACACAACAATAATGAAATTATATATATATATATATATCCATCCATCCATCCATAGTAATTCTGCCCGAGGGCAGGTCTTTCACTGCAATCATAGCATTTCCATGCTATGCTTTGCAGCTTTACTAGGGAATTATAGGTGTGGTAGCTTCCCATTGCTTTCCACACCATTGAAGGATGATGATGATAATGATGGCCGGATGATTTTTGGGCCCTAAGCTTCCTGACATTTGTCTTACAGGTGAGGAAAAACCCTGAAAAAACCTCACCCAGAAGCCTGTCCCGACCGGGAGTCGAACCCAGGCCCGCTACGTGACAAAGCAGCACGCTACCTTGAGACCACAGCGGTGGACTTATATATATATATTTATATATACGATTGAAATTGAATATATATGATGTTGATAGCTAATAGTAAAGTTAGGTAAGTTGCTGCAGTGAAAAGAGTCTCAACAATGGCATTTGTACATTGTAACAATAGCAGTAAAGTTGTGTGGAGAAATTTCTTATGCATGTTAAAATGAGTTAGATTCTGTTGAAAAACATGGTATGAGTTTATATATTACTACTGGCTCATGCAGTCATTATAATGCTTATTTTGAACTATTAAGGAAGCAGAAGCTACAGATAACTGTGTGACAGGAAGGAAATTTGGTATCTCTGAAGTTAACTTTCAGAGTAGTGATAAATTAAGGAAAAAACGAGAAATTCTAATTCTGTGATGATATGGCAAAAGAAGATGTCTTCCAAAAGCATGCCAAAAGATAACTTCTATCATTCTTCTATCTCAAAATTTGATGTCGTTTGGGATCTGCCGTTATTATTCTGAGCACCCCAATTGTTTAATCAAAATTACAGTGGGAAATAACACTATGAGGTAATTTACAATTTATAAATTGAGTTGGTTAAATATTTTTTGTTCTCACCTCATGAAGTTCCGTGTTTCCACAATATCGGTTTGAATCATCAGTTAAAGTCTGGCAAAATTTCAACAGTCAGAGTTTGACTGATGATGAAGGCGAATGCCTTTGAAAACTGGTATCGTGAAAAAATAAACTTTATGAGGTGAGATGTAAAAACATTTAATCAATTCAATTTATAAATAATAAATTTTCTTTTTTTGTCTTTTGAGATAAGTGATAAATTTAATATGTAATATCGAGAATAAAAATTGTATTTAAAATTCAATGCTGATTTTTCAAGAGGTACTAAATTTTATTAGATATTTGTTAGGACTATGAGATAACACTTGAACCGGGTCTTTATTATTTATTAAATTAATATTAATAAGCTAACGCTATCACTATGATTAAAATAAGTAAATTAATGCACACAATTAAACTATTATAATCAATGGTAAAGATAAATAATGCTATAGCTTATATTTGAAGAGAAAAATATATGCTCTGACTGGGGTTTGGACCCAGGACCTTCGCTTTCTATGCTACCTGAGAACTCCAATCTAAATGCAAATTTTTCTCTTATATATAATATTACATCGAATGCTTGGAGTCCCATCATATCTTCTTAATGTAGAAGCCATTCAATGTATGTTTGTAAATGATAATTCATTGCATTGGATATGAAAACAAGAGAGTAAGGTAGGGAGGATTTGGATGGGAAGGAAGCTTGAATTAGCTCAGTGGTCAGAGCATCAGCACATAAAATTGAAGGTTTGGAGTTCAATTCCTGGTTCAAACAAAAAATTTTCTTGCGCATATAGTAAAACATAAAGGCTGCAAGGAAGCAGTAGCGAAATTCAGACTGATGTCGGGACACGACTGCCTGGCTCACCATCTCCATAGAATACACGTTTTTCAATCAGACAGATGTGTCATATGCAACGACCTAGACCTGATCATGGACAAACACCATCTTCTAGTCTGTCCAGCTTTAAATCCAACTGCACAACACTCTAAGGACCTTGTTCACGTGTACTGGGAAGCCAGAGAGAAAATGACTTAGGCGTCAAATCTCGCCATTAGAAAAACAAAACAAACAAACATTTTTCTCTTTACTATAGATTACAATGATTCTAATACATACTTCATATTCATGTTCAAAGATTGTGTTGCATGCATTTCCTGCACATAGAACTAAACAGTTTTTATACAGTAACTTAAATACAGGCCTATGATTTTGGTATTTAGCTGATTTAGAACTTCCATGCATCTGATATTATATTAATCTAATATTGTGTTGCAATTAACTCTGTATATAACCATTAGCAATCCCAGGTTTCTAGATTCAGTTCCTGGCCGTATTAGAGAATTTTTCTTTGAGTGTAAGACCTGGATTAGAGTCCATCAGCCTCATGGGAACAGCTAATTAGCGTGAAAATACAATAGGAAGTAACATTATGAGGTTTTACTTTATAATAAGTTTGGTCTGTTTAATTCTTACCTCATATCATTGTTTCTGTTAGACATATGTTTCAAGGCATGTTTGCCTCATCTATAGTAGTTACAGACTCAGTTATGGGATAAGAATTAAACAGACCAAACTTATTATTAGCTAATTAGCTACATTAATTATGAAGAAATGCACATACAGTAAATGTGAAAACTGCATGAAGATTCCAGTAGGAATGACACAATGGTTTGAAACAAATGTTGGAGTTAGACAAGGGAGTGTGTTATTGCCTATTTTGTTCAATGCCGTAATGAATGAAATTACAAATAAAGTTGTAAGGAAATGCAAAAAAACAGACATGAAAACCTTCATCTTCGCAGATGATGTAATGATATGGGGAAATTAAAAAAAAACCATAGAACATAGACCTGAACATTGGAAAACAGTTTCAGAAGAATATGGTTTAAAAAAAATATATTGAGAAAACGTCAGTCATGAAAATATGTAGAAACCAGAACGATGGTTAGAATATAAAGTTCAGGCATAAAGCTACAAAAAGTGGAAAAATTTACATATTTAGGAATGGTGATAAATGCAAATGGGAAAATACAGACTGAAATCAGTAGAAGAATAGAGAAAAGTTTAAATAGTACTACTGGCCGATAGCGAGGAGATACTGAAGGCCAACACGCACACACTATTGAGTAACACTAAGAAATTAGGACTGGAAGTAAATATCAATAAAACTAAATATATGGTCACACGTAGAAATTCAGTATATAATGGAAATGGACAGCTAATGACAAATGAGGGAAATTTTGAGGAAGTGGCTGAATTCAAATACCTAGGAACAATAATCACAAACAGGAATGAGATGCACAAAGAAATTAAACATAGGCTCAATTCTGGAAATGCATGCTATTATGCATTGCAGACAGTTTTGATGTCCCAACTCCTTTCAAAAAACGTTAAGCTGAAAATATATAAAACTATTATTCTACCAGTTATATTATATGGGTGCGAAACATGGACTCTTACTTTAAAGGAGGAAATGAGATTACGAGTATTTGAGAATAAAGTTCTTAGGAAAATTTTTGGACCAAAGAGAGATGAAGAGACAGGTGTATGGAGAAGACTACATAACAATGAACTACATGGTCTTTATAGGAAGCCAGATATAATAACAGTTAAGTCTGGACATGTTGCGCGTATGAGGAATGAAAGACGTGCATGGAAACTTCTTGTAGGAAAGCCAGAAGGAAAAGCCCAGTTGGTAGACCAAGAATGAGGTGGGAGAACAACATTAACTATGATTTGAGGGAAGTAGATTATACAGGGAATGATTGGAAAGCATTAGCTCAGGATAGGGATGTATGGAGAGCTTATGTCCGCGCGGTCATGAACCTACGGGTTCGATAGTGCCAGTGAGTAAGTAAGTAAGTAAGTATAACCTAACTAAACAATTAATCTGGAATAAAGATATACCCACCAAAAGTAAAATGGCAATGTATAAAACTTATTTCAAACTAGTTCTAACATATGCAGCTGAGACTTAGAAGGACTTGAGGAGAATGCAAGCTACAGAAATGAAATTCTTACGTGGAATGATACATAAAACAAGGGGAGATAGAATAAGGAATGACAAAATCAGGGAGGCATTAAATGTAGAAAAATTAACAACAGACATAGAAAAAAGTAGACTAAAATGGTTTGGACATGTAAAAAAGAATGAAAAGAAAGGAAAGACTACCACAAAGACTGTTAAATCTCAAGATACGAGGAAAATGACCATGAGAAAGATGGATTAACCAAGTGAAGAAAAGACTACAAGAGAGAGGGTACGACTGGGAAGAACTAAAAAAACAAGCAAAGCATGGGAAGATAGACATGGTTGGAGGCATATTTGGAATCAACTTTCCGAAAGGAGGATATAATAAGAGGATGATGATGATGATGATGAATTAAGAAGAAATGTTGTGCCATGAATCTTTTATATACATATCAACTGCAGCAAGTATTCATATTTTCTTACTCCTTTACACACTCTTGTAGCTATTACAACATCTGGGAAGTTGTAAGAAACTCCTTCCATCTCTTTCTATCCATAAATATAGACTTCAACTCCTGTGCAGTGTCTTTCCTCATGCTTGATCTATTGCCTCTATGCCAAGATCCCATTACTACCTTAAGAAAGACAGATTTTATATCTCACTTCACATTTTGTTTCCTCTCCAGAGGAAGAGGAAACAAAATGTGAGATGAGGTGTTAAATCTGATTCATTTACTGATTGCATTGTACACTCTACTGTACAATAAATTAATTTTTTATAAAAAAGTTCATTTAATGTTTGTTTAAATTAAACCTCAGTGTGTTACTTCCTAACAAATATCTAATCCCATGTATTTCTTGGTCATAGTTGGTCAGTAAATTTACTACGAGGTGTGATCAATAAGTTTCCGGAATGAGGCCATAAACACAACACAACACTTCAAAGTTTCTATTCAGCACTGTCACCCTCGAAGTAGTAACCTTGGGAGTTGATACACTTGTCCCAGCGCTTCTGCCAATGCTGGAAGCACTTCTGGAAGTCGTCTTCTTTAAATGTGTCCAATGCCTTCTGCGATTCGCGCTGGATGACATCAATGTCCTCAAAACGATGTCCTCGGAGCCGAATTTTTAGCCGTGGGAACAGGAAAAAGTCTGCTGGAGCCAGATCTGGAGAATAGGCTGGATGGGGAACAGTACTCATCCTATTTTTGTCCAAAAACTGGCGGACAGAAATTGCTTTGTGCGCGGGCGCATTGTCGTGATGCAGGAACCAGTCACCAGTCCTCCATTTCTCTGGCCGTTTGCGTCGCACACTCTCCCTCAATCTTTGCAACACTTGTTTGTAGTACACTTGATTCACTGTTTGACCCCGTGGTACAAATTCCTTATGCACAATTCCATTAATGTCAAAAAAAAACAATCATCATTGACTTCACATTCGATCGAACTCGTCTGGCTTTCTTGGGGCGTGGAGATGCAGGACTCTTCCATTGCGAAGACTGTTGTTTAGTTTCTGGATCGTAGCCATAAATCCATGTTTCATCACCAGTAATAACATTTTCCATGAAACGTGGGTCATTTTTAAGCTGTTCTTTAAGATCTGTGCAGGCAATCACACGACTTTCCTTTTGGTCATTTGAAAGGAGGCGGGGCACGAACTTCGCAGCAATTCTTCGCATGTTCATATCGTCTTTCAAAATGCTTTGAACACTTCCAAACGAGAGTGCTAGTGCATCAGACAGTTCTCGTATTGTAATGCGCCTATCATTTAATACCATTTCCCTCACTCGATCGATATTTTATTGGTTTTGCTGGAAGTTGGTCGTCCCAGACGATTTTCATCCTTAACCGATGTCACGCCCCTTTTAAATTTCGAAAACCACTCAAATGCTTGAGATTTGCCCATTGCTTCATCCCCATAAGCTGTTCTTAACATTTGATATGTTTCTGTTGCAGTTTTACCAAGTTTAAAGCAAAATTTGATGCATGTTCTTTGTTCCTCGTAATCCCGCATTGTTGCTACACAGAGAAATCGCCGCATGCACAAAACACGTCTTCACTTCAGAGCTTCTACCAGCATACTGCAAAGTCAGAGAAGGTCGCGCGACCCCTCAAGTTCATCACAAGGAAATTCTGAGTGTACAGCCTGGGTGAAAATTAAAAACTCCTCAATGGCATAATTGTTTTGAAGCCATTCCGGAAACTTATTGATCACACCTCGTATATGCTAAAATAAAAGTATTTGTAATTTTTTAAGCTACTTTTGTGCCAATTGATATGTTGTATTTTCTTGTTGGCATCCTTTAAAGTGACTGTGCTTGCATATTTTAATTCCTAGTTGCAAATTTAGTTTGCATTATTCTATTTTAAATGCAGGAGCACTAAATTGATTGCAGGGCAGCTCAATTGTTCTCCAGCAAAACATCTTCTGGGTTGAGTTGGAAAAGATTGTGTTTCTCGAGGAACTGATGGAAAGGAATTGACTGTTAGTACTCCTCAAGGAAACACACAAGGCTTTAGTTTGGGTGAGTGTTCTGCACTTTTTGATGATAAATTATTGTATAGTTGGTTTAACTTGGCAGAGAGAGATGGAGATACAAGGGTAGATCGTTGACCGCTTTAGTCTGATACAAAAGAAAAAACCCACCCGGTTGTCAGTTTTCCTCTCCCCCTTTCCGTTATTAACATCTTGTGAAGAAACACCGACAACACTGGTGCCAGTGAGAGAGGCGAGTACAGTTGTCTCATTCTACAAATTTCTCGTAAAGTTAAACCAGAGAAACTATAAATAGATTAATAAATAAGGTGAGTCTATAACATCTTACCTCATAGAAGTTGATTTTTTTTAGGACATGTTACAAAACAATTCTGTTTTATCTTAAGCTTGTTGATTTCTAAATTTTTGGCCCTGGATGTTGACTCCTACTCCTTCTTTGGACTACCAAAGTATGGAGTTGGAGTTGTCATCCAGGGCCAATAATTTAAAAATTATCAGTCTGGATAAGCTGAAGATAAAACAGAAGTGTTTTGAAACATGTCCTAAAAGAACTCAACTTTTATGAAGTGAGATGCTATAAACTTACCTTATTTATTAAGAAGAATCTCATAATGTCACTTCCTATATAATTTTATAATTAATAGATTATTAAAGAGAACTAATCAATTAATAGTGAGTGGAGAACATATTTTTATCGACTCACCTCATATGATTTCAAATTTCTTTGATACCGACAGTTTCAGACAATATTATGTCCCTCTTCAGTCATGGCTTCCACTGATGAATTTCTGTGATTGTTGATTTCTCTAATGACATCACCTCTTGTGCTGCCATCTTTCGAAGATGAGAGGTGATGTCATTAGAGAAATCAACAATCACAGAATTTCATCAGTGGAAGCCATGACTGAAGAGGGACATGATATTGTCTGAAACCGTGGTATCAAAGAAATTTGAAATCATATGAGGTGAGTCGAAAAAATATGTTCTCCACTCACTATTAATGATATAACCTCATAATGTTTACTTCCCAATATTAATTTAAATAGAACTATTCAATGTTTGTTCATTATGCATATTATCAAGATAAAGAAAAGTTAAAGTCATCCCACTACTGCCCTGTCCTTGGGGTTGTAAGAAATTGACTCCCAACTTCCTAGACAATTGGCATGAAAATATATAAGATTAAATTAAATTAAATGCTCGATACCTCACCCATCATACCCAGTCTTCTTTAATTAGACTGCGGTTACAAAGCTTTCAGTACTTTCTCGTCGACTGATGTTACGTCGATCAGAAGAACTACTACTTCTTCCCGCTTCATCTTCAGTAATTTCTTGTCAACTGATGTTATGTCGATCAGAAAAACTACTACTTTTTCCTCTGAGGGCAATTCTGACCTATAATTGATAGTGCAGTGAGTTAGTTAGTTTACTACCTGAAAATGTTACATACATACATACATACAGCCACTAAAATTCCAGATAAAGTAGTTTTAAGGGGGGTGCACAGCTAGTAAAGGGGAAAAAATGTGTTCTGTGTAAATTTTAGAAGTTGTATTCACTAAAACTATAATTTAAAATACTGTGAATTTTTTAAACACAAAATTTATAGAAAGTCATACTATGAGGTTTGTATAAAAATTGAATTGGTTCAATGACTTTGAATTGCGTTAATTTAAATTTTCTCTCTAAAATTCCATTATTTTATCATGAACGATTCAAATATATAGAGGTTACCATACTTGCCTCTGGTTCCGAGTTATGTGGGCTCCTATTTGGCTAGGGTCAATAGATTTTAAAAATTCTGGGTATGGCTTCCTTTGGAAAGGCAGTAATGTCACGAGTTCCATGTTCCATGCGTATATTTATGACTTGTAAAAAAAGTCAGATTTCTGAGCAAAATTTGTTGGTATGCTCAGATTTGAATTGTAATAAATAAGGCGAATCTGGTCACTCATAAATACTTTACACTTCATTTGACATGTTTCAATCTATTGTCCAACCTGTTGATTTTTATATTGTTTTATGTTGTTTATTAACTAATGATGTAAGTTGTTGCAGAGCATCATTAAACAAAACACTGAAGAAAATATACAAAGATTCTTAAAAAAAAATTCTTTTTGAAAAGAAAAATTAACCTGATTTGGGATTTTAACCTAAAACCTCTAGCTCTGAACACTAGTGTGAACCACCTAGGCATTAATTTTTCTTTTCAAAATAATAATTGTCCATCATTGCAAATGTTTAAAAAAAATAAATTCATCAGAGAACATTTTTTGACAACTCACCTTATAGATTTCATGTTTTTCAAGGTACTGCAGTTTCAAACGAAATCTCATTCATCTTCAGCCATAACTTTGACTGATGAAATTCTTCAGTCGTCAACTCTTCTATTGTTGCCATCTTCAGTGCTGCCATCTATGGTCGAATTTATTCAACAAAGAATATAAACACATCGTAAACACTGCTACATTAAATGATTTTGATAAAAAATTAATTATAATTAAGTTAAAGAAATTCAAACTGAAAAAAAAGACTTAATCAATATACTACTCTACAAAATTGCAAAGAAAAGAAAAAAAATACAAGAAAATTACTTACTATCCTGAAATGCATAGAAAATTTAAAAAAAATGACAAATACAATATTTAGAATCAAATAAATCGTATACATCCATTTTTTTTAACACAGAACTGCAGTATTGGGAAACATATCATTCCCATCTTCAGCAGTTTTCACAATTCACAATTCATTTGATTCTTGTTAAGGAAACCTCATAATGTAAAAATTCCCAAATTTATTATATTAAAATACAATATTACTTTGACACCAATAAATAAATTTAGTCTGGGTTATCTTCTAAATACAAATAAAAAAGTGAATATTCCAGACACTAGGAAATCTAGAATTTATGAAATAAGTTGTAAAGATTGCAATAAAGTTTATGTAGGAAAAACTAAATGGAATTTGAAAACTTTTACCAAAGAACATTTAAGAAATATTAAAAATTGTGAAATTGAAAAATCTGCAATTGCTGCACATAGTTTATTAGAACATCATACAATTGGAAGAGAAGCAAAACTTTTAATACAAGTGGATAAACCTTTAGAATTGACAGTTTGGGAAAAGATATACATTCAGAAAAATAAATATAGATCAATGAATTTTGTTATTCCTAATGAATTAAATTTGATTTCAAAGTTCATAAATTCAACCATAGATGACAGCGCTGAAGATGGTGACAATAGAAGAGTTGACGGCCGAAGAATTTCATCAGCCGGAGTTATGACTGAAGATGAATGAGATTTCGTTTGAAACTGCGGTATCTTGAAAAACATGAAATATATGAGGTGAGTTGTCAAAAAATGTTCTCCGATGAATTTAATTGATTATATTTAATTTTATCGTCAGCTGACGATAAAACAGAATTGTTTTGAAATATGTTCAAGAACAAATCAACATTAATATTGAGGTAAGATGATCAGACTAAAAATAATATAATTAATTGATTATACCTCATAATTATTAAAATAGAATTTTTTATCACTCACCTCATATTGTTCTTCTTATTTGACTATAAACTAGTTTCGGAACATAGTTTGTGTTCCGTCCTCAGTATCGTCACGACCGTTGTTCTGTCGTCTTGAAGAGCTGTCCTTCGCTCCTTCCATTGGCTGACTGAAAAACCTCGAAACCAGGTCATTCTCACCAGGAATTTCAAAGTTCATCAATTTCTTCTTTTCGCTCTTTTGAATGTAGATCTTTTCCCAAACAGTATCGTGACGATACTGAGGATGGAACAGAAACTATGTTCCGAAACTAGTTTATAATCAAATAAGAAGAACAATATGAGGTGAGTGATAAAAAATTCTACTTTAATGAATATACCTCATAGTGAGAATTCCTAAAATAAGTATGTAATACCTCATAATGTTTACTTCCCAACATTAATTTAATATAATTAAAAATTTAAATTAATACATATTTTTTTTTTTTGCAGCTGGGTTTGTATCTGGACAGTCTGGAGGCAGTGACATCATACAGGAAGAGACTGTGAGTCGATTGAGCCCAAATCCTCCAAGAGGTGACCATAGCTTGCCAGATACTGGTCACGAAATCATCATCCAGGTGTCAGATACTGATTCTGAATCTAACAAAGGTAATACATGTTCATTGAACTAATAGATCTTTGAAATTCTGACAATTTGGCATTTCAGAATTGTGTTTAAATAAGTATTATGATGTGAAGTAATGCTACAATTTATATCGTGAATCAGAGAAATCTTTTTACGTCTCACCTCATAAAACTCCATGATTTTTCATAGGACCAGTTTCTGGAGCCATCACTCCTATCATCTCACCAGAGCCTAATGATAAATTGGTTTCTTTTTATGTTCTTTCTTTGTTTCCTAGTATCCCGATTAATAAAATGTTAAATATTTTGAAAAAATGCCTATTTTTTTAAAAACTAATAACAGAAACATTAGAACAGTACAAGAGTCTAACAAAACTTCATATCAACAATTCATTTTCTCTTTCAATGGAAAAATTTTATAAGCAGATTTCAGTTTTGGCGATAGGCAATCTACTTTTGCCATTTTTGGCTAATTTATTTATGGGTTATCTCGAATTTCACATAACCAATGCTTTTTTTTTTTTTAATATCCAAAATGTATAAACCCTATTTCACCTAAGGTACATTAGGGTTATATTTTGTCAAATTTGTGTCGTTATATTATTTTTTTATCTAAAATTAAAATTTTTTACGAATTTTATTTATAAAAACATTAAAAAGTCTGTAGTTTTTTTCTGTCATAATCACTTCTGTAATGGGTGGTTTACTTAAACAGGCCATGTAATTTCAAATCTTTCATTCCAGAACAATGGACAATCAAATATAATATGTTCTACACTTTGATTGCTAATTCTACAATTACAGCTTGCATTTTCTATGATGTTGAATCTCTGTAGGTATTGTCCAAATTTTCCGTGCCCAGTGAGGAATTGTGTTAATATGAAATTTGGAACAATGTGTTGGCATTTTATTCTGTCATAAATACATGGAAAGACAGTTGTCATGTTAGTGTACCTGTGGTACTATTGAGCCACACATTATTCCATCTTGCTATTACACTGCTCAAAAAAATTAGGGGATATTGTAGAATAACCTATTAAGACTATGTTTTTAGGAACAGTATTAGATGCAATCACTTTCTATTACTCCAAAAGAATGTCAACAAGAGTTTGAAGTCATTACGTAACCTTTGTACCACACCAGATGTCAAAGAGATCCTGATTAGGAATATGGCAAACAAACAAAGCAACATTAATATGGGTGAAAATGTTTCTTTAGTATGGTCTCCTCGAACGGCCAGCACTGCCTCACACCTGTATGGCATTGATGCAATGAGGTTAGCAATGAGTTCTTGGGGGATACATGGTCACTCTTCCATAAGAGCAATGTGCAGCTCTGGAACAGCTGTGGGAAGTGCTGGTCTGCCTGCAATGCACCTGCCTAATGCATCCCACACATGCTCAATCGGATTTAAGTCCGGGGAGGAAGCTGGCCATTGCATACGCTCGATACTCTCCACTTCCAGCATGTCGTCCACCAAGCCAGCTCTGTAGGGTCGTGCATTATCGTCCATAAAAAGAAAAGAATCACCTATGGCATCAGCATAAGGCACGACAAAAGGTTGGAGAATCTCATCTCTATACTTTACCGCAGTCAAAGTACCACCTTGGATAACGTAGAGGTCCGTACGTCCACCACTACTGACTCCTGCCTACACCATCAATCCACCGCCACCATATGGGGATCTTTCACGTACAAAAGCTGGATTGTTTCGTGTCCCTTTTTCTATCCAGATGAATACACGCCGACTATCACATTCCATGTTGAATCGCGACTCATCAGAAAAAAGAACTGATCTCCATTCAGCATGCCTCCACCCACGATGTTCCTCCGCCCAGTTTCTGCGATCTCTACGGTGTTGTGGAGTTAACCTGGTACACACCATGGGCCTACGGGCATAGAGACTACTTCCGTGCAGTCGATTAGGGACAGTTTGAGTTGACACCCTGTGTCCTGTTGCTGTTTGAAGTGTATTTCGCAGTTGAGTTGCATTCTGCTGTCTATTCCGACGGGCTGTTAACAAGAGGTAACGGTCATCTCTTGCTGTTGTTGCCCTTGGTCGACCTTGTCCGGCTCTTCTGTGAACAGTATGTTCTTTGAAAATGATTCCAAAGACTGGAAATCATGCTTTGAGACACCCCAATGGCTTGTGCCACCTCTTGTTGTGTCTGTCCAGCTTCCAACCTTCCTATGGCCCTCCAAGCCATTGGTTCAGGTAAATCACTTTGTCGAGGCATCACTGTCCCTAAGGCAAGTCATTCACTAACTGAAAACTGGACTGGATTTAAAAACAGCAACAAAACATTCACCCCCACACCACCCTTTCACATCAACAGTACAGACACTGCCCTCTGGTGTGGTACCGAGGTTACGTAACAACTTCAAACTCTTATTTACATTATCTTGGAATAATAGAAAGTGATTGCATCTAATACTATTCCAAAAAACATAGTCTTAGTAGGTTATTCTACAATATCTCCTAATTGTTTATGTTCCTATATTTGTGACTTTAGGAAAGAAATGTGGCAGAGATCATACACATACTGTAAACTAGAATCTGCTGCAGACTTGGCTAATACATCCGCACTTCATTTCCTAATATCCCACAATGCCTGTGTACCCAAGATAGACAAATATGTTTTGAACTTTGCTTCATTTGTTCCCTAATTTTGAAAGGTATTGGGTTATTGTTATATCTATCATTAATTGTTTTCAGGGCTATTTGTGAATCACTGTGTATACGAGAATTTATTTCATTTGTTGCACACCATTTAACAGCTTCTTTTATGGATAATAATGCCTGAAAAATGGAACATTGTGGAGAAAGTTTGAACAAAGCTGAGGAAATTTCTGATGAGTTCTCGTAAACTACAAAAGCTTATCCTTGGGTATTTAAATGTTGGTATAGATATGTTGATGGTATCTTCTCAGTAATAAATTCTAAATATATTGTGGATGGTAGAAAGTATGAGTTAGATATGCACTGTTCACCTATTAAATATTGAGAATGCATTAATGTAAATGCATTGAAATTACTTAACCTTCTAGATTAATCTGTGAAATTTACTGTGGAATTAGAAGAGAATAACCAAATCCTGTTTTTAGACTATACATAATTAGTAGAGTCCAGATTTTTATGTACTAAAAGGTAAGATTGCAATATTGTACAATGAGAAGTTTGACTTATGAATCTCTTTTGTTTTGGTTCCACACACAAACAGTTGAATAGTATAATGAGAAGTAAGACTCCTGACTATCTTTTATCTTGGCTTCACACACAAACTGTTGAATAATATATACTAACAAAATGAGGCCAATAATTAACAATATTGGATCACCAACCTACAAAATTTCGAAATGGCTGAATAATCAATTTAAAAGAATTATTAATTTTGAAAGTCTGCAGATTGAAAATTCATTGGAATTAGTTAAGAAATTAGAAAAAGTGGAAATTGAACCCACAGATAGGTTGGTTTCGTTTGATGTAGTTTCACTATTCACAAATGTACCGAAACAAAAAACTTTGGAGATATTGAACAATTGGTTAAGAAAAAACAACATAGACAGAGAGATCAAAGAAGATTATTTGAAATTAACTGAGTTATGCATTGATCAAATGTTTTTTACATTCAATGGGAGTTTCTATAGACAAAAATCAGGGCTCTCAATGGGAAACCATTATCACCTTTCCTGGCAAATTTATTTATGAGCGATTTTGAATGTAAAATCACTAAAGCACATCCCACAATGTTTAAATTTTGGAGTAGATATGTTGATGATATAATTTGTATTGTTAAAGAAAAACATGTAGAAGATTCCCTAAAACTATTAAATTTACAGAGTACAAACATTAAATTCACCAAAGAAATAGAAGACAATAAACAAATACCTTTTTGGATCTTAAATTGGTCAGAAACGAAGAAAAAAGAAAAATTGAATTCAGGATTCATAGGAAAGAAACTCATACGGAAAATTTTATAAAATCAACAGGGTTCAATCCAATTGGACATAAATTAGCAGCATTTAATAGTTTAACTCATAGATTGGTAAACTTACCCTTAAACGAAGAAGATTTCAAACATGAGAAAAAACACATAATCAAAGTAGCAAGAGAAAATGGGTTTGATGAAAAAATGGTACATAAAAGGATACAAAAGTATAAAAACAAAAAATGATAAACAGAAGTAATCTTGAAAAAGAAGAACCACCTATGAAAAAATATAGGAAATTCACATATCACCCCTGGGTACATAATAAATTTCAAAATATATTTGAGAAGTTTAATATTAAATTAGCACCAAAAAATAACTACAGTTTAAATAAACTAATAAAAACCAACAAAAATGAAAAAACTGATAAAAATAAAAAGTCAGGAATATATCAAATTGAATGCATGGGTTGTGAAAAGATATATATAGGGAAAACAAAAAGAAACCTAAAAATTAGAACCAAAGAACACATAAGAAATATTAAAAATGGAGAAATTGAAAAATCTGCAGTTGCTGCTCATGTTTGGTCTGAAAAACATAATATAAATTCAGACACTAAATTATTAAAACAGTTAGAAAATACAAAAGAGCTGACTATTTGGGAAAAAATTTATATTCAGAAGAACAGAAACAGAGTTATGAATTTTGATATTCCGATGGAGGGTGACCTTGTTTGGAGGTTCTTTGGCCAACCACAGGATGGAGCTGACATCGACATCCAGGTGGTGCAACATAATGCAACATAAATAAAACCAGTCTGGGAAAGCTGAAGATAAAACAGAATTGTTTTGAAACATGTCCAAGAACAAATCAACATTAATATTGAGGTAAGATGTCCAGACCAAAAATAATATAATACTATCTGTATTGCGATCTTATCATTATTACATAAAAATTCAGACTCTAGTAATTAGAAATGAACAGCAACAAAAAAAAAATTAATACAATATCCACAGGAAAGATGCCCTTAATTACATTAAATCTTTAGAGTTTTATTCACATTGCACATTAACATGTAATATTCTTATTAAATATATGTAGGAAATAACACTATGAGGTTTATATTTAAAGAGAACAATTTTCGCCCAGACCGAGACTTGAACCCAGGACCTTTGGCTAAGCTATTGGGACCAATTCCGATCTAGAAGCAAATTTTTCTCTTATATACATTGCAATTCCCAGCACCAAATGCTATGAAGCCTTTGCTTCTATCTTTGCAAATGGCGGCTTCTTAGTTAAGAAGACATTTATCAGGAATTTAAACACTACTTTATAAAGCCAGTAGAGCTTCAATTGATGTTTTTATTATTAATTTGACACTTCTCACTGAAGGATAAATTATATTTAAAGAGAAAAAAAATTCTCTTCAAATATAATTTATCCTCCAATTGATGTTTCTATTATTAATTTAGCACTTTTCACTGAAGGATAAATTATATTTAAAGAGAAAAAAAAATTCTCTTCGAATATAATTTATCTTTCAGTGAGAAGTGTTAAATTAATAATAAAAATATCAATAGAAGCCCTAGTGGCTTTATAAAGTAGTGTTTAAATTCCCAATAAATGTCTTAACTAAGAAGCTGCCATTTGCAATGATAGAAGTTTCATAGCATTTGATGCGCGGGAATTACAAAGAGAAAAATTTGTGTCTAGATTGGAACTTGCACCGGTAGCTCAGTTGGTAGAGCATTGGCCCGGAAAGCCAAAGGTCCTGGGTTCGAGTCTCAATCTGGGCAAAAATTTTTCTATGATAAATTCAAATTTTTCTCTTCAAATATAATTTATCCTTCAGTGTGAAGTGTTAAATTAATAATGAAAACATCACTATGAGGTTTGTTTTAATTATATTTGAGTTGTATATTTTGACTCACCTCATATTTCTTGAATTTTATGCAGACTAGTTTCGTTGCTAATTGTGCGACAAAACTAGTCTGCATAAAAATCAAGAAATATGAAGTGAATCAAAATATATAACTCAAATATAATGTAATATTCTTCTCTCAACAAGACTTAGTTTTCTAAAAGTAAATTTGCTTCAAGACAAGCAAAATTAAGATTATATTACTGCTAGTTTATTGCTTAATGCTGTGTACACTTGCTTTACAGACAAGTCTCTGGTTCGACAGCCAAGTACAACAGAGTATTTGCCAGGGATGCTGCATGCAGATTCACCAGCAGGTTTACTGCCTCAGTTCCCATCATGGTCTCTTGTATGTCTTGGTCCTTCATCTTTATACTCTCACAATCTAGGGCTCCAGGATCAACAGCAGGCGGGACTGCTGGGAGGTTCAGCTTATCTCTTACCTTGGGATGTCACTGTGCGACTGGAACATCACAGGTCAGATTATCTTGATTTGTTGGCCTTTCAAAAGCCAATATCTGTTTTTTTAAATCATTAGGAAGCAATATTATGAGGTTTAATTTAATAATTGAGTTTGAAGAAAAGAAAAAACCAGTTTGTGACAAGTTGAAGATGGAAATGATCGTCCAACAAAACAAACTCAATTATCTGATTTCTTACCAGTGAAATAACGTATTTTGAATTTTTATAGGAAAAATCACTATGAGGTTTAATTTAAGATTTAAATTAAAATGTTTTATACCTCACCTCATATTCAGTCTTCTAAATATAGCCTACCGGTTTCAAAGCTAGGGCAGCTTCATCTTCATAATTGATACAAAAGCCAGTCTAATTAAACAAATAGAAAAAGAAAAAGAACTCACGATTTGGAAAAAAATCCACATTAAAAAATCAAGAAAGGAAAACATATGAGCTTCAAAATGATCTGGAGGTTTATTGGTCCGCCAACAGAGGGAGGAAGAATCTGTTCTCCTGATTGACATAACATCAGTCGATAAGAAATTACTGAAGATGAAGCAGACCAAGCTTCAAAACTGGTATAAATAAAAGACAGGATATGAGGTGAGGTATAAAAATCTTAATTTGAATCTTAAATAACATATTTACCCGAATGTAAGATGACCTTAAGAGATTGAATTGGTAATCTACATCTCTCCTCATGCTTTGCTCTCTCATCTGGAACATGTTTTTTCTGGTTATTGAACTCATTCTTATTATTATTTTTTTTTAAATGATTGCTATATGCCGAGTTTGATTGACAAAAAAGCAAAAAAATTGGGGCTGCTAGATAGAAATTAATAGACACATATATTCATAAATGTCCACCGCTGTGGGTCTCGAGGTAGCGTACTGCCTTGTCACGCAGCGGGCCCGAGTTCGATCCCCGGTCGGGGCAGTTTTTCTGGGTGGGGTTTTTCCTCACCTGAAAGACAAATGTCAGGAAAACTTTAAGGCCCAACCGGTCCCCGAAATCATATAGCCATCATCATCACCATCTTCCTTATCTTCTTCTTCATCATCATCATCATCATCATCATCATCATCCTTTACCACCGGTGTGGAAAGCAACGGGAAGCTACCACACCTACAATTCCCTAGTAAAGCTGCAAGCATAGCATGAAAATGCTATGATTGCAGTGAAGGACCTGCCTTCAGGCAGAATTACTATGGATGGATATTCATAAATAATTAATGAGTCCTGAGTATCTCACCTCATAAACTCCATGTTCTTCAAAACGCAAGACCATAGTTTCAGAAAACATCTTTCCTGTCTTCACCCATCTTTATGACTGTTGAATTTTCGTCTTCACCTTTATTTTCAAAGCTGCCATCTGATGAAAATCAAATCAACACCAGATGGCAGCTTTGAAGATGAAGGTGAAGACGAAAATTCATCAGACCTAAAGATGACTGAAGATAGGAGAGATATTTCCTGAAACCGTGATCCTGCATTATGAAGAAAATGGATTTTATGAGATGAGATATTCACGACTCATTAATTATTTAACTTGAAATAATGCTTTTTTTCCCATAATAAATTTATGAAACATATATTCACTTCTTTTTTCTTAAATGAAAAACTAAAATAAATTTGAATAAGACTGATGAAATACTTTAGAAATGTTAAATGTAGAGAAATATAACAATTTGCCGTTTTTCATGTGTAGGCAGAAAATTGTAGAATTGAAGATAAATCAAAATTGCTGAAACAATTGGAAAAACCAACAGAACTTACAGATAAATTATATTTGAAGAGAAACATTTTTGCCCAGACCGAGACTCGAACCCAGGACCTTTGCTTTCTAGATCAATGCTCTACCGACTGAGCCATCTGGGCGAGTTCCAATCTAAATGCAAATTTTTCTCTTATATACGTTGTCAATTCTGTAGAAGCCATACTGACTTTATAATGTAATGTAAAATTCCCAAATAAATTCTTCTTAATAAAGAAGCCACCATTTGCAAAGATAGAAGCAAAGGTTTCATAGCATTTGGTGTGCGGGAATTGACAACGTATATAAGAGAAAAATTTGTGTTTAGATTGGAACTCACCCAGTTGGCTTGATTGGTAGAGCGTTGGCATAAAAAGCAATAGGTCATGGGTTCGAATCCCAATCTGAGTGTATAATTTTCTCTTCAAATATGAATTATATCTTTGTTCCTAATTACCTGATATTACAATTTTTTGTGTTAATTAAGGATAAATTTGTATTTAAAAATGTATAAATTTGTATTTAAAATATATATATGAAAGCAGAATAACGGCTTGTGAAGTGAGATTCATGCGCAGAACAGCAGGTTACACCAGATGGGATCGGAAAAGGAACACCGATATCTTAAAAGAATTGAAGACTACACCAATTTTGGTATATTAAACAGTACCAACTAAATTTGAAACACCATCTTGAAAGAATGAGTTCAAATTGGATCCTCAAAGCTGTGTATAATTATATACCATGAGGACGAAGATCTCTGGGCCGTCCTATGAAACGCTGGAGGGAAAATTTTCTATAGGATCGTAACAGGCCTTGGCCTAATACTTGGAAGGAAGAAGAAGAAATATATATGCATTTTTTACATACTTTACACCAGTGAGTGTGTGTGTGTGTGTGTATTCTAATGCCACTCACTACACTTTTTGTACTTTGGGTTCCATGCTGTGTAGTTATATGGCATTAATGTGGACTATTTTCAATTTATACACCATTTTGGGAGAGCACTATATATATATATGTTGTTTTATTGTATTGCATTCAGAGAGGAGTGTAGGATGAGTGTATGTGTAGTGTAAAGTGTGTTGTACGAGAGATGTTGATGAAGAGGAGGGAAAAATTAAACCTGGTGGCAGCACATAGCCTACTCCAGTTAAAAAGCACCAAGGGGGCTACCAGGCTTAACATTCGAATTCAATAGACGAATTGCTATCAGCAGTACCACATGCATTTTCAAAATGTGTAGGCTACTGCAGAGGTTTACAATTTAAAGAGGGAATCTGGTGCACAATCTAGTGATCAGAAATTTCACACTACTATTCCTCCTGGCCCTGAGATTAAAAATTTTACAATTAAATTAATTTTCAACCCTACCAGATATCAAACCTGGGCCTTCTAGTCAGAAAGTAGGCATGCTACTACCTCAGCCAGCATGAAGGACTATATTAAACCATTCAGTTTGAATTAAATTATAAATAATTCACTTTTCGAGGGTATGAGCCAATAAGAGTAAAAATCCAATTAGAGAATAAAATAATAGAGCAGATGAGCAATTTTATTACCTGGGATAAATGTGTCATATAGAAAAAGTGATGACATTGAAAACAAAATAAATAAATTTAATTATATGTGTGGCAACATAAAACGAAGTCTCAAAGGAACAAGAGAGGAGACACTTTTAAAATTTTATAAAACAATGGCGTTCCAACACCACAATATGGAGCAGAACACTGGGTCTTAACAAGAAACCAGGGACAAAGAATAGAAATATCAGAAATGAGTATTTAATTTTAGGAAGTGATATTTTGAGGTTATTGTAATTATTAAGGTAGAATATACCTCATAGTGAGAATTCCTAAAATAAGTTATTGTAATTAGTTTATTTACAGTCTGATCATCTTATCTCAATATTAATGTTGATTTATTTTTGGACATGTTTTAAAACAATTCTGTTTTATCGTCAGCTTGTCCAGTCTGACGATAAAACAGAATTGTTTTGAGACATGTCCAAGAACAAATCAACATTAATATTGTGGTAAGATGATCAGACTGTAAATAAACTAATCAGAATGTAAATAAACTAATCAGAAATGAGGTTTCTGAGGATTGTGGCTGGTTATACTATAACAGATCGAAATTGAAATGAAAATATACGAAGTGAAGTAAATATATTCAAACTATTAGATAGAATTGCACAATACAGAGATGAATAGATGGACCACATCAATAGAATTCCAAAACAGATTCTTCATTACAACCCACTAGGATGAAAAAATGTTGGAAGACCCAGTAAAAGATGGACAGACCAATTCTAACATGAGATCGGAACAGATGTTAAGGTCTAGTCCTTGATGCTGATGATGATTTTTGTTCTTGAAAAGTAACCCTCTTAAAAATAAAATTGTTTGAAATGGCAAACATGAGACCATTCTAACCCCATTGTCATTACTATCTTCATGAAGATTGAATTATCCTATTATTGGCCTGAATATCTTCCCGTCCCACTTTTACATTAAAATCTCCTAAGACAATTTTCATCAGATATTGTGAAAGAATATCAAATATACATTACTCATCATAGAACTTGTCCTTGATCTTGACATCCTTATCTTCTGTGGGACTATGTACAGCCTTTGAAATAATTGATGGCACACAGATAATTTTCAAAACGAAGCCTCTGCGCATGATGAGAGATCAGCTATTTAGTTCACAAGTATATGACTATTTAAGAAACTAAATCCATTCTATTTCGTTGTGTGTCGTGCAATGGAAAACAATTTCATGTAAATAAGTAGTGTGGTAAATGCTGAAAATAAAACAAAGCAAAAGAAATTAAACAAAAGAAAGAAAATTAATTAAAATAAGGATGAGAGAGAAAAAAAGCATGACAGCAGGATCGAACACGCGACCTCATGCATGGGAAACAGAAGCTCCTCCACTAGACCACAACCATCTCTCCTAGAAATTGTCTATGAAGCGATGCAATACTTCAGGACTTACTTGTATAATGAAATTAGATATTAACTTAATTTAAATTAATCAGACACATTTTGTGTTAGTAATGGAAATAAATAATTTTATTGTGCCATGTGTTTTGTAAACAAAGTAATGAGACGTTACAATTGTTATTCATTTTCTATATGCATGATCTGTTTTCTTTCATTTATTTATTTCCATATATTCCGTTCCATAGTAATTCTGCCTGAGGGTAGGCTTTCACTTTTTTTCCTGCAATCATAAGAGGTCATTTTTCATGCTATGTGCTTGCAGCTTTTACTAGGGAACTGTAGGTGTGGTCGCTTCCCGTTTCTTTCCACACCCAGGTGGTGAAGAATGATGGATGATAATGATAAGGATGATGATGGTGGCCAGATGATTTTCGGGGGGGGATCATTGGGCCCCTAAGCTTCCTAGATATTTTATCTTACAGGCGCGGAAAAACCGCTAAAAAATCTCACCCAGGAGCCTGTCCTGACTGAGAATATTTCCATATATATGTATACACATTTTTTATATAACGAAGCCTGGTAACATGTAGGCATTATGAAAAATAATGACATTATTAAATAATAATAAATAAAAAAATATACCTGTCCAGAATCGAATGTGGGTCCACGTCGTCGGAAAAAGAGCATCTTACCGACTGCTCCACTGAAGCAAATGATATGAATGCTGCTTGAAGAGAGACTTACGCCGTCCGCTTTATACTCAAATGAGTCAGAACATGTAACAATGTACTGGTGTGAATTGCTCTTCTTCTTCTTCTTCTTCCTTCCAAGTATTAGGCCAAGGCCTGTTACGATCCTATAGAAAATGTTCCCTCCAGCTCTTCAAAACTTTTAATTTTGTATCATCAAGAGTTGCGCCATCATTTTTTTCAAGGGCTGTACATTTACGATTGCAAAATCATGTCATTTACCCTTTAGAATTATTATGATATCCTATTGCTGACAAACTTAACATCTCTGATAATGGAGAGGATCCTCCTTTGGACTAAAATACCTATTCCGAATTCAGGTTTTGCTGCAACCTCTTAGTATAATGCAAAGCTTCCTGATTCCTGACCATATAAGTTCCTGTAAAGTGAATATATCCAAGGGTGATTTTTCTAATTCCTCATTAATATTTATAGTGCCCAACTATTATATAATGTCCTAACATTCCATATTCCTAGGAACATATCCCTTTGTTTGATCCCTTGCCATTATTTCCCTGAAGTAATCCCCACTTGGAGATCTGATTGGAGGACTGTTTTACCTCTGAAAAATTTTATCCCAGTGGAATCCATGTCTCTGTGTTGCATAACAGTTGCCCAGAATCTATTTAACATAAGATATTCATTCTTAAAACCTGTGCACTTGATATTACTTCCATGCTGTACAGGGTATTTCAGATAACATGAAATTTATAGGGATCGAGGCAGTGGGTGGCCGACAGTAAGTGACCAGTATGGCTCAAGAGGGAAGATACAAGCAACTACAGGAGCTCTACTGAGAGGTCGTAAAGGAAAAGGTGGAAATAAAGGTGAGTTTTTAAGTTATAATCATAAAACAACTGAGAGTCTTTGTAATGTGATCCTGTTACTGTAAATCCAAGTCATAGAATAGGGTAAAGACAAAAGTGATCTTTCACTTGGAAGGGTGTTTGCCTAATCGCAAGTGATTGTTTATACCATCATTTTTGGTGCTGTGGTCCATTGAGAACCAGGATCTTATCAACTACTTGTTCCCTCCATTCATCCCTTGATGTTTCAACTACCTCCAATTTCAATACCCAACCTGTGTAGGTCATCTCTGTATTATCTTACCATGTCTGTCTCATGCATCCCACTGTTTGACACCCTTTGGTTTTATGTGGAGAATTTTCTTCTGAACTCAATAGTTTTCAATCCTTTCTATGTTTCTCAACCATATGGGTATAACGTTTGTGAAAACAGATATCAAGTTTCTCCAAAAATAAATGTAATTACACTGCACAAGTGGTAAAGAATTTATGCAATCTTTACAACAGCCTGGATTCAAGGAATGTAATTAATATAAAATAGCATCAAATCTTGAAAGTGTAGTTCAGATACTTAAAATTTTTACTCCAGAAGACCACAGAAAGAAAAGTTGGATTGAAAATTCAATAGCAGGATTGCAACAGGTCTTTAGAATAAAACTTCAGAAAAAATATTTTTTTTTATGATTTAACAAGCAACCTTGAGTTCTTTACTTTTACAAAACTGTTATCTAACATATAAAAATGAATGTTTGTTTGTTTGTTCATACTTTATGTGTGGCCAAACCGTTGATCTGATTGTGATGAGGCTTCTTGCAAAATGTTCAGGAGATTCCCGGGATGAACATTAGGCTATAAGAGAGTTGTGATACTCAACTCCTACACCCTTAAAAATCGTCCTTTGTAGTGGAAAACATGAAAAAAGTAGCTCTTTGGACGCTTAAATGGCTTACGCTGCCTAAACCATAACAAATACACAAAATTAATGTACACAGAATTGAATATCTCAAAAAGCTCTAAAAAAAGGCTGCGACAGCATATGTTTATCTCTTACGGATAACTCACAATAACCATTTTTGTCTTTCATTGACGCCAAGAAGATCGAAACAAGTACATAGATTCCTGTGCAAGCATAGCAGCACATGCGGGTATTTTTTTATGGATAACTCACAATAACTAGTTTTATCTTTTAGCTCATTTATGCCAAGAAGATCGAGATAAGTAGATTCCCAGACAACATCGGGTAATCAGCATGGGGTATCTAAAAATAATGATATAAATTTTTCCTTCTACTTATTTAACTAAACATAAAACACATTAATTTTCATATTTCAGCTCAAGAGTCAGAGATTGGACATGGCTGCTGTACTATATAACAAAAAGTATCTACTCATGTCGGTGTTTAATACCAGAATAAGGGATGAGATGAGGTGAAGCCCATATTTAATATATGTAGGAAATTTTTATTTATTATGAGTTGGTTATTTTGACTCACCTCATATTTCTTGATTCTTCTGCAGACCTGGTTTCGTTGCTTTTGCATGACATAGTCGATGCTTCCAACTGTTGTCTTGCTGTTGTCCGTCCTGTAAGTTGATTTCTGCTCCCTCTGCTGACTGACTGATGAACTTCCAAATCAAATATTTTTCTTTTTCTCCAGGAATTTCAAAATTCATGGTCTTCCACTTTGGGAGAAAGTTTACATCTGCAAGAATAAAAAGAAAACCATGAATTTTTTAATTACCAGAGAAAAAAGAAAAAAAAAATATATATTTGGAAGTTCATCGGTCAGCCAGCGGAGGGAGCAAAAATCAAGATGGACAACCGCAAAATGACAGAATCATCGACAATATTGCACAAAAGCGACAAAACCAGGTATGCAGAAAAATCAAGAAATATGAGATGAGTCAAAATAACCAACTCATAATAATTAGGCCCATATTATTGAAGGTCTGTGATATACAAGGATGCTGGCTGATTATGCCTGTTACACTATCACAGGAGCAGATTAAATAAATGGAGTGAAATGGATTACATGAATATGGAGAAGTGGTGAAATTAATTTTATGGCAGGGAAAATGAGAGAAACCCCAAGTAAAACCTGCCCTGGCTCTGATTTGTCCACCTCGAACCCTGTATGGAGTGACCAAGATGTGAACTCAAGTCCCAGATGTGGAAGGTGCCATGGATTTGCTTTAACTAGTATGTGCTTGATTTATATTGAAGTTTTGAGAGAATAAAACTCAGTCAGTCATAGTCATCTTGTGATTCATATTAATATGGTATTATAATTTATGAATATAAATATATAATTGAATAGTTGCCCCGAAAAGAGATCTGACCCACAAACTACAAATTGTTGAAAAACGAAAAAAAAAAGTGTAATTTTCATTTTGAGGTTATGGTTGGTTGGTATCTAATGTCGAGCACTTGATAATGAAATCATTCACTCTCTTGCACTCCAATATTTAGCAGAAAGGCTGGTCTCTTCTACAAAAGCATTTTGAGGTTATTACCTTTATTATATCATATACATTTTAATCTCTCCTCTATTGGAATCATATATAGCCAATTTGAATGCAAAATAACATGCTAATAACTAAATATTAACAATAAATTAATGAGTCATTTTAACATCTTACCTCATATTTCATGTTTTTCAAACGCGGTAACTAACATGAAATATGAGGTAAGATGTTAAAATGACTCATTAATTTATTAATTAAGAACCTCATAATGTGTTTCCCAATTTTAACTTTGAAATATTAACAACTTCATACAGAATTAAGTGCAAAAGTGATATATCTCTATAGAGTGGAAAAATGATCCAACACATATTTAATTAAAAATGCTATAATAAGAAATAGAAAATACATATTGAACATTGATTCAGTTAGAAAAATTTATAACTTAATCAGTTTTCAGTATTTATTTTCCATTTAATGTTATTTTGTTACATTCTTTGTCTTTCTTATTTTCAGTCAATTTCTCTAGGATTGTTATTAGAATTCACGGAACTTTGTTGGAATGAATTTGCACATGTGCAATAATTATTTTTCTGCACTGCTACTTATGACTTGACTAACTGCTTCCGCCATTTTGTTGCATATAGATCACTATTTGCTTGAAAGCCAACTTTTAAAAATAAATAAAACAATCTGGAAGAGAGTATGGATCATTTTACATGTACCATGCCCTGATACTCTCCGGATAGATAACTAATCCACTGAAAACTCAGTTTTTGAATTTTTGTGGGTTAGATCTCTTTTTGGGGCAACTATTCAATTAGATAATTTTATATTTTATTCCAGATCTGTCAGAGTTTGTAGTGAAGATATTTGTGGGAGTTGAATATGAATGCCCTCGTGGTCACAGATTTATGTGTTCTGCTCCTGATAAAGTCCTTAAGACAACTGGTTCTGGACTTGTAAAAGACAATGGAAACAAAGTTACAGGCAATGACATGCCTCTCTATTTCCCTTGTCCCTGTAGGTAAGTATCTATGCTTTTAATGGCAATTGAAAATCAAAAGTAAAATTTAGATTAATTTATAAACAAATGGCCTAAAAGTAAGTCTTTAGTTGTAAAGTGATTGAACTATAACCCTTAACCCATTGAGGACATATTTAAAGCGCCTGGTACGTTCACTGGAAACCCATTTAAATCACCCCAGCGCTACTCCGGCTGCACTGGGTTTTAAATCAGAATACCCAGACCATGTGTACTGCGTCCTATAACTTATGAATTTCAGATAGTTTGTTTACCCCTGTTTTTTCTTGTTGTATTTTGTACTTTTAAGAATAGCAAAGGAATGTGGCCTGCCTAAAACCCTCTTTTGTATATTTTATACCGAGAGAGAGTTGTATGTTTGTATTATTTCAGGAATGCAAAACCATTAGTTGCTCAACTAATGCGTATACATGTGGTGACACCAAAGGCACCAATCCATGTCACACTGAACCCCAGAGTTCAACCAGCTCCTGCATCCTGCCCAGTATTTGTCACAGGATGTGAACAACCATTGAAACTCTCTCAGAGTGCATATTGGGTGCTACGTCTACCGTATCCTTTACTATTTGTTTAATTTCCATCAAATGCTATAAAATGTATTCTACTTTTTTATATAGGTTTTCTTCTGAAATTTTTGTATCAACTATCTTTCTATTTCGAGTAAACATACTGCATACCTGAATATAATAAGACCTTTTTCCTGAAATCTGAAATACAATAATTGTATTTAAATTAATATTGGGAAGTAAATCATTATGAGGTTATATCATTAATAGTGAATGTAGAATATATTTTTAATGACTCACCTCATATGATTTCAAATTTCTTTGATACCGGCAGTTTCAGACAATATCTTGTCCCTCTTCAATCATGGCAAGATATTGTCTGAAACCGCCGGTATCAAAGAAATTTGAAATCATATGAGGTGAGTCGTTAAAAATATATTCTACACTCACTATTTACAATAATTGTGTTTAATATTTAAAGGAAGTAACACTATGAGATTTATTTTAATTATTATAAGTTAGATTTTTTGTGACTCACCTCATATTTGTAGTTTTATTGCAGGCCATGGTTACAGCACTCTACATGCTGAAACCATGGTCTGCAATAAAACTACATAAATATGAGGTGAGTCACAAATAATCTAATTCATAATAATTACAATAATTGTTTTTCATAAGTAATGCCACGAGTGATTTCCAAATTATCGATAAATTCACAACTCACGAAGTGAGGAGTGAATTTATCTAGAGAATTTGGAAATCAAGAGTGGCATTTGTTAGGACTATTTAACGAATAAAATTAAGCTGTTTACTCACAAATCATTATTTAACTGTAGTTATTTTAAAATATTTAATGTAAACGGCGATGTTTGAAAACAAATGAGAAACGATAGGTACGCTTCATATGCTTCTTTTGTTTATCACTGCAACAAGATCATACTATTTATTGCCAAAGGAACGCAATATTGTAAGAATGCTCTCTAGTGGAGAAAAAATGAAACGCATCAAACTGTATATTAATTCATTTCTGATGTAAATATGACAATTATATTTTTCTGGATTGTTACCTGGGAAAAAATACATTTAAGAAAGTGCAAACAGTGGTTTCTTTTTTTGGTGGTATAATCAATTGCTACAAATGTTTTTATATTAACTCCCGCATGCGGCATGTGTTGACATTCATGCACTATATATACAATCTGGTAGCCGTATTTCTCACAGGCTCAGTCACTGCAAAATAATGGTCAGACCTGTTCAGAATATTAAAAAGGAGGAGCTTTCTTTAATATGGTAATCATAACACTGATAAATATTTCGTGAAACACGACTCTGTTTGTAAAACAGAAATCATTGAAACGTGATTGGTCATTGACTCCCATTTGCGGCATGAGTTAAATAGTCATCTTAAATTTGCCGATTGAGTAATAAGTCCAGTTAAGATCAATGTTTTTATGTGTAGTAGGCTACACAGCTGCCAGCTGGTGACATTATCCAGTTACTAGTTCGGAAATGATCACGGATGCAACACAACAATGGTCAAGTAATATATGGCTTATAAATAACTAATGAGTTTGAATATCTCGCCTCATAAACTCTGTGTCCTAAAGATGGCTCAAGATAGGAAAAATGTTTTCTGAAACCTTGGTTGTGTGCTTTGAAGAACTCTGAGATTATGAGGTGAGATATTCTCGACTCATTAATTATTTATTAACTTGAAAACCTCATAATGTAATTTCCCATAATAAATATATGAAATATGTGGCTAGTTGAATATCTACTGAGCACAAAACAGCGTGAGGTTTGGCGATTGTTAAAATTGATGTCTAGATCTTTCTGCCCCATTTTAACTTGTTAACAAAATATGACTCATATAATAAAGTTGGGAATTTTTACATTATGAGGTAAAAATGACTCACCATTTCCTGAAGGCCAATATATATAGTACAAAGTATATGGTCTATGTTTTAAGTTTGTAGTGTAACAGAGGATTCAGATGTTATATTTAGTTTAACATATTCCAGTTCTGGAAAAAATTATGTATTAAAAAGAAAAATTAACGCTTGATCTGGGAATCGAACACTAGACTTCTGACTCTGTATATCAGCGTGCAGTCCATTATACCTTTCAAGACCTGATACAACTGCTAAATTTTGTTTCCGATCCGATTGAGGGTCTTTCCACTTTTCAGCGGTTGCCCTTTTACCAGCCGGCTGCTGGCCCTTCACATCCACATGTATCAATCACAGAGGTAGATGATCAACAGCCAGTGTAGGGGTGACATGTGGTTAGCATGTCGAGTCCCCCAGCCGTTATAGCTGGTTCCTCAACCTGGAGCCGCTACTTATTGTAGCTACCCAATTGCCTCACAATGCTGGGTGGGCACCGGTCCCATACTGGCCGAAATACCATGAGAAAATTTCTTCCCCCATGGAGACTCGAACCAGCGCAAGTCCCGTAGCTCTGCGCCAAGGCTTCCTACCTTAACTGTTCGGCTACGGCGCGGAACTAAATTTTGTTTCCACTTACACAATTCTCTTACATCCGTAGGCGGATGGCTCTCAACAATGCCATCAGACAACTTCTATTCAAAGTATTTTCAACGAGAATTTACATTTACTTTTAATCGGTAAAGCTTAATATTTTGATGTTATATATTGTTTAAGTCCACTGCTGTGATCTGAAGGTAGTGTACTTCCTTGTCACGCAGCGGGCCCTGGTTCGATTCCCGGTCGGGACTTGCTCCTGGATGAGGTTTTTTCAGGGTTTTTCTTCACTTGTAAGACAAATGTCAGGAAGCTTAGGGCCCAATAGTCCCTTATCATTATCATCCTTCACTGGTGTGGAATGCAACGGGAAGCTACCACACCTATAATTCCCTAGTAAAGCTGCAAAGCATAGCATGATTGCAGTGAAAGATCTGTCCTCGGCAGAATTACTATGGATGGATGGATATTGTTAAACATATTCCAGTCCTGGATAAATTTATTTTTTAACACATTGGTGACGGGCCACGGAGATCACCGTGTTTTAAATGGCCAGCGCTAGACGACCAGTCACGGAGATTTCCGTTTTTACGTTTTCTATAGCTTCTCTGCCTCTTTGCTTTTGAATGAGGCATTCAATTTTGTTTCTTCTCATTGTGAAATAAATTTTAGTTGTATTTGTATCTCTCTCTTCTCTTTTATGAAATTGCCAACTTTACAGAATTGTTTACAATTTTATGACAGATGGATGGTGAAATATGGAATTTTAGTGCGGGTAGTTAGGCGATTACAGGATACGTATGTAACCTGTAAATATATTTTGCAGAGCGGAAAAATTAAAAGAAACTCTATTTTGCGTTCTGGAGCCGAATTTATATCTGTGGCATCATGTCCACCAGGATAATTATTATAATAGTGTGGCTATAGCTGAAAATTTGCTCGAAAGAAAGACGAGAGCTTCTGAAGCAATAAAGATTAACAGAGGGCTTCCAAAATCATTTGTGGAGGCAGGAAATAAACTCAAACCAGGAGAAAGTGTTTTTGTAGTAAGGGGGACCTTTTGCTACAAACATGGAAAGATAAAAAAGACATAAGAATGGTTAGCACATTGCATCATGCAACACGAGAGTGGGAGGAGTAAAGTTGTAAAAATGCCCTATTGAATACTTCAATATAACAAGTATGTGAAGGGTGTAGACAGGGCTGACCAATACCTATCAAATTACTCCATCCTTAGAAGAATAGTGAAATGGTGCTAGAAAGTTGTATTGTGGCTTCTGAATTGTACACTCTTTAATGCTTTCAGGGTCTATAAATTTCAAAATCCTAACGGCAAAATGTCAAACAGAAGTTTTTTGCTTGAAACAGCCTCTTGTTTGGCAGTCGTGAAATTAGGAACAGATGACAGGGAAGACGAGGAAAGACAGAGAGAAAAGAAACCACTTCTAGGAGACCACCTCACGACCCACCAGGGAGGCTAAGACATTAAGAAAAATAAATTAACACCAACTGTGATTGGAAAGAAAAAAATACCGTCAAAACTTTGCCGCGATTTTAGTGAACACAAGAAAAGAAACTAGCTACTTATGCTCTTTTGCTCTTTGCCTTTACATAAAGGGAAATGTTTCCAACGCTATCAAACCCTCAATTTCTACTAGAAAGTCTGGTGAGAACAGTAATAAAGATTTACTTATGCATTATTGTTATTGATTGTAAATATATTGATGTAAAAGCCACACTGTGCTAGCGCGGTTTAAAATTTAAAAGTCCACCCTACGACAGAAATGTCCGGTCCAGCAGCGGTGGGTGCAACGCAGAGCTGTCGGTCACCAATGTGTTAAAAAGAAAAGTTAATGCCTGAACTGGGAATCAAACTCCTGTTTGTCAGCATGCAGTCCATTACACCATTCAATACCTGATACAACCACTAAATTTTCTTTTCACTTTTACAATTCTCTTACGTCCGAAGGCAGAAAGCTCTTGCTAAAAAAAAGATTCAAGTTTATGACATCAGCCAGGCCTCTAGATGATAAACAATACTAAATAAGAAAGCAGGAAACTTGCTGCTGTAAAAAGAAGAGTCTTGGCAATGACATTCATAAATTGTAATGGTAGCAGTGAAGTTGAGTGGAGAATTTTCATATCATGTTAAAATGAATGCTAATAAAAAAACATGGTAGTACAAGTAAACAGATTCGTTTAACATAAAATTGATAGGAATTAAACTATAGGGCATTTTATCAGAGAAATTGAAGTGGTTCTTTACACCTGACCTGATATTAACTCTCTTTCTTCTATTCTGTTCCATAGTGTTCTGCCCAAGAGCAGGTCTTTCACTGCAATCATAGTATTTTCATGCTATGCTTGCAGCTTTACTAGGGAATTATAGATGTGATAGTTTCCCATTGCTTTTCACACTGGCGGATGATAATAATGATGATGGTCAGATTATGTTCGGGGACCATTTGGGCCTCCGGGCTAAATGGCTGTGGTCCAGTTTTGTTGAAACTCAATGTAGTAGATGAAATGTTGAGTTTCAACAAAACTAAACTATGGCCATTTAGTCTGGAAGACAAACTAAACAAGAACCAAGACACCGGCTGTGAAAGCCTACTTACAATTTTTAGATTCTTATTGGTTCATGGAGACATTATGGTGGTAATTTCAAGTTGATGCAGATGCAGCTGTATGATGGAGAAAATTTGATGTCTCCAAATTCGTGAGTTGTGTCAAATTAAGGAAAAATTGAGAAATGCTAATTCTTTCCTAGAATTGTTTAGTGGAGCAAAGGAAGAGAGGTACCATGAGTTGGAATGAAAAGTTTTCATGTATGTGCAAGAGAAAATATTTTAAAGAGTCTCTTCAAATTGGATGATGATTAATGACAGCCCATTGTTGAGCCATAGCCTCTCCTTTGTCAGGAGTTTATAGACCAAGTTCATTTTTTTTAATTACCTTATTTGCTCAAAGTTGTCATGAGTGGCATGCAGTCAACACACCTATCAATGAGACATATAGCAGGCAACTAAGGAATTACTAGATCTGTAAATTTTGCTTAGAGACCTCTTTGTTCAGGCTTAAGGATCTTTTACGAGCCTGAAAATCTTCAGACTCAGGACCCACAGCTTAAAGTCCCCCTCCCAGAGCACTTGCTCCTTGGATTTTTCCATCCTAAAAAAATGCATTGACCGCAGCCGGGTTTGAACCTGCGACCCTTGGGACCAGAGGCAAGGAGCATAACCACTAGTCCACTGTGGCTGACCTTCAAAATTGGGGAAGGTCTTAAATTCGAGGGCATCTTATATTTGGGTAAACATGATAATATTACAAACATATACATGTGTTTTGAAAAGAAAAATTAAGGCTTGAACCGGGAATTGAACCCTGGACCTCTTGTACGCACAATTATGCATTCCATTAGGTACCATACTCATGCTTAGAATGAAAGGTCTAGGATTCAAGTCCTGGTTCAAGCATTAATTTTTCTTTTCAAAATAGTATTGTCCAGTACTGGAAAGTGTTAAATTTAAAATATTACACCAATATAATAGATTTGTTTTATTTTCACTAAAGTATAATACTTAACTTTACTTGCAGATATGTGTATGTGGGTGAACATGGCCCCTACCTAGCACCTAAACAACCTGTACCATTAAGTTATGGTCGTTTGTTGTCAGGAGTGTATGGTATTACAGAAGTGCAACTCTCAGAAAATAAATGAAACTCAATTCATTATTATAATTGAATAGCCATCCAGAACAAGCTTGAACTCTCATTCCCCCCCTTTCCCAAGTTTTACATGAGAAATTATTGTTAATAGCACCTGGGACCCTTTTACCATGAAAAAACAAATAAAAAAAATTATTATTGTTACAAACTTGTTCTTGGCAGCTATTTCATATCCAATATGTATGATTTTTTGTACTTGCAAAATTTGGATGACAAATACAATAGAATTCAAACTTTATTCTCTGTGCTACCCATTTTCTTGAAAGTAGAGATATCTGTCTGGTAACTATCACTTTACAATCTTGTAACCGTTAACTTATAGTTTTGTAATTGTATTAACTTACTGATTTTGCATATGCAACTGTTTGGCCATCTTTACATAAATTCAAATATAATAGTGTTAATTCTGTCTCTGCATTTGTAAATTATCATAAATCTTATAATTATAAGTAAAAGAAATAACAAGAATGTGACTTCTATCAATAAAATATATTGATATCTGAAGAGAAAATTATATACTAAATTAATATTGAGAAGCTAAAGCTATTATTATGATAGATCAAGTCTTATACGAGAATTTCCCGGAAGGATCGGAAAATTTTCTATAGGATCGTAACAGGCCTTGGCATAATACTTGGAAGGAAGAAGAAGAAGAAGAAGAAATAAGTAAATTAATGAACACAATTATATTATTACAAATCAATGAAAAAGAGAAAAATTTTTGCCTGAACCGGGAATCGAACCCCGAACCTTTAGCTTTCCGTGCTAATGCTCTGTCCATTGAGCTTATCCAGGCTTCATTCCCATCCAAGCAGAAATCCTTCCTTTACCTTGCTCTATTGGTCCCACATTCAAATGCAATGAATCATCATTCACAAATACACAATGAATAGCTTCTATCTGAAGAAGACATGAAGCGACTCCACACAGCTATATCATTATTTACTAAATAAATATTGAGAAGCTAAAGCTATTATTATGATAGAAATAAGTAAATTAATGAAACAATTTTTCTCTTTACCATTGATTTATAATAATTTAATTATGTTCATTAATTTACTTATTTCTATTATAACAATAGCTTTAGCTTCTCAATATTAATTTAATAAATAATGCTATAGCTGTGTGGAGTCCCTTCATGTCTTCTTGAGGTAGAAGCCATTCATTGTGTATTTGTGAATGATGATTCATTGCATTTGAATGTGGGACCAATAGAGCAAGGTAAGGAAGGATTTCTGCTTGGATGGGAATGAAGCCTGGATTAGCTCAGTAGACAGAGCATTAGCACGGAAAGCTAAAGGTTTGGGGTTCGATTCCCGGTTCAGGCAAAAATTTTTCTCTTTACCATTGATTTAGAAAATTATATGCCTAGACTGGGGTTTCGCATATCACAAGATTTTGGTGCTCTCAGAAATTAAAATGTATAAGAGAAAAATTTGCATTTAGATTAGATGCCTTGGATAGCTAAGTGGCAGAGCATTAGCATATAAAGCTAAAGGTCCTGGGTTTAATCAAATCCTGGTCTAGGCATGTGTTTTTCTCTTCAAATATAATTTGTCCTTCAGTGAGAAATGTTAAATTTATAATAGAAACATTAAATTATCATATTGTTTTTTTCTTCTTCCGATCGACATAACATCAGTCGCCAAAATAGTACTGAAGATGAGACCGTTATGGTCTTGAAATCACGATCTACATAGAAGATTTGTATGAGGAGAGATAGGAAACATTTGATTTTACCATTAAAATATCATATTTGAAGAGAAAAATTATATGCTCAGACTGTAACTTGAACCTAGGACCTTTGGCTTTCTAGGACAATTAAAATATATTGAATTCATGAAAAGAAGAAAACTCATCCACCTTTATTATTTTATTTGTAGATAAGTTAGCCTCAAGCTTGTAATTTCATACTGAAGGACAAATTATATTTTATATTGCTCTTTCATGGATGTGAATATTGGCACTGATTGGCACTTGTTAACAACCAGAAGCTTAAGTATGTAGGATTGATGGTCAGGTGATAATGAGAATCTTTTTGTCGCAGGAAGGAAATTGTCGCCCATAATGCCAATTAGTGCATCTTATTGTAACCTCATATATATTTTTAATAACTTCATTATACATTTCTATAATATAAAGCCAATGATTATTATATAATCATGGTTTTTCATTGCTGTTCGTCTGATGATGATTAAAATGCCATATCAAAATTTTAACATTAAAAAATGTACTGACCGTACATGCACTCTCTAGTTAAAGAAGAGGTATCTTTCTGACAATGGCCCGATAAGATAGCAGATCCTTTATGTATGTATCTTGTACGTCCTGCACAGGGAAATGGGTGCTACCTAGCAAGAGTTTGTTGTCTAAGCTAATTTAGTTATTGTAAATCAATGGTAAAGAGAACACTTTTTTTTTTGCCTGAACCGGGAATCGAACCCCGAACCTTTAGCTTTCCGTGCTAACACTCTGTCACTGAGCTAATTTAGGCTTCATTCCCATCCAAGCAGAAATCATTCCTTTACCTTAATTTAATTTAGTTATGCTTATTTCCCTACAGATGTCAGTGACATGTGGTCAGCATATTGACTCAATGAGACATCTAGTGTGCAACTAAGGTATTACTTGGATGAGGAAGGCTGGTTTAAGTTTTCTCAGAGGCACTAATGTAGCCTTGATTTTATTTTACAAGCCAGAAAATCTTCAGACTCGGGACCTATGGTTTAAAAGTCTCTCCTGGAGGATTTGTCCCTTGGAGTTTTTTCTCCTAAAAATCAAACCGATATAGCTATCTACTGTTTGTGCAACAAAGAACATGAGTTAATGATATTATACAACTACAGAACAGGTATCTTATGTTCGAGAAACTGGACATTTGTTTAATTTCAAGTGCTAATGTTAGATAAACCACACCTCTTCCTGGATGGTATTAAATAGTATTCACTATTTACTCCTAGTTAAATAGCAATGTTCTAAAGAGTAATTGTAGCTTGTCATACATACAGGGCTACTATAAAAGAAGCAAACAAATTTAACATTTTATAAAACAAAAACTATTTTGATACCTGGAAGTACTTTGCACTGTTTGGTAGAGAATGTCTCAAAATCTAGTTTGTGAACTCACAAAATTTTTAATGTGTGATCCCCATATCACATGACACACATCAAGATGATAATCATAGCATTTGAATGGACATGCTAGATACGACAATAAAGCTCTTTCACATTGGCCACCAAGGTCTCCTGAACTTACCCCATGCAACTTTTTCTTTTGGCGATTTGTGAAAGGCAAGTTTTCAAGTTATGGTTTATTATACAGCGAAGATATATCATTTACAATATTCAGTATGTAATTTTAACAAAATTGCCATAAAATATACACTCAGATTCAACCCAGGAAGTTACTGTGTGTTTGGAATAGGGAACTGGGTTGCCATTTTAACAGTATTTTTTTAGACAAATCCTTATATAAAACTGAAGATTGCAACACAGCAGGTATATAGTTGTAAGTTGTAGCCGTCCAAGCCACCCCCTCTTAAAGAAAAAAACAGGTACCACTTGTCACTGAGCTCTTGTGGATCTATACTATCCTGTGTGAAAGTGTCAACTCTCATATTTACAGTGTGATTATAAAGTCCCAGTACATTTTGTGGATAACGTAGCGCAAATAAAACAAAAATTATAAGGTAGTTTCTACTATCAAGTTAGTGTTCAACATAACCTCCATCAATCTCAAAACATGTTTCCCAACGACGCACCGTCGCCCGGAAAACATGCACCAACATATCCTCTGCAATCATTTCACTCGCTTGGCGTATGCGTTCTTTCAGCACTTGCAGATTAGGAAACTTGGTTCTGTACACCTAGTTGTTTGATGAACCCCCAAGCAAAAAAGTCCAGGGGTGCGAGGTCTGGCGAACGAGGTGCCCAGATACGAGGAGATGTCCTTCCAATCCACCTTTTGGGAAACCTGTCATTGAGATATCCGCGTATAGCCAGAGCAAAGTGTGATGGTGCTCCATTTTGTTACAACACCACTGTATCAATGATACCATCTTGCTGTAACTGTGGCTGTAAGAAAAGTTGCAACATATCAAGATACATGTCTCCCGTGATGGTTTCCTTTGGAATCTGTTTCTAACTTCCTCGTACGACTGGCCTCTTAAACATGCAGCAACAATCTCTATCCGCTCTTCAATGGTGAACATATTTGTATCTTTCGAATGGCTGTAACAGAAATACGATATGTAAGCGATTCCTTTAAAATGTACTGAGACTTTATAATCACACTGTACTATAAAACTAGTTTGCATGCCGTAAAAGGAAAACTATGTTTTTTAAATGTTTAGTACATAGATTTGGAAAAAGTACTGCTAACCTTGCTGCTCCATCCCTCCTTAACAAACAAATACCATTATTGTGAGTTTGGTAATATCTACCCTCTGTAGGTAGGGGGACACTGGGATGGCCCATAAGGTCTGTAGTAACTTCCTGGGTTGAATTAGAGTGTAACGTGAAAATCAATGCAGAGAAAACAAAAGTAATGGCTTTTCAAGGAAGAGCATAGCAACATTTTTATAGATTCAAAAATACTGGAAAGAGTAAATTCATTTACCTACCTTGGATATACATTAACATATTTGGATGAAGTAGACATATCAAATAAGATTATTAATTTTAATAAAACCATGGAAATAATAAATTCAGTAATGAAACCTTTGCTAGTCCAGAGAGATACCAGCAGATGGTTATACAAAACCTTACCAAGACCTGAACTTTGCTTTGGCAGTGAGGCATGGACTTTGAGGAAAGGAGAAGAGAGCAGGATAACTTTTAGTGAAATGAAATTCATTAGATATGCAGCAGGATATACCAAATGGGATCACAAATGCAATGATGATATCTTGAAGGAACTATGTTTAGAACCGGTCATTGAATACATACATAGATACCAGAACAACTGGATGAATCACTTGCGATGAATGAGTGAGATAGAGTTCCCAAAGCCATGCTTCGTTATTGTCCAACAGGGAAGAGATCTTTGCGCTGTCCAAGGAAACGCTAAATACAAAATTCATCAGTGAGATCTTAACAGGCCTATAGGCCTAAGACTTGGTTGGATGAAGAAGAAGAAGAAGAAGAAGATAGATCAATGGACATTGTCAGCAGTCATCGTTTGGCATTGTTTGTTCAATACCAGTTTCACATGGAGCGAAGATCGTCCTTCACTTGTCATTTCTTTTTTAAATCAGCTGATGATTGATTATATTGATTATTGAAAATAGTTTCTTGGTCATGTAAAGCGATAATGAGTTTAAAAGACAAAATTAACAAAGCTCCTAGAAGAAGAGGATAATGATTACATAAAGTATATGTAATTCAAAACAAAAATAAATCAAAAGAAAGGAAGGAAAAATAGTTTAGAATATCTCAACCAATTAATTTTTCTTCTACAGAATAGTAGTGCGCATGCACAAATGTTTATGGAATTGTCACCAGATGGTATCACATATATATGAAATCGGTATGGCCAACCTTTGCAATAAATTCCTAAATATGTTTATGAAAAATGGATGTACACTAACCTGTCCCTGTGTAACCTAATACTTACTCACTGGCACTATCGAACCCCTAGGTTCATGGCCGCGTGGGCAAAAGCTCTCCATACATCCCAATCCTGAGCCAATGCTTTCCAATCATTCCCTGTATAATCTACTTCTGTCAAATCATAGTTAATGTTATTCTCTCACCTCATTCTTGGTCTACCAACTGGGCGCCTTCCCTCTGGCTTTCCTACAAGAAGCTTCCATGCAAGTCTCTCATTCCCCATATGTGCAACATGTCCTGCCCATCACAGTCTACGAGACTTAACTGTTCTTATTATATCTGGCTTCCTATAAAGACCATGTAGCTCATTGATATGTAGTCTTCTCCATTCACCTGTCTCTTTGGTCCAAAAATTTTACTAAGTACTTTATTTTCAAATACTTGTAATCTCCCTTCCTCCCTTAAAGTAAGAGTCCATGTTTCGCACCCATATAATATGACTGGTAGAATAATATTTTTATATATTTTCAGTTTAACGTTTTTTGAAAGGAGTTGGGACATCAAGAGTCTCTGCAATGCATAATAGCATGCATTTCCAGAATTGAACCTATGTTTAATTTCTTTGTGCATCTCATTCCTATTTGTGATTATTGTTCCTAGGTATTTGAATTCAGCCACTTCCTCAAAATTTCCCTCATTTGTCATTAGCTGTCAATTTCCATTATATAATGTATTTCTACATGTGACCATATATTTGAGGGAAGTAGATTATACAGGGGATGATTGGAAAACATTAGCGCAGGATAGGGATGTATGGAGAGCTCATGTCTGTATGGCCATGAACCTCTGGGTTTGATAGTGCCAGAGAGTTAGTTTTACATATTATTTAGTAAAATTATAAATTAATATGGAGTGCACTAACTTGTCCCATCGAAACCTAACAAAATACAGTGAGTGAACATCCATTTCCTGAAATATGTTTTTGAATTAATTGTGAATGTTGGTCATTCTGATTTCACAGATATGTCCTACCAACTGGTGTGTTTGCATTTGCACTACAATTCTGTATAACTTAGAAAAATCATTCAGAGATAAATGTTACAACTTGCATACATAGATAAATATTTAATGATTGTAAAAAAAAAGTATAGTTGCAAAACATTTGAAAGTAAGAAATGTTAAAAAATATGGAAAAAGTACCTATAGCAACAATATCACAGAAAAGTTGTATGGAAAATCACAGAACAACTTATTCTAAAGTTCAGCCAAAAGAAGAAATGTTTAAAAGGTCTCCTGAAGGCATCTTCAAGGCTTTAAAATGATAATAGCATTAACTTTAAGAATTCTTCAGATTTTTCCCTGGGCATTTTTTATCATATTTTGAATTTAATAGAAGACAAAATTGATGTACAAACATTCCTGACATAAAAATTCCTTCGATACAATACAATGTAAACAAATTTTGCTGTTTTCAATATTTCAAAAATATTTTACGTTTATGGTAAAAACACAAAGACTGTAGCCTTGGAATACTCGATGTGTAAATTTTCGATTTAGTCTGGGTTTGCTGCATTAGAATTCCCGGACTCACCATCCAGATTCAATTTTTGCTACTTTCAAAAATTCGAAATTGTTTTGTCATTTTTGGGTAATACTCGATCGGTAAATTATGCATTAGGAATCCAGGACACACCATCGATACCCGAGCCGCCGATTCTCCGGCTCTGAAGTTTAGGTCGTACGAGGGGTAAATGGAGAACTTGCCCCCTACTGCCAATAAGAAAATGGTTGTAATGGGAAGAAACGTTTGCCACAACCAATCACTGCTCTTGACGCAACTATAGCGCGCTAGTAAGGTTTGAAATTGCTGAGATGCCAGCTGTATGTCTGCTAACCGCATACATAAAGCTGCCACTCTCGCTGAATATCCATATCGGTAACACTGTCGTGAAAACGTCAAGGCCGGAGAATCAGTGGCGGCAGTCTAGACTCAATTTTTTTCATTTTCCAAATTTCGAAATTTTTAAAACTGCAAAAATTGCATCTAGAGGTGTGTCGGGGATTTCTAATACAGAAAATCCAGTCTAAATCGAAAATTTACCGATTGAGTTTTCTGAGCCTATAGTCTTGGCGTTTTTACCAAAAAGTCACAAATTTTCGAAATTTTGAAAACTGGAAAAATAGTGTGTCATTTGTGGTAAAAATCCAAGACTATAGCCTTCGAAAAACTCGATTATCAAATGTTCTACTTAGACCGGGTTTTTTGCATTATATATCACGGACACACCCTCTAGATTACATTTTTGCACTATATAAAATTTCTAAAATTTTGTCACTTTTGGGTAAAAAATCCAAGACTATAGCCTTGGAAAAGCTCAACTTTCAAATTTTCGTATTAGACCAGATTTTTTGCATTATAAATCCCGGACACGTCCTGTAGATTCTATTTCTGCAGTTTTCAAAATTTCTAAAATTTTGTCATTTTTGGGGAAAAAAATCCAAGACTATAAGCCCAGGAAAAACGCAATTTTCAAAATTTTTATTTTGACCGGATTTTTTACATTATAAATCGCGGAGTCACTCTCTAGAATGTATTTTTTCAAAATTTGTAAAGTTTGTGTAATTAAAAAAATCCAAGACTATAGCCTCGAATTTCAAATTTTAGACTTAGAACGGATTTTTTACATTATAAATCACGGGCATACACTCTAGATTGTATTTTTGTAGTTTTCAAAATTCTAAAATTTTGTCATAACTAGAGCATTGGAAAAAAATTCGATTTTCAAATTTTCGACTTAGACCGGATTTCTTGCATTATAAATCGAGGACACGCCCTCCAGATTGAATTTTTGAAGTTTTCAAAATTTCTAAAATGTTTTTCATTTTTGTGAAAAATCCGAGACTTCAGCACACGGAAGAACTCGATTTTCAAAATTTAGATTTAGACTGGATTTTTTGCATTATAAATCAAGGGCACGCCCTCTAGATTGTATATTTGCAGTATTCAGAATTTGTATTTTTTTTCATTTTTGGGAAAATATCCAAGACTTGCCTTGGAATAACTCGATTTTCAAATTTTTGACTTAGACCGGGTTTTTTTGCATTATACATCGCAGACAAACCCTCTAGATTGTATTTTTGCAGATTAAAAAAATTTGTAAAACTGTCATTTTTTTTAAAAATCCAAGACTGTAGCCTTGGAAAAACTCGATTTTCAAATTTTTGACGTAGACCGGATTTTTAAAATTATAAATCACAAACACACCCTCTATATTGTATTTTTGTAATTTTCAAGATTTCTAAAATTTTGTCATTTTTGGGGAAAAATCTAAGACTATAGTCTTGGAAGAACTCGATTTTCAAATTTTGGTCTTAGGCCAGATTTTTTGCATTATAAATCGCGGACACGCCCTCTAGATTGCATTTTTGTAGTGTATAAAATTTTTAAAAAATTGTCACTTTTGGAAAAAAAAAAATCCAAGACTATATCCCGGAAAAAACTCGATTTTCAAATTTTCGACTTTTACCGGATTTTTTGCATTATAAATCGCGGACACGTCCTGTGGATTGTATTTTTGAGGTTTTCACAATTTCTAATGTTTTGTCATTTTTGATAAAAAAATCCAAGACAAATCCTTGGCAAAAACTCGAATTTCAAATTTTAGACTTAGACCGAAGTTTTTGCATTATAAATCACGGACACACCCTCCAGATTGTATTATTGTAATTTTTGCAGGGCTATAGTCTTGGATTTTTTTCCAAAATTTTCATCACTTTAGAAATTTTGAAAACTAAAAATACAATCTATAGAGTGTGTCCGCCATTTATAATGCAAAAAATCCGGTCTAAGTCCGAAATCTGTAAATCGATTTATTTTTTCTTGGATTTTTTCCCCCAAAAATGACAGAATTTTAGAAATTTTGAAATCTGCAAAAATTCAATCTAGAGGGCGTGTCCGCGATTTATAATGCAAAAAATCCGGTCTAAGTCGAAAATTTGAAAATCGAGATATTTTTCCCAAAAATAACAAAATTTTAGAAATTTATGAAACCTGCAAAAATACAATCTAAAGAGAGTGTCCGCGATTTATAATGCAACTAACACGGTCTAAGTAAAAAAATTGTTGAATATCGAGTTCTTTTTTCCAATGCTATAGTCTCGATTTTTTCCCCCAAAAATGACAAAATTATAGAAATTTTGAAAACTGCAAAAATTCAATCTAGGGGGTGTGTCCGCGATTTATAATGCAAAAAAATCCGGTCTAAGTCGAAAATTTGAAATTCGAGTTTTTTTCTGAGGCTATAGTCTAGGATTTTTTTCTCAAAAATGACAAAATTTCTGATATTTTGAAAACTGCGAAAACACATTCTAGAGGGCGTGTCCGCGATTTATAATGCAAAAAATCCGATCTAAATCGACAATTTGAAAATGTAGTTATTTTTTAGAAATTTTTAAAACTGCAAAAATACAATCTAGAGGGTGTCTGAGATTCATAATGCAAAAATTCCGGTCTAAGTCGAAAATTTGAAAATTGAGTCTAGAATTTTTTGCCAAAAATGACAACATTTTAGAAATTTTGAAAATGCAAAAATACAATCAATAGGGTGTGCCCGCGAATTATAATGCAAAAAAATCGGGTATAAGTTGAAAATTTGTCGAAAATCGAGTTATTTTTTTCCAATGCTATAGTCTCGGATTTTTTTCCCAAAAATGACAAAATTTTAGAAATCTGGAAGACTGTCAATCTAGAGAATGTGTCCGTGATTTATAATGCAAAAAATCCGGTCTAAGTCTAAAATTTGAAAATCGAGTTATTTTTTTCTTCGATTTTTTACCAAAATTTTAGAAATTTTGAAAAACTGCAAAAATAAAATCTTGAGGGTATGTCCGCGATTTATAATCCAAAAAATCCGGTTTAAGTCGAAAATTTGAAAATCGAGTTATTTTTTTCCAAGGCTATATTCTTGGATTTTTTTTCGCAAAAATAACAACATTTTAGAAATTTTGAAAACTCCAAAAATACAATCTAGGGGTTTGTCCGCGATTTATAATGCAAAAAATACGGATAAGTCGAAATTTTGAAAATCGAGTTATTTTTTTCCAAGGCCATATATAGTCTTGGGTTTTTTTTAATTTAAAAAAAAAAATTATTATTTTTTTATTATTCCGGCTTTTACAATGAATATACATTTTTCCGGTACCCATGTTCACAGTTAACTACACTTGTCTACAATTCTTTTTCCATTATCGTTTACAACATTTTCTCCATGTGGACCTATAATTTTACTTTGTTTTTGTCTTCCTGTTCTGCTGTTGAAATCCCCTGCCATAATTAAATCTCTTCCTGGTCCAATTTCTTCTATTATTGAATTTAATTTGTTGAAAAATTCTTCTTTTTTTGTACTGTTTTGATCTTCACTAATTGCGTAGACACCCAAAATAGTGAATTTGTGTCCATATAACTTCAAATTTATTCTTATAATATTTTCATCAATAGGTTCCCAGTCTGTAACATAACTTTTTGTATTTATTCTTCATGAGTATGGCAACTCCCCGTTGTGCCCTTTGATGCTTTTTTACCCCACTATAATAATATGTGTAAGATCCTTTCTTTTCTATTCCGGTTCCTTTCTTTTTAGTTTCTGTAAGGATCATGATGTCTTGATTTTTTCTTTCTAATTCTTTGCATACTTACTCACTGGCACTATCGAACCCGTAGGTTCATGGCCGCGAGGACATAAGCTCTCCATACATCCCTATCCTGAGCTAATACTTTCCAATCATTCCCTGTATAATCTACTTCCCTCAAATCATAGTTAATGTTGTTCTCCCACCTCATTCTTGGTCTACCAACTGGGCGCTTTCCCTCTGGCTTTCCTACAAGAAGCTTCCATGCACGTCTTTCATTCCCCATACGCGCAACATGTCCTGCCCATCGCAGTCTACGAGACTTAACTGTTCTTATTATATCTGGCTTCCTATTAAGACCATGTAGTTCATTGTTATGTTGTCTTCTCCATTCACCTGTCTGTTCATCTCTCTCTGGTCCAAAAATTTTCCTAAGAACTTTATTCTCAAATACTCGTAATCTCATTTCCTCCCTTAAAGTAAGAGTCCAGGTTTCGCATCCATATAATATAACTGGTAGAATAATAGTTTTATATATTTTCAGCTTAACGTTTTTTGAAAGGAGTTGGGACATCAAAAATCTCTGCAATGCATAATAGCATGCATTTCCAGAATTGAGCCTATGTTTAATTTCTTTTTGCATCTCATTCCTATTTGTGATTATTGTTCCTAGGTATTTGAATTCAGCCACTTCCTCAAAATTTCCCTCATTTGTCATTAGCTGTCCATTTCCATTATATACTGAATTCTACGTGTGACCATATATTTAGTTTTACTGATATTTATTTCCAGTCCTAATTTCTTAGTGTTACTCAATAGTGTGTGCGTGTTGGCCTTTAGTATCTCCTCGCTATCGGCCAGTAGTACTACATTATCATAAGTAATGCCACGAGTGATTTCCAAATTATCGATAAATTCACGACTCACGAAGTGATGAGTGAATTTATCTAGAGAATTTGGAAATCAAGAGTGGCATTTGTGAGGACTATTTTAACGAATAAAATTAAGCTGTTTACTCACAAACCATTATTTAACTATACTTATTTTAAAATATTTATATATTTTATGTAAACGGCGATGTTTGAAAACAAATGAGAAACTATAGGTTCGCTTCATTTGCTTCTTTTGTTTATCACTGCAACCAGATCATACTATTTATTGCCAAAGGAACGCAATATTGTAAGAATGCTCTCTAGTGGAGAAAAAATTAAACACATCAAACTGTATATTAATTCATTTGTGATGTCGTATGATGTAAATATGACAATTATATTTTTCTGGATTGTTACCTGGGAAAAAATACATTTAAGAAAGTGAAAACAGTGGTTTCTTTTTTTTGGTGGTATAATCAATTGCTACAAATGTTGACATGTATGCACTATATATACAATCTGGTAGCCGTATTTCTTATAGGCTCAGTCACTGCAAAATAACGGTCAGACCTGTTCAGAATATTAAAAAGGAGGAGCTTTGTTTAAATATGGTAATTATAACACTGATAAATATTTCGTGAAACACGACTCTGATTGGTTGTAAAACAGAAATCATTGAAACGTGATTGGTCATTGACTCCCATTTGGGACATGAGTTAAATAGTCATAAGTAATGCCACGAGTGATTTCCAAATTATCGATAAATTGACGACTCACGAAGTGAGGAGTGAATTTATCTAGAGAATTTGGAAATCAAGAGTGGCATTTGTTAGGACTATTTAACAAATAAAATTAAGCTGTTTACTCACAAATCATTGTTTTAACTATAGTTATTTTAAAATATTTATATATTTAATGTAAACGGCGATGATTGAAAACAAATTAGAAACGATAGGTACGCTTCTACTGCTTCTTTTGTTTATCACTGCAACCAGATCATACTATTTATTGCCAAAGGAACGCAATATTGTAAGAATGCTCTCTAGTGGAGAAAAAATGAAACATCAATCTGTATATTAATTCATTTCTGATGTCGTATGATGTAAATATTACAATTATATTTTTCTGGATTATTACCTGGGAAAAAATACATTTAAGAAAGTCAAACAGTGGTTTCTTTTTTTGTGTGGTATAATAATTGCTACAAATGTTGACATGTATGCACTATATATACAATCTGGTAGCCGTATTTCTTATAGGCTCAGTCACTGCAAAATAACGGTCAACCTGTTCAGAATATTAAAAACGAGGAGCTTTGTTTAATATATGGTAATTATAACACTGATAAATATTTCGTGAAACACGACTCTGATTGGTGTAAAACAGAAATCATTGAAACGTGATTGGTCATTGACTCCCATTTTGGGGCATGAGTTAAATAGTCAGCATAAACTAACAGCTTATTAATACCATTGAGTTGTAAGCCTTCCTCACTCTCTAAAGATTTAATGGCATGCTCTAGTACAAAATTAAATAGTAGAGGAGATAGTGCATCTCCTTGCTCAACACATTCTGGATTTCAAAAAGTGTCTGAAAAACTGTTTGCCTACACGCACCCTACTCTTTGAGCCATTTAGACACATTCGTATAAGTCTAACTAACTTTTTAGGAATTCCGAACTCCAGCATGGATACTATATAACTTTCCCTCTTAATTGAATCATATGCTTTTTTGGAGTCTACATATAGTTGATGTACAGTACCATTATATTCCCATTTCTTCTCTAAAATCTGTCTTAAACTGAAAATCTGATCTGTTTGTAGACCTGTTTCTTCTAAATGCACATTGATGATCTCCTAGAAATGTCATCAATATAGGGAGTAAGTCTGCTTACTAATATATTTGTTTAGAATTTTGTACGAAGTTTGAAAGTAATTGAGATGCCCCTGTTAGTTGTTTGCAATCAGTTTTTATCTCCTTTCTTATAAATTGGTACGATAATTGATTCCTTCCATTCATCTGGAAGAAGCGTCTTTTCCCAAATCATACTAAGCAACCAGCGTATCTTGTCCATCAATTTTTCTACTCTGTGATTTTATCAGTTCTGCTGGGATCTCATCTGAACCTGATGCTTTATCTACATCTTCAATTTTTCAATCGCCATTTCAACCTCTAATGCACTTGGCTCTGCGACTAGCATTTTTGCTGTCTGTAAATTATCCTCCTCAATGTCCTGTTCTGTATGTACATTATTAGCTGATTAAAGTAACCTTTCCATCTATTTAATATACTCCTAGAATCTGCAATCATATCCCCATTTTTCATTTCGAATTATGTTTGTTCTAGCCTGGAAACCCTTTCTTTCTCTATTACTAATTCCCTGATATATTTCTCTAATGTTCCTATTTTTTGCATTCATTTCAAGATCATTAATCTTCTCTCTCAAATATTCCCTCTTTTTACTCTTTAGTAACTTGGTGGTTTCCCGTCTAAACACTAACCCAATTGCTCTAAATTTACCTCGTTTTGGTTCGTGTTTTACCATTTCATTTTTTGCTAGCTTTCTTTTCTTTACAATGTCGGCAACATTCCTCATCAAACCATTTCTTGTTTTGCCTGCTTTTTTTTAACAACCAATGCTTTCTGATTGCTGACCAATTTGATAGTATCTCTTATAGCCTCCCATTCTTTATTTATATCAGTTTCTTCTTCTTTTGTCACATTGTCATCTGAAGATTCCAGTACTTCACAAATCTATTAGCAATTTTGATTTGGTATTCTTGTCGCATTTCATCATTTTTCAAGTTTTTTAATTCATAATTTTACAGAATCATCTTTAGCGTTTGTTCCTCTCATAAGCGATAGCCGTTTGTCTGTTTTTCACTCTGACCAGATGTGATCCGAATTGCAGTCTGTCCCTCTAACTGATCTAATATCAATGATGCTACTGTGCCAGCGTTTATCCACTAATACATGATCTATCTGGTTCCGAGTTTCTCCATCAGGGGGGGGGGGGGGGGGGGGGGGGGGGGGGGGGGGGGGGGGGGGGGGGGGTGGTTTGTTCCTTCTTTTTTTATTTATGAATATCCTTATGCTGTGAATGTTGTGCTCTTAGCACAATGAGATTCTTCGATGTGGGCAAATGTGACTAATCTAATCCCGTTGTGTCGTTACTATCTTCATGAAGACCTGAATTTGCCTATTGTTGGTTTGAATATATCTTCCCGCCCCACTTTTGCATATTAAAATTCTCCTAAGACAATTTTCATATGATATCGTGAAAGGCCTATCAAATATAGCATTCTAATTCTTCGTTAGAACTCATCCTTGATCTTGTCATCTTTATCTTCTGTGGGGGCATGTACATTTACATTTATAAAATCATGTCGTTTACCCTTTAGAATTATGTATTGTTATCCTATCACTAACAAAACTTAATATCTCGGATAGCGGATAGGATCCTCCTTCTGACTAAAAAAACCCGTTCCAAATGCAGGTCTTTCTGCACCCCCGTAGTGTAATGTGCAAAGCTTCCTGATTCCTGGACTACCTTCTCCTGGCCACCTAACTTCCTGTTAAAGCGACTATATCCAATGGCGATTTATCTATTTCCCGCGTTAATATCTCTAGTGCCTCCGCTATTATAATAAAGTCCTAACATTCCATGTTCCTAGGAAACATGGTCCCATGTGTTTGAGCATTTGGCATGGGTCTCCATGATGAAAGTAGTCCCCCGCCCGGAGAACCGAATGGGGGATTATTTGACCTCCGGAAAATTTTACCCCAGATGAATCCATGTCCTCATTTTTGACGATTGTATTTTTACGGTGAAAGATCGTCACTCTTTCACCCAAGGTACTTTTTTCGTCTGGCTTATCCACCTTCGACCAGTCCGGCATGGGTAACCCTTTCGGCAGCAATGCTACCGCCGGCATAGCTCTCAGGATCATTTAAGCACGCAAGCCACTCCACCACGACAAGGTAAAGATACCATGGAGGGATCATATTATAATAGTCGAATGATATTGTGAAAATAAACACAGATCCTTCTAAATGAAGTTGGCGTTGGTAGTGATCTACCTGGCAGTGGACGAAACGAGAATTATAGATTAGTAGGCCTATATGTGGAAAGAATTGTTAATGTTTGTCTCGAATGGTGTAGTGGTCTTGCACACTCATATGAATACGAGAGGTCCACGGTTCGATTCCTGGTTCAGTCATTAATTTTTCTTTTCACAATATCATTAGGCCTATAATACTACTGCATTACTTTATGGGAGTGAAACTTGGGTAATGACTAATGACCAAAAAATTACAAAGTAGAATACAAAGCGTAGAAATGAACTTCCTTAGAAGAACAAAAGGCTGCAAAAGAATGGATTGGATAAAGAATTAACAAGTAGAAACAGAGTTAAATACAGACAATAGCCTATCTATTGAATGATAAAAATCAAAGAATATAGAGAAAAATGATTTAGACATATAAAAGAACGAATGTAACAAGATTACCAAAATGCAGCATTTAACTACAAGCCAAGAGGTTCAAGGAATGTAGGAAGGTCAGTGAAAAGGTGGACAGAACAACAGTGAGGCGGAACAGGCAATTTGCCTAGCCCATGAAGTGTAGAGGAAGAACACTATTTAGTTACGCTTACTTCCCTGTATATGTCAGTGAGTGACTTGTGGTCAGCACATCGCCTCAAATGAGACATCAAGTAAGCAACTAAAATATTACTTAGATGGGGAGGTCGCTTAAATGTTGCTGAGAAGCACTGATCTAGGCTTGAGGTTCTTTTACGAGCCCGAAAATCATCAAACTCGGGACCCACGGCTTAAAGTCCCTCCCAGAGGTCTTGGATTTTGTCATCCTAAATATCCGTTTGAACGCGCGAGCCTCGGAACTAGGGCAAGGAACCGAGGCCGAATATGATATAAATGAGAAAATAAAATAGGCTACAGCCTACACCCCTAGATGTTATACTTGAAAAATCTGCGCAAAATAAAACACGTAAAGGAAACAGTGGTTTGTAGAGAGTGTGTTGGGATAATACATAGGCGACAGAAGGAAGAATACAAGAAGTGTGCGTTCTCCATATTTATTCAGTTCGGACGCGAGGGGGCACGTTAGGGCAGACGTGCGTATACAACTTACAAAGCAATGCCAAGCTTTGTTGTTGATCCTATGTTTAACATTAACATAGAAATCAACTTGTCAGCCTCCTCTACAACAAGAAATTCACATCTATCTTCTCCCATTCAATATGATGTAGGATACATAACAAAATATATGAGACAATAGCAGAGAAAATAGTAGGCCTACATTGTTTTAGTCTGATAAAATAATTATGTGGGCCTAAAATATTACCGAATTCCAAGGAATCAGCATATTGAGGTTGTTCAAATGAAAACCGAAAAAATGACAAAAGTTAGGACTATAAATATCTAGGACTGTGTGTGTAGGCCTATGTGTGTGTGTGTGTCTATGTATCTGCTAATTCTCAGCAGCAGCATTTTTTTCGGAATCAAACTAGTCATATAGGCCTAATAATCATTTTTAAGAAGTAAGACACATTTCGTTAATCACCAAAATCAGATCATTAGGAGTGATGGTTTCAACTGAAGTGAAAGGTATAGGCCTTACAAATCGCTCTAGCGATTTTCTAAACGAAACTCAGTAGCTACTGTTTATAGGCCTATCTTTTATATGTTAGGCCTATGTATGCCTAAAGTTTTTCTGTACATACTTTTTTTACTAGTTACTGGCAGAGAAGTCATTGTGACCAGTTTAAATAAATGAAAATATAATAATAATAATAATAATAATAATAATAATAATAATAATAATAATAATAATAATAATAAAAATATAATAATAGACCCTATTATTATTGATGTTGTTATTTTATTATTCAGCTTTATATAAGTTATTAAACCTCATAAAACTTGTTCTGTTCTCATTGTTGAACCCATCTTGTTTTCGTACTTTCTACATTTCTTCTGCCCTTTGGGTTGTATTTCGTTAGTTTTGGTACCCATTTGCCTTTCAATCTTTGTGGGCCCTATTATGTTGTTTCCAATAATTTAATACCTTGATTTGTATTACTTTTTTATATTATTACTATTATTATTATTCTTATTATTAGGCCTATTATTATTATTATTATTATTATTATTATTATTATTATTATTATTATTATTATTATTATTATTATTATTATTATTATTATTATACTTAGGATTTTCTACAATGCTGTATTTTTCAACCAAAACAACAAAACAAAGTTAAAGTAATAGCCTACATAAAATGTCCACTTATTTATTTTCTTTCTCTATTGCTATATCCAACCCATCTATGTATCCAGACTTTTCAGTTGCTTAGGCCTAGATCTTCTTGATCCATTTATCGTTTTCCTTACTCGTTTCTCTAATTTTTTTTCCTATATCTCACCTGATGACGCCAAAAGAGCAGTATTACGTATTAAATCTAAAGCACAAGGAATAGACAATATAACAATAACTCTCCTGCAAAAAATAATAGACATTATTCTCCCAACAATACCCACATTTTTAATGCCTCTATAATGACCGGGACCTATCCCAGACTCTGGAAAATGGCTCTAGTTCGTCCTACACCGAAATCAAACACTCCCACAACACTCGATGATTATAGACCAATTAGTATTCTTCCCTGTTTATCTAAAGCACTGGAACACATAATACACTCACAGTTAACAGACTACCTCACCACACACGACTTACTGATGAACATCAGTCTGGTTTTAGAACAGGACATCACACAAGTACTGCACTACTTGACATTGTAGAGGACATAAGAGACTCAATGGACAAAAGCAAACTCACCGCAATAGTCCTACTCGACTACAGCAAAGCCTTTGACACAGTAGATATAGACTTAATGCTAGCGAGACTAAAGACACTACATCTGTCGGAAAACTGCCTTGATTGGTTTGCATCTTATCTCACTAATCGTCAGCAATCAGTTTCTGTTAATAATCGCATTTCTTCCTGGCGCTTGGTGAGGAAAGGGGTACCTCAAGGCGGCGTCCTCGCTCCTCTTCTCTTCTTGATTTATATTAATGACGTGACCAAGAAACTACAAAACTGCAAGCATCATCTTTACGCCGACGACCTACAGATTTACACACACTTTAGGCCTGACGAAATTAATGAATATATTGACAAAGTAAACACTGACCTCAGGCATATATCTTTATGGTCCAGACAATATGGGCTGAAACTAAATGTAAACAAAAACGCAAGCAATAATTATCGGACATCCAAGGCTATTACACCTCATAAACAATGGCAATATGCCGGCTGTCATATTAGATAATGAACAAATTCCTTGTACCGACGTCGTTAAAAACTTGGGATTTTACTTAGATTCTAATTTAAAATGGCATGAGCAAGTAAAACAAACATCTAAAAGGATCTTCTCCATAATGCATTCCCTAAAGCGACTTAAACATTTTCTTCCTACAACTCTTAAAGGAATTTTAATCCAAACTTTAGTGATGCCGCATTTTGACTACTGTGACGTTCTACTAACTGACATAGGCCTAAGTGACGGATTGTCGGACAAACTGCAGCGTGTCCATAATATGTGTATCAGATTCATATTTAATGTTCGAAAATACGATCACATTTCTCCATTATTCCACGAATTGTCATGGCTACATCTAAAAGAGAGAAGAAAATCGCACTGTCTAATTCTCCTATTTAAGATCCTACATACCTCGATTCCCAATTATTTATCATCCCGTTTCCAGTATCTATCCACAAACCATAACTTAAACACAAGATCACAACATAGTCTCTTACTTAATATACCGCAACATAGGACATCACATCACTCCATGTCATATACCATCTTCACTTCTCGCAACTGGAATTCCCTACCACAAGAAATAAGGGACTGCCGGACATTGGCATCTTTTAAAAGAAATCTAAATTTATATTTGCTCCAAACTCGACTTCATTATTATCCAGTGTAAGATATATATATATATTAATTGGTGTTTCCCGTATAATGTATCATATTTATATTATTATTATTATTATTATTATTATTATTATTATTATTATTATTATTATTATTATCGTATCATTATTGTTATTACCCTATAAAATGTTTGTTGTACATAACATTTACATTGTTACATTTATTGTATCTTTAACTGTTTATAATTAGTAGGCCTACAGTGTATATCTATATTTGTCGAATATTTATTTGTATTTGTGCTGGTTGAGTGGAAGAGAGGGCCTTATGGCCTTAACTCTGCCAGAATAAATAAAGTATTATTATTATTATTATTATTATTATTATTATTATTATTATTATTATTATTATTATTATTATTATTATTATTATTATTATTATTATTATATTATTATTATTGTTCATCCCTTTATTTATTTTGGCAATCTTTCACATTCCATTCTTACATCCACATACCATTATAATATTTTTCATGTAGGCCTATCATTTCTATAGCCCATTCATTAAACGTCTTATTTCTATATTCTTTATCTTTTCTTTCTTTGCCTTACTGGTTGATCTACTAAAGAAGTCTAATTCAATATTCCTTCCCGTAGTCTGCAGGCCGATATTATGGACTCTTACTTAAGGGAGGAAAGAAGATTACAAGTAGGCCTATTTGAGAATAATGTTTTATGGATTTTTTTGGGCCAAAAACAGATGAACAGACAGGTGAATGGAGAAAACTACTTAATAGTGAGCTACATGGTATGTATAGGGAGCCAGATAGATATAATAAGAACAGTTAGCTCTCGTAGACTGCGATGGGTAGAACATGTGGCACGAATGGGGAAAGAAAGAGGTACATGGAAGCTTCTTGTAGCAAAGGCAGAGGGAAAACGCCCAGTTGGTAGACCAAGAATGAACTGGGAGAATAACAATATATGATTTGAGGGAAGTAGATTATACAGGGGATTGGAAAACATTATCTCAGGATTGTGATGTATGGAGAGCTTATGTCCGCGCGGCCATGAACCTACGAGTTCGATAGAGCCAGTGAGTTAGTTAGTCTGTATTACCTATTAGCTATAATCCACCCAATGAGCCTAATATTTTGCTTATGAATTATTTATTAGGCCCTATTATCATTATTATTATTATTATTATTATTATTATATTATTATTATTATTATTATTATTATTATTATTACGATGGCCGAAGCAACTATATGAATGGCATCCGAATAGAAAGAAGAAAAGAGGAAGACCAAGGTTAACATGGAAGGAAAACATGAAGACAGTAATGCAAGCTAGAGGGCTAAGCATCGAAGATGCCCAAGACCGTAGGCTTTGGAGGTTTGGCACGGGAAGACGGCAGCAGCTGTAAAAACCCGAAGATAGAGATAGAGATTATTATTATGAGGGCCTATCGTTATTATTTACGTTGTTAAATAGAATTCCAAATGCTTTCTAATTATTAAGTTATATACTATCTCTCTTCTCCTCTTCACTCTAGTTTAACGACTCTCTTTATAGGTAAATTTACTTACCCCTTGCCATCCTGGCCTTATGTGAACACAACCTGTCCGGAGAGGTTTTCCAACTCATCATGTACTTACTGTTTTAACCACACAAGGACGTGAAGAACCGCCCAGAATGAGTGGACCACCTCCGAGGTAATAGGAGCATTTAAGGCAAGATTCATTCATTCTTACCATATAAGACGAATATGATAGGACAACGGGTGATTGTGATGGCCTGATGATGTTCAGGGACCATTTGAATCTGAACGAATCTCGACATTTATTTTGCATGTGAGGAAAACCCCCGAAAAATCCCAGGAAATTTGTTCCGATCGGGTATTGAACTCGGGGCATATGAGATCACGAAGTTAACCCGAGATCTAATTAATTATCCACAAATTAAAAGCTTAATATGATTAAATTTGTTTATATCATATCAAAAAGTCGTAGACCTATATCTGTTATTTGGTTTAGAGGACCTAAGATGTTTTATCCACATGTAGGCCCAGGGTTACAGTTGCTATTATTCCTTATAGCCTATATTACGTTGTAATTTGTATTTTCCATTGACATGGACGGCTCTTGTGTTGCTAAGATCTTTTCATTCCTAGCTTCTTTTCATATGTACAAAGCCTCGGGAAGGAAGTGAACGACAAGACGTGATATTATATTTTATACAAAACACAACGTACACTATTCTGAGAAATGAAAGAAAGAAGCTTCAAGGAACATAAACTTACTGCAGTTCTCTTGCTTATTGACAAACTAAATCAACTACAGACTGGGAATACGTTCTTATGTCATTATATTATAATGCCCTATAGATGATTTGGAACTTCTGATGGATATCGTAAACCAGTGGCGGTCGGTGCTGTGACTCTCCATTACAATTTGAAGGCCTATATATTTTTTAAACGCGATATTTAATTGGCATCGCTGATCAGAAACAAATTAAATTAAAACTTGGTTCTAATAGTTGAAATGAGGTGAAAAAGTCTAATATCATCATCAAAAGCATTTTTTCATTAAGTCTTCTGATCTGGTCCGTTTCAGACTGGAAGCAGGTCTTTCCAATGCTTCTATGGATTTCTTTTCCCAACAGATCTGATACGTTGTTTGTTATTCTATTGTGCGGTTATTTCAGTTGTTCAAGTAAATCTTCTTTGCTGTCAACGTTATTTCTATTCGGATATCCTCGTTCTGTTTGTTTGTGTCTAGAGAGCAAAACCTTCCAATGGCCTCAGAAATTTAATTTCGGGAGTTTACATTCTTTGAAGTCTTTAGCAGGAGAGCCAAATTTAGGCTAAACAAAATAAACTAAACCGAATTACTTTCCAGAGGAAGGTTGCTGTCAAATCTTCAGTAGAGAAGAACCAGTAATTGGGAGTGAAAAGAGTTGCAAGATTCAAATTTAAACGAAACGATTCGAGTCGATATTTGGGTTCCCGAACGACAGAGCTATGGAATAGGGTTTGGCCTAAATGTAAAGCAAAAAAAAAATCCATCCTTATGTACAATAAGGTCTATCCCAAACTTGAATAGGCCTATAACTTACGTAACAACACATAAAATGCGTTAAGGGGGGGAAAAAAAAAAACATTTAAAATTGATTTTTCTTTACATTACGGATCTGATGCACCACAAATGGAGCGGCCACTGATTGTAACGTTAAGATAATAGTAGGCTTATAACGTAATATTAATTTAGTTAAGAATATAAAGACAAATTGGAACAAGTTAAGTCGTTTAAATAATATTTAAGATCGATTGTTAATAGTAGGCAAAATAAGAAGAGATAAAAGAGAGAATTCTACTTGCCAATATCGCTTATTTTGTAAATTAAGATCTATTTAGGCCTAAAAGTAAATTAGCCCATATAAAGAGGAGTCAAAGTGTAGGCCTAATCATATTGGACACCCGTCCTGACATATGCTTACAAGTGGAATCTGCGTTTTTAAATAAACAAAAATTATTGATAGCCTATTTGAAAGAAGGATAATGAGAAGATTATATGGACCTACTAGAGAATCAGATGGTATATGGGGAATAAAGTTCAATGAAAAACGTTACAGAATATTAAAACATGAAAACATTATCAGCTTCATAAAATCACAGAGATTAAATTAGTTTGGACATGCATACAGGATGCAGATTGAAAAGATATTTAAGTGGAAATCACCAGTACGCACACGAAAGTAAGTTGATAAAAACACAGACGCGAGGATAATGTAAATAAGAGATTTAAGATCTAGGCCCTTTGTAAAAATAAAAAAAAAACTGAAAGTCCAGTTCTTAGGATGGGAAGAGACGGAAACGAATAGGTATTAATTGAGAAGTCCAAAATGTTCACGAAATAGCTAATGTAATAATGGTAATAGTAATAACAATAATAATAATAATAATAATAATAATAATAATAATAATAATATAATAATAATAGGCCAAATAGTTTTGACTTAAGGCCACATTGCCTTATCTTCCACTCAATCAGCCGGGGTATAAAAACACATACCATTAGGGGCCTAAGTATTTCTACACTCTAATTACGTCCACCGCTGTGATTCGATTCCCGGTCGGGACAGTTTTTCTGGGTGAGGTTTTTATCGGGGTTTTTCCTCACCTGTAAGACAAATGTCAGGAAAGCTTTAAGGACCAAACGGTCCCCGAAATCATATGGCCATCGCAATCATCATCATTCACATTCATCTTAGGTTAAGCTTAGGATTAGGGACTCTCCTGGCGCACCATTATCATCATCACCCATCATATCATCGGGGCAACGTAACCCCGCCTTCCAGGCGCCCCAACCTCAGAAGTGGGTTACAAGTACGCCATGCCAGGAGAGAAACCATGAATGTCGAAAGACAAACCTGGGGCATTTGAAAAAAAAAACACCAATTACTGTAGGCTATAGGCCTATCTGAAGCTAATATTAGACACCCTTAACCCAAAATTGCACTTAAAAAAGAAATGCAATGGATTTAAATAATGTAATAATCTTAAATAGACCTACAAACAAATTATAATTTGTCAAATAACTAATGGCATTAAAAAAATGCAGAGCTTTTAGAAATGTTGTCAATTTTTGCTTGAAAGGGACTATTGATCTGATCAGTTCCTGATTTCGGCTAGTAATAAATTTCATTAGGCCTTAACGATAATTGTAGTCATGATCATCATCATCACTCCAGGGATTAGGCAATTGCCCGTTCCGACTTCATAATGCATCAGCCCAACGTCTTCTAGGTCTTCCAACATCACGTCTTCCTCTTGCTTGATAATTTCTTGCTAACAATGGATATCTCTCCTTACTCATTCCATCCATGTGATCAATCCATTTCTGTCTGTAATTCGTGACATTATCCAATAAAGGCTGTACTTTCAATTCTTCTCTTATATCCTCATTTCTTCTTCTATCAAGTCTTCTACATCCTTTTACTTGTCTTAGGAACCTCATCTCCGCCGTCTGTATTCTACCCTTCTGTTTTTTCACCGGAGCCCAAGTTTCACATCCATACAATATTGTGGGAACCGCCATAACATTATACATTTTTATCTTGGTTTATTTTCTAATTTTATTTTTGAATGTTCTCTGTATTGTTCCACACACCGTCTGAAATTTATTTATTTTGGAGTCAATATATCTTTCCACATTGTAGCCAACATCACAGCCCAAATATTTGAAACTAGACACCTGTTCTATACTTTGATTTTCTAAAATAATTTTGGATCTCACTGGATCTCTTCCTCTAAAAGCCATGGTCTTCGTTTTCCTTACAGAAATCTTTAGATCGCATAATTTACATATTTCATTTAATGCATGCATTGATTTCTATAAGTCATCTTCATTTTTCTGTAGAAGATTATTTATGCACACTTTATTATCCATTCTTATTCCTGGATTCACTAAAACTTTCCATTTATTTAAAATATCGTATATATATATATATAAAACAAAGTGAGCGATAAACTACATCCTTGTCGTAATCCAGTATTTGTTTTGAATGTATCTGTTCTTTTGAATCCGGTATATATAATTATATTTGTGTCTTCATATAATTTCTTTATTGTTTCAACAAGGCACAGCGGGTATCCTTTCATTCGTAATATTTCCCATAATTTTTGTCTGTTTACTCGATCGAAGGCCTTGTCCAAATCTATAAATCCTATGTGAGTTTCTATGTTATGTTCTCTTCTCTTTTCTATGAGTTGTTTCAGTGTAAAGACATTGTCTATGCATGACCTTCCCTTTCTGAATCCACTTTGATTTTCATTTATTATTACTTCTGTTATGTTTCTCAATCCATTATTTATTATTTTCGTATATATCTTGTAGCCAGTATTCATTAAGCTAATCCCTCTGTAATTCTCGCAATTTCTCCGGTCTCCTCTTTTGAATATATTCTTCACAATTGCTGTTTTCCAAGTGGTTGGAATCCCATAGGTCTGCCAACATATATTAATTAGATGAAGTATTCGTAGTTTACACAATATTCCACTATATTTGACTAACTCCATATTTATATTATCTAATCCTGTTGCTTTCCTATTCTTAGTGGTTTTCAAAGCCATTTCTAATTCATTTATGTCTATTACATCAATATTTTCCACTTTTATTTCTTCCTCATTGTTCTCTTTTCCTTCAATTTCCTGCTTTTTCCAAAGTTTTTCATAATGTTGGATCCATTCTTGTTCTGGGATTATATTTAATCTGGCAGAATCTTTCTCAGTCTGATTTAGATGTTTCACTAATTTATAACCCATTTCTTGTCTTCCATACATATCATGTTCTACTGAGCTTATAAATTTATCCCATGACTCCTGGTGGGCTTTTCTTATATTGCTTTTAGCAATTCTCCTTTTCATTTTATATTCTTCATAATATTCTTCTGTTTTCAGTCGTAAGTATGTATGATATGCTTTTTGTTTTTCATTCACTGCATTTTGTATATTCGCATTCCAAGTTCTCAAGCCCTTCCTATTTCTTATTCTATGTTTCTTTCCTAATAGGCCTATCTCATTTGCTGTTTTATGTATTACTTTTGATATATTTTCCCATTCAATATTTATATCTTCTGACGTCGCTATCTCTGATATATATTTATTCATTCTGCTTTCATAATGTTGTCTAATACTTTGATCTTGTAATAAATATACTTTATATATCCTACTTCTTCTTGGTTTCTTTTGTTCTTTATATTATTTTTCCGTCATTTAGCTTTTATGTTTATTTTACTTATCACGAGATAGTGATAAGAGTATATATCGCTGCCTCTATGTACTCTCACACATCTTTTACCAAGGCTCCTAGCTTGTTGTTTTACGATTAAATAGTCAATTATTGATCTTGAGTTATATCCACTTCTTTGTATAGCCTATTTATGTATGTCCTTTTTTTCGGAAATAGGTATTCATTATTTTTAATAGATTATAGGCTGAAAACTGTCTCAAATCCTGTCCATTATCATTTATTGTTATTTATATCCATTATTTTCCTATTACATTAGGTATAGGGACATTGCCTACCCTGGCATTTAAGCTCTCCACTTATTATTAAATGATGATCTTTTGTATATTTATCAACTAATGTTTGTAATGTTTTTTAGTCCTATTTTTTTTTCTGTTTCTTTCTTCTTTCTTACCTTCCTCTGGGGCATACACAGCAATTATCATCATATATCCTCTTTCAATTTTAAATTCTGGCTATCAGGATTTGTTTCAATTTATAACTAATAGCTTCATCAATTTGTTCTTTCCAGGTTGCATCTATGAAATTTGGTTCTTCTTACATATTTTCATACTATTAAAATTGCTACTCCACACTGCGCGCTCTTGTTGTCTGTTCTACTCTGCTATACAACATAGTATAGTGTTTTAAAGTCCTTTGTTCCTTTTGGTTTCTTTTTTGTTTCCTGTTATTGTTGCTATATTTATTTATTTTTTCTTTAATTCCTCTTTCTAATTCTTCTTCTTTTGTATTTATTCCCCTTACGTTCCAATTTCCTAATTTCAAAATGTCCTTTATATTCCAAATCGTATCCTCCTTTATCTTGCTTGGGGTCGGTTCCTTTTATGACAATCCGGCTGATTTCCATGAAGCTTCTCAGTAAGATAAATGTCTCCTGGAAGCGTTACGAGCGCTTCGCAGGACAAGGATGGTGGAAACATGCTCCTCTGGGTATCCACCCCCCAAGAGAGGGCTGCTTCTTCCGCTCTTCAAGCCCTACAAGTTTAGTTGTGCTATTCCTTGTCGCCCTGTTGACCGTTGAAGACTTGACGAAGATGTGGCCGCCGCAATATGGATACAGACGCCATTCCTTCGTTGTGAGCTATACTTAGTTCCCCTCGCCTCTTACCCACCAGCAAGATTAACCTAAGTCAATCTTCCCCCGTAGGGTCGTCTGGTTCATCGGGTTACTAAGCCCCCCCCACCACGTCAAGGTGATAGCTCCTGGGGGAGCATGAAGAAAAAAATATGCTTATTGTGGGTCTAGTCGTAGGCCTATGGAAAACTGAGTTATTAAATTAGAATAAATGTTACAAATACCATGTATACCTACCTAATTGCAGTAGCCTACTCTACATCAGGGGTTCTCAATTTTTGTTTTGTTTCGAGAGACACCACTATTCCTATTTAAAGATAGTTTTAACACCTCAGGTCATTATCGTGGACATTCAAAATCTGGTTTGTAAGAACCGACATTTTATTCAGAGGCTACTTTTTCAATCTTAAAGTTATTTTCAGGCCACAAGTCTGTGACATGGGATATATGGCTTTATTTCTTTTTCAAAAATTGTCATAACTTAGTTAATGTCTATTCAGGATTGTTACGTTTTTTTAAATCGTCGATTCTGATGTGAATTGAATCCACTAAATTCGAAATATTGATCCAATATTGTAACCACTAGACCACCAGGATGGGCAGATATAGGCCTAAGTAGACTTATTCATGGCAGAAAATAAAATTATAATTAAGTGTCATTCCGAAATTCTGCTTTTGCCCAGAAGATCATGTCCAGTGTAAAGTCGAAACTGCGCAACCGCTGTCTTTTTCGGCTAATCTGGCGTGTCAAATATAATATCCTTCCATTGCTTTAGTTTTGTTCTTACTTCGATCTCACGTATGACAGCTTCCTTACTTGATATTTATTAATAGCTTTGGCAGATTGATAAGATGTTTGTCTTGAAAGGCGAGGAGTAACTTTGCTCGTCACTTACCTTTTTGTTACCATAGGTTTAGCAATTGTTCTACTGATGCAACACAATTATTTTATTGATGTATTATAGTGTGTTTATGAATCTCCTGCAATCCTGAACATTTTCTGATGTGGATTGTTGTGTTGATTCTATGGCTTGTGTTCCAACTTTAGAATCTGTAATAATATCTACATTTCTAAATTTAACTATGCGTAGAATAAGTCAATTTCGGGCTGCATCAACTTCTCCACAATAAATTGTATTATTATGTCCAATTAACTCACTGACCCACAGAAATAAAATATTCTGTTGTAGATTCCCCCACTAACATTAGGCCTATCATAGGACTGCAGTTGAGATCCGTCGGTATAAATATGAACCTAGTCGTTCTCTGAGTATTTGATGTTTCTAATCAGAGCTGTCTTAGTTTGGTAATATTTTTCTGATCTTTTCTTACAGTTTCAATTAGTTCTATGTTGGAGACGATCTCTGACTGTTCCTTTAGGATATTAGAGTTGCAAACGTGGCTGCGGGAGAAGTTTTATAGAATATTGCGAGTGGAATGCTGTGCTTATCTGGATAAATCCGGATTTGGATTTTAAAATGGCTTTCTATGTTGAGGCACGACTGTCATTATTCATCTGTAGTTTTTCGTTTAAGATAATGGATCTGTCTTATGTGATTTTCTATATAGGTTTCATTTCTGTATGGAGGAACATCATGCCTATTGCCGTGGTTTTAGTTCCACCAGTTATTAGTCTCAGGGTTTGGTTTTGTAGCATCTCCAGCTTATTGAGTATATTTGTAGTTATAGTAATGAGAGACTCGCAGCCGATTGAAATAATATACATTTTATATATAGGGCCTAGTTAAGAGAGTTTTATGTGAGCATCCTCTCTTGCTTCAGAATGGAGAGGTGTTTCTTGGTTTTCAAGGTAGTCTATTCGATGTGATATTTCACGTTACTATATTATCGAAGGACATACCAAGGTAGATGAAATTATTGATTTGAGGAATTGGTGTATTCTGAGAGATGGTGATAGTAGCTGGTGGGATAGAGAAAAAAAATGGAACTTTTTTTTTCCAAGTTTACTTAGGCCTATATGCAATTTTCCGTGCCATTTCCAGTTGCTTTAGGGCTTCGTTTAAGGTTTTTTTTTTCTGTTGATGCCTTAGCCTTAGCTTTCGGGGCTTCTGTTCAGAAAACCAAGGTATCTGCATAAATATTGGCTATGTCACTGAGCTTTTAACTAAGCCACTTACGTAAATATTAATCAATGTGCATCTTGATACTAATACCTGAGTTAAGTCGGTTTGAAGTATCTTGCAATTAGAGAAGCAGTTTTCAAATCTTTCATTAAGAAAGGACTGGTAGGCCCCTACCATTTGACCATGTTTTGGATTGATTACTTGCTTTTGAGTGTTCTGTAGGCCTAATCAGTTTTTATTTCCATACAGAGTCGTATGCATTACTGAAATCTATGAAGACAGCTATGAGAATCTTCTGTTGTCAAGAGCATATTTGATGTGTTAGATGAATATTGATACCTTAAGTGTTGTAGATCTGTTCACTCTGAAACCTGCTTGTTCGTTTGCAACCATTCCATTTGATTCTAAAAACGACTTAAGTCTAGCATTTGCCATTCGCTCCATGGTTTTTGCCATGATGCTGGTTAGTGATATTGATCTGTAGTTTCGTACGTTAGAGGGATCTTTATCCTTTTTCAAGATAGGTATGATGATGGGCTCTCCCCCCCCCATTGATTGGGATGGAATGATTTCAATACCCAGTCATTGTTGAACCAAGTAAGAATTAACTTTCTGGATTCTTTTCCCACGTGTTCTATGAATTCGCCATGTATGTTATCCACGCCTAGGAATTTGTGATCCATCAAGCGGTTTATTGCTTTGAGAAGTTCGTGATCTGTAAAAGGAGATTAAAAAATTGTACTTTTTTGGTGATTAACATAACTTGATTTATTCGTAATGTGTTCATTTTCCTTTTTAATAATCTTGGACATTTTTATTACATGTGGGATTTTCTTTTGAGCTTGAGCATAATGATTAAAATGCTTTGACAATGTCTTTGTGAAAACATGTTATTGTAGTGTCATTAATAACTGGTTTCTTCTTCGAGGGTGGTTGTTTATTCTGAAGTTTATATAGAAATCTGTAAATGTATGTGATTTTTTGTAAATTTTGCTGTTGTAACGGATTTGTCAAAAGTTCTCCTTTTTACTTCTGGAACTGATTTATTTACTCTAGCTGCTGATTGTCTCCATTTAGTGATATCTGCGTTTTTTTTTAGCATATCCCGCTTTGGATTAGCTTCTCGAGATCTGAAGAACAGAATGGCTTATATTACCTGACTGTTCCTCTTGGAATGAACACATTTGCTGCTTGCATGATTTTGGCAGATGTTTTGTGTGCTTATTTTGCTAAGGGTGTAATGTGGGGTCAAGAGTTTCTTTGTTGCTGTTCATTTTCTAGATGAGTTGTTTTGCTGCCAATTTTCTTTTCTGAAATTCCGCTGTTTCTTTTTCGTGTGTTGTTTCCGATGTTTAATCTGCCTGCATGTTTTATGCTGGCAATTACTGGTCTAGGCCTATATTCGGACCCAGGATCGTTCATTACTGATCTTTTTTTAGATCGAGTATTTATCAGTAGAGACAAATAGCAAATCTGGTGTTTTTTGAGTGCATTGTAATGGAGGTAGGTGTGTACTTCAGTCTTAGAGCAAAACGAGCTCCATTTGTGTAACATTGAGAAACGTCTTCAATTTCTCTTCTCCTATGTTGGAGTAATCTTATCCCCAAAGATGGGAATGGACATTGAAATCGCCTACAAAAAATGATTTTACTTGAGAAGTTAAGATAGGCCTATGAAAAGTTAGCATGTTATTCCGTGGGCTGTATACATTCTGTCATTCTGAAATGACAATTATCCTTCCAAATGTCATGTTGTATTATTTCACTTTTAGCTGAAGTAGGGGCCTATCTCCCTTTTCTTTTATTATATTGAAATTAAAAGTGAGGTTGTTTCTCACATTCACTAATATTCTACTTGCAATTTGTCTGTACTTTTGTAATAGGTACAGAGTAAATCCGCTGAATTGGTAGTAAGATAGGTCTCCTTCATTAAGATTGGCTTCCCTGATTGAAAAGATGTAAATATTGTGCTTTGTTAAGTGTGTCATAAGCTCTAACTTTTTGGTCTTTGTTGGACCACCATATTCCATTCCAGAATTTCTAGTTGTTTGGTATCACCCTTATAAGAGCAATTTTTTTTTAAAATTTAACTTTCGTTTTGTATATCGCTTAGTCATGCATGTTTGTAGATCATTTAGACGCAAAGCGTTTTCCGGGATGTACCACGCGGCAGATCTAATTTGCACTTGTAGGGCCTATTTTAAAATTAGCGTTAGGTTATAGGCCTAGAAATGATGGGGTCCTAACTAATCAACTAACTGTGCTGATAATGAAAATAGTTTTCAATACTGCCATTCACTAAGGATTCTACAGTCCCTATCATCTGCCAACAGAATCCTCTTAGGGTACAGCGGGGCTTTTTGAATAATTTCAACTTTGTGACAGTTTATCCGAAAAATATATGCAATCCTTAGAACTGAAATATACAGTAATATTGTCCTACACCCAAACGGTCCCCGAAATCATGTGGCCATCATCATCATCCTTATCATCAACATCCTTATCATCATCATCATCATCATCCTTCACCGGTGTGGAAAGCAACGGGAAGCTACCACACCTACAATTCCCGAGTAAAGCTGCAAGCATAGCATGGAAATGCTATGATTGCAGTGAAGGACTTGCTTTCGGGCAGAATTACTATGAATGGATTGACCTACACATCGTCTTCCTCACTATTAAATTGAGTGCAATAAATTTTTAATTATTCAAGTTACGCAGTTATTCGATTTACCCTCCACATCTTAAATATCTAACAATCAGCGGGGATATTTGAATAATGGGTGGGGCTATTTGGATAACGGAAAAAACACAAGATTATGTGCAATTTTCATTAAACTCTTATTAGAAAATAAGATAATTATAAAAAAAGAAAGCTCGTCCAAGAGACTAAAATGTTGTTTGAACTGTCTCTCTATTTAGTGCTGCAACTCTTGTTTTCGACAATCCTGTTTTTTTTAGGAATTTCTACTTGGATTACAGAATGCAGAAAAACAGCCTTTACCTGCTATATCCTTCCAGTGATATTCTATTTTATGCTAATCGGTGAGCTTGACTGCCACGATTCGAAGTTCTTTCGGCGTGAGTTCGAAATCACGTTTTCCTAATAGTTTTATCCGATCAGCTTGAGATTTTTTCTGATCTGCAGTAAATATTTTAGGGTGGCCGCTGGAGATCCCACTTTTATATTTAGTTGGGAGAAGATTGCCTATACCCAAAATGATGTGTTTTTTCAGCTGATATCGACGGTAAAGAGTCGTGGAGGGCACCTCATATATTTTACTGGCTTCCAATAGTGATAATCGTCTGGCGTAGTCGGTAGAGTTCCTACCTTCCACTCCGGCGACCCGGGTTCGATTCCCGGCGGGGTAAGGGATTTTTAAAATATCAACCTTGGGACTGTGTGTGTGTGTGCGTGCGTGCGTGCGTGTGTGTGTGAGTGAGTGAGTGAGTGGGTGTGTCGTGTCCTAGTTGTACCCATTGGATTTAATTCCTCTAAAATAATAATCGTCTGACAGCTGCGTCGGCAACCTTTTTCATTGACTCCTCACCCCACTCCATTCGTCCCCCTTTTCTTTTATAATTTCTCACCATCTGAAGCAAATAAAAGTTACTTTAAATATCAGTGACCAGTTTATAAACAATTCATATTCAGTTAACTCTAGTGTGGTAGTTTACACTTCAATTATATTTAAAATAAAACATACAGTAACTGCATTAGAAACTGTATCATATAACCAAACATGGGTCTTTAAAGGGGTAATGTATAGTTTGATCCAGCTGCATAATGTCGGATTATTTAATTAATGTATGATCAGTCTTTTTTTATAGTCTTTCTTAAAATATTATTTGAAATTTTCAAAATAAAAATAAAAATAATAAACTAATGCATAGGTCTTAAACCACGTACAATTATTGCGGTTATTCTATTTTATGTACAAAAGAAGTGAAAAATGTATTTAGAATAAAGAAAAAAATCAAATACAAAAACACAATTTTGACTATTCAAGAAGCCCCGCTCTCATGTATTCAAATAGCCCCATGTGACATGTTCACTTCTTGACCATGTAGTTTCTAAAATAGTGCGTAGATTGCAGCACGAGCTATAAGATTAGTGGAGGAAAGATCAACAATCACATCCGTAAGCCGTTCACTTTCCATGTTCTCCAATGTCCACAGATAAAACTTAATAATCACCAAGAACATTTTACATACTCAACAATCAGGACACCAGAGCTACTTACCTTTCGTACTTCAAATCAGTCTAGACTAAACTTCTGTAGACAAAAATAAAAAATATCCTACTTCACTGAATAGAAAATACTTTCAGTAACAACATCCACTGACAAAATGCCGTCTTCTCCTTGTTTACTTCGCTGTACATGCGCAAAAGCTTAATATTATTTAAAGAGCTCCACTATTGAAATAACCCCACTATACCCTAAAATCTCCGAACATCGAGTACACTCTGATCCATCCGAATATTATCCATACACTTATTCCTGAATTTAGATAATAGACTTTTTCCCAAGGGCGACCAATAATAAAAATTGAAAGCACTTCTACAGTCATCTTTCGAGCAGATTCACCTCAATCTCCTGATTTAATAACCCCGACAAAATCTTACTCTGTCATTTTGAAGTAACCTCCACTCTCATTTTTTATGAGATCAAATGTTCATCTTATATGATAAACTATATTATTAAGCTTTTCTCCTTCCGTTAATCTAAGAGATGAGCGCCTTAGAGTAAACCTACGCAGGCAACATTATCTTTTTAAATATTATTTAAGCCTTCAGTTTCTTAGAGAGAAGCCAAGAAGTCAGGAGGCATTATATCCTGTAGTAAGCCTACAATTTCAAGTCTTCGCTTTAGTAACGATCCTTAAATACCCGGAATCGAATCCTATGCCACACATGTACCTAATAATATAAATTTTGTTTGACTTAGGCTGTGAAGGCATTCTCCTCATGAATAGATTATGCCTGTAAATTCCAAGTAGCCTATCGATTCCAATACCACGTAGGCAGACACAATGGATTTAATTTCCAATAGCCGAACTTCTATTTTCTATCAAAAACCTCGGTGGAGTTGATTTCAAAGTCATTCTGCTCGATGAGTACGCCTATAAATTTCTGGTTTCGAATCTAACACCACGTAGGCAGATGCTCGTAATAGGCTTAATTTCTAAACACACGCGCGACATCTTTAAATAACGATGCATTTTAGAGTGATTTCACCAGCATAGCGTCCCTCGTTTATTTATTCTGCATGATGAGACCTGATCCCTTAACCCCTGGAGTGTTGTCAGGCCATTATACGTATCTGCGCCAGTCAATCAGAACGGATCGGGGTTGACACTGGCTTTAACGCCCGGAATAACTAGAAACTGGACTTTTACGCAGTAAAAAAAAAAACTTAGCTATTTTATACCTAAATACCATAGCTGTCCACCGCTGTGGTCTCGAGGTAGCGTGCTGCCTTGTCACGCAGCGGGCCCGGGTTCGATCCCCGGTCGGGGCAGTTTTTCTGGTTGAGGTTTTTATCGGGGTTTTTCCTCACCTGTAAGACAAATGTCAGGAAAACTTTAATAAGGCCCAAACGGTCCCCGAAATCATATGGCCATCATCATCATCCTTATCATTATCATCATCATCATCATCCTTCATCGGTGTGGAAAGCAACGGGAAGCTACCACACATACACAACTCCTAGTAAAGCTGCAAGCATAGCATGAAAATGCTACGATTGCAGTGAAGGACCTGCCTTCGGGCAGAATTACTATGGATGGATACCATAGCTACAGGTAAAATGTCACGAAAAGTGATGAGCGGGAGGATATTGTTATTATTTCTGAGAGTCCGATGTCATGGGTTTACCGCCCACATATGTATGTGAGTGTTAAAATTATCTTCTTTTTTAGACGCTGCAGCTTCATTGATTGAACGCTTCGGTCTTATGAATTAGCCTGTGTTTATCCATGTTTTCTCATAAACACAATTAAGCACCCATGTGCAATAGGCCTAATGGAGTAATTGTATAGGATAATCTCATTTTGCAAATATCATCAAAGTGTAGACTATATCTCTAATTCGTAATCTACAATAATAGGTAGGCCTAAGTATTGGCCGCATAAACTCTCTTGAGTTAGCGGGTTATGGCATAATTCTGATTTTGGAGATTTATGACATCCGTCAATAGGCTAGGTGTATAAAAATTGCAGCCTTTTTAAATGTTAGAACTCTTTAACCAAAAACTAACTTTTCACACTTAGGGTACCCCATTATTGAACATGGATGCTCACTTAATTAATTTTCTAAATTTAATTTTAATTCAAAGTTCTGTTATTCTGGGTCCTTCTACATTACTTTGATCTTTTTTTTTTTTTTCCATTAATCCGGCTATAGGTTTATTATATATATATATATATATATATTATATATTGTGGAAAGCAACGGGAAGCTACCACACCTATAATTCCCTAGTAAAGCTGCAAAGCATACCATGAAAATGCTATGATTGCAGTGAAAGACCTGCCTTCGGGCAGAATTACTATGAAAAAAAAATATATATAGGGTATTGGTGTTACTTTACCGTTCAAGACCATGTATGCAACATCTCATCCCGACAAATTGGAGGGGGGTTGTTTCTTTCAGTAACTGTTCCTATGGTATCTGTGGTATCTGTCGCAGTTGCCGGTGCTGAACGAATTCTATTTTACAAGCCATTATCTTATAGCCTATTGTAGTAACCTTATTACCTTATTAGCCCAGAGCTGGTTTGACGGTTGAATGAAAGCCGGCATTTTTGTAAATAAGAGCATATTTTCTCTGCCTTTGACTGTATAACCCCTATTACGGTAAAGTAAGACCAAATGCCCTATAGTCTTTCCTTTAGCAGGATTTCTTTGCGGCTAAAAAAAACTGGCCTATTGTCCAATCCCCTACTTCAAGAACAAAACGTGTGTTGAGAATTTTCTCTGCCGGGAATTCGTCTTCTCCACGACTAACGAGTAGCTTAACTCCTGCCGTGGATATTTATTCCACAATCTTTGCCGTCGGAAAGCCAAAAGTTATCTTCCACCGAGGATCTACCACGAGATCTATAACTTAAAACAATTTCATGCGATCCCTGGCGATGTATATAGCCTATAGCAATTGATTCTCAAGTAGGTTACATCACCCTAAAATATAAGTAAGTATTTAGTTAATTAGTTGTTAGAACAAACTGTTGTTCTCTCTCTTACCAGTGGTGTGTATTACATAACGTAATGTTATCATAACGTTAGAGCCCTATAAGAACAAGTTTAAGAAGGTAAAGTAGCAAAGAAATAAAAGCAGCGAAGCAACTTTTTTTGCAGCATTATCAGTAGGACACGGATTTTTATGAAATGAACGTTAAGATTACAACATAGTAATAATATTGAACTGTTTCCGTGTGGAAGTAAGATCAAAGGCGAGAAATCTTAATTTTCTCTGCCGGGAATAGTCTTGCAACTCATTGTCACCTCGTCTTCTCCAGCTACCTGCCTGTCATTGGTACAAAATTTCCCTAAGTATTTTTTTCTCAGGTACTCTTTCTCATCTCTTAAGGTAAGAGAGTCCACTGCTGTGGTCTCGAGGTAGCGTGCTGCCTTGTCACGCAGCGGGCCCGGGTTCGATCCCCGGTCGGGGCAGTTTTTCTGGGTGAGGTTTTTATCGGGGTTTTTTCTCACCTGTAAGACAAATGTCAGGAAAACTTTAATAAGGGCCAAACGGTCCCCGAAATCATATGGCCATCATCCTCCTTACCATTATCATCATCATCATCCTTCACCGGTGTGGAAAGCAACGGGAAACTACCACACCTACAATTCCCTAGTAACGTTGCAAGCATAGCATGAAAATGCTATGATTGCAGTGAAGGACCTGCCTTCGGATGGATGGAAGGTAAGAGAACATGTTTCGTATCCATATACTAAAACTGGAAGAATAACAGTGTTTTTTTATTTTTTTAGCTGGTTTGAATTAATGGTAATCACATTGTTTGCACACTTGTACACGTAATTAAATTAATATAGGCCTAATGTAGGCCTAGTGCATTTTTGATCATAACGTTATGACGTCGTAAGTGATTTACAAAAGAAGCTGTACTGATGATAACAATGGAGGATGGGTGGATAACCTTGCAGGTCGTAAAGAAGAGGTTGATGGGTCGATATTTTAAAGACAAGGAGCTACAGGCGTGGCGGACAGGTATCTCCCACACCTTTGGAGCTGCCATCGAGACGTGGACATTGGTTGGCTTTGGATCAAGACGTTTTGATTGGCTCCTCCCAACATCAACAGTGACCACCTCTGTTGGCACGAGTCACGTGATAAACTGAACAATGGTTGGCTCTCCTCACCTCCTCATGGGTGGGTCACTCTAAATTATTGGGTTATCCCTTACAAAATCTCCACCCCTCCTCCCAATATGGTTAGAGATGAAATTTCCATCCACCTGTGTTACTTAGCATTTCATGAACACTAAATTTAAACCCTGGTGTACAGATAATAATTTCCAGTCTTTAATACTCTAATGTGCAATAGCTGTTTTTAAACTGTGCGCCGCGGCGTCCTGGGGGACATTGGTCACCGTATTTTTCCCATGTTTCACACTGATATTATGTCTGAGATGGTTTCCTCTTAATATGTTGTTAATTCTTTTGTTTTAGCACAATAACGTTAAAGAAATTGAATCACGAGTGCAGTACACCAAAAAAAAACTGACAATTTTTAAAATTACATTATTATCTTAGTATTTTCTTTTTCTATATAGAAACCTAATTATGTGTCTAAATAGTCCAAAGAGCAGGGTCCGTGTAGGAAACAGTTTTAAGATATTTTTGAAATTCATATTGGGTGCAGCAAGGAGATGCATTACCTTCTCTGTAATATTCAATTTGTACTAGAGCATGACATCAAATCTTTAGAGGATAAAGAAAAAGTATAACTCAATGATATTAATAAGCTCTTGCTAGATCTAGCCTATACGCTAATGGTGTAGTATTATGCGACAACGAAAAGTTACTGAAAGGTAACACATTCATTCTACTGAATAATTATAAGAAACTGAAGCTGGAAGTAAATATCTATAAAACCAAATAGCCTATATGAACACATGTAATAATATATGCCTATTAGATCCTACATTAGGCCTACAGGTCTAATGAAAATTTATAGCTATTTAACTACAAACTAGGAAAAAAATTGAAGACGTGACAAAATTAAAATAGGAATAGGCCTATAATAATTACAAACAGGAGTTAGGTGCAGAAAGAAATTAAACATTGGCTCAACTTTGGAAGTGTATGCTAGGGATCTCTACGCATTAGAGGTACTCTTGTCATCCCAACTTCTCTCAAAAAACGTTAAACTAAAATAGGGACTATATAAAAAGTTTATTCTTCAGTGATAGTATAGGCCTAGGCTATGGATGCAAAACATGGTGTCTTACCTACTGGTTGCTTTCCCTCTGGTTTTCCTACAAGCAATTTTCATGCTTCTCTTTCATTCTCCATTCGGGTCACATATTCCTTTCATCACAGTCAATGAGACTTAACTGCATCTGCGTTCCCATAAAGGCCATGAAGCTCATTGGTATGTAGGGTCTATTTTCTTCATTCATGTGTCTATTCCTTCTTCTTGTATCTTGTAAGCCCATGTTTCTCTTAACAGAGATTTAGGCGCTCTCTCCCTACAGGGAAGAATTTGAACCATACTAATTTAGTTACACTTGTTTCGTATAGATGTCATTTGAGTTGTCCGTGGTCAGCGATCCGTCTCATACTGACATCTAGGAAACCAAGGTAGTACTAGGACGGGAAATTCGGTAAATTTTGCTTAGAGGCCTTTCATTCAGGCTTAAGGATCTTTTACGAGCCTGAAAATCTTCAGACTCGGGACCCGCGGCTAAGATCTTTATTCTCAAATATTCGTAATATTTTTTCTCCCTAAATTAAGAGACCATGTTTCATATAACTAGAATAATCGCCGTTTTATAAGGGCCTAATTTCAGTTAAAAGTTTTTTCGAGATTTTTTATCACCTTATTTTTTTGTCTGTTTAGTGTATTTTCTCTTTTTTTTAAGATAGGATAGAATATTAGGAGTATGTAACTTATGTAGGCCTATTTGAGAATGAAATTCTTAGAAATATTCTTGGATCAAAGAGAGACGAACAGACAGGTGAATGAAGAGGATACAGAACTGATCTTTATGGGAAACCAGATGTAATAACACTTAAGGTATGTCTCATACACTGGTAATTAAGATTGTAAGATGGGGCATATAAACCTCTTGTAGAAAAATCAGAATTAAATGCCCAGAAGGTAAGCTAAGAATGAAATGGGTGATTAGGCTAATATTAACCATGATTTGAGGGAGATGAATTGTGCAGGGTATGATTGGAAGGCATTAGCTCGGAATATCGACATAGGCCTATGGAGAATTTATTATCGCGCGGTCATGACACAGCGGGTTGGATAGTGCCAGTCAGATTTAATTATTTTAGCGCAAATTAATATTAGGCCTAATTATGAAAGTAAGAGTTGTAGGGTGGATAATCTTTGGACCTAGGCCTCTGTGAGCCCAAAACTGTTTTGGAGGAATATAGGTATAGGACTAATTTTGTTTCTGAGTTAACTTACAGTTATTTTCGTGATTTCGGGTTGCGTGTAAGAATCTGGGATTGTAGACTTTCGGGTAAAGAGAATGAATTTAAGATTGAGGAAGTTTTAATTTTATTGGAAAAGAAATGTAAAAGGCAATCGATAATTTCATCGCTTATATTTTTGAGGGAATTGCTACTAAGGACTGTACAACATAAAAATACACATAGGCGCAAACATTATGGTCACTCATCTAAAGAATATAAGAATTTAAATAGCTAATTTATAGTCTGAAAACAGAATGTTAGAGCTTCTGAAATTAGTAACTCCACCAATACGATATACTTATTACGGCGCCAGTCAAAATGTTAGATAAATAGGCCCTACATTTTAAAATATGTAGCCAAGCGGTTTAATGTATGATGTCTTGGTCAGGGCTACAGAACTTGCGCTGACTCGAATTCCTATGGGGGAAGAATTTGCTTCTGAAATTTGGGAGGTATGGGACCATGGCCATCCAGCATTGTAGGCCTACAATAACTAATGACTTTAAGTTGAGAAAACCAGATATAACTGTTGTGGGACTCAACTTGCTGATCACATGTCACCTCTATAGACCTATTGCTTGGATGATCATTCATCTCGAAGATTAACACTTACGGATGTAAGGCCAGCAGCCTGAAGGTAGGTCAAGTACCTCCTAGGCATGTCGCGCTGTGATTATTTTGGAGCTGTTCTTTAGTAAGTCTCAATAAGAACAGTTAAATTCGTAGATTAAGATGTAGCCTATAGGACATGTGATAAATATGGGGATTGAAAATGAGTTTGGATACGTTAGCGTCCAGTAGGCCTAGATAGGCTGAGAATGAGTTGACAGAAAATATTAACCGCGATATGAGGAGGTTAATTAGTTTTAACTTACAGTGAATGGTTAGAAAACATTAGCTCAGGATACGTAGGCCTATTCCTACTTATTGACAATTCTCTAAGAATTCTGTTCGTTTGCATTAATGACCCTACTGGTGGAACATACTGTAGGCCTATAGCCTAGCCATATAAGTAGGCCTATTCACACTATTATTGAGAGGAGGTGTTAAAATGTTTTTGCCGAAAATAATTATAGGCCCTATAAAATGAACATCAATTTCGTTCAACAGATTAGTACGCCCTATTAAGTCTACACTATACTATATAAACCTACATATTGCGAACCCGTGTGCCTACTTTCATTATCTTTAACATAAGGAGACTCTATTTAAAATATGTTTATTGCACCTGTGTTAATAACTGGAATAATTTAACTCTTAAATTGATGTAACATTCCATAATAGTCATGTATGTTTCTTTAAATGGCATTGGACCGTAGGTATTATAGATACAGATCCACGTATGTGTGTGTGTGTGTGTACAATAGGTTATGTTGATTCCAACTCTGGAGATTGCGTTGTTATGAGACAGAAAACAAATTAACACAATTAATTTTAGTACAAATATTAAACATTTAATATCCGATTGCGACGAGATTAATTTCATATTCCCTAAGTTATTTTTTGATGGTAATACAACAATTTCAGTGTTAACCATTCCTGCCGATTAATTTTTATGTAGACTAGTTTTATAAAAATATGAAGCTTATATAAGACCCTATCTATCTTACAGATACATTCCCAATTCAAGTGTTAAAGTACATAACTATTTTCAGGGTAAACAACAACAATAATAATAGCCTAAGTTACGTTTGTTTAGTCCTACATGACAGAGCATGAGTTAATTTCTTAGGCTACAACTTGTCAAAGTTTGACATTCAAACACATTAGATAAATGTACAATAATTAAACAAATCACATACTTAGGCCTAATTAAAATAAGTTATTACATGGTTGGCCTATAATAAGTAGGCCCGTAATTATTTATGAAAATATATACTTTTTAAATTTAGGCTATTGTAAATTTATTGAATGAAAGAGACAAAATAGAAAATAGACAAACATTATGAAGTTAAAACTTTTCATGGTAAAATAAATTGTAGCCTATTGCTTGAGAGAGGAAATTTATTTTGGCATTAATCGACAAGTAGCCTGGCCTAGGTCTCATTGAAAAAGCCTAACTTAAAAATGCCAAGCGTGCGGCATGTAAATTTATAAGATTATTATACTATAACAGGGCGGTTTTTTCTAATTTGTATTCCTACATACGAGTATAATATATAAATATATAGCCTGGTACATTCAAATTGTCCCTTTAAATATAGGCCTACTCTCTTTATTCTCTTTTCACTAGACAGATATCTTTAAGGTTTGTAGGGTGACGTTTCAAAAATGATATAGCATGGACTAGCTATATGTAAGTGATACATGTATTAGTGAGTTTTGCAGATATAAAATGGCGGACAACAGGTGGACTTGATTGCTGTCTTGTCCTGTAACGTGGTTGGCTTATAAACCTGTATTCTCCACCCGAAAACAATGCGGGGCGTGTTCAATCTCCTTCTCTCCTCTCCGCGGAACATCTTTCGCCAATCTTTCAGATTGTTTAACATTTATATATAAACATGATCCACCCCTTTAGGAACCCAATCCAACATTACATTGGACTCGCTTACTATTCTGGTGGCTCCTCTCAACAAGGGAAGTATTTAAATCATTGATCAAAATAGAA